>BMAW01125202.1:0-37776 GCA_019974015.1 Nephila pilipes | reverse complement strand
TTGCATGTTGATTTGTTGCAGCATTGACACTTGTCTCCACAGACACATTCAGAAGAAGCCTTGCAAGTGTTATCGCAGCACTGACAAGAATCTCCACATACGCAAGAAGTTGCTGCTTTACAAGTGGTGCTATCACAGCATCGGCAATTATCTCCACAAACACAGCCTGAACTAGATACGCCTGTCTGAATGTTACAGTCACAGTTGTCTCCGCAGCCACATTGAGGAGTACATTGCTTGTTTCTACAACAAGGACAAATGCCTCCTCTACAGCAGCATTCAGACTGCTTTGTATTATCAATGGACTCCATTATATCTGCAAAAAAAAAAAATTTAGCACGATAATTTTGCATGAAAATGGCAAAATTTAGTTTCATTTATTCAAAGAATGTTAATAAACGTGTCATTGTGAATGGACACGAACAATACTTTCTACTTAGCTACAACGGAAATTATTAATGACTCAATAGGAAACTAATACCACCTTTTTCTAGATTATTAGCCCGAGATAACTCGTTATCCAACTATATCCACAGAAAGAAAAGTAACACAAAACTTCGATAAATCAACCCAATATGGAGTATTTGAATTGCTAAGCCTCGATGAGAAATTATACTAATTAAAAAGCACAAGGATGAAAAGGGAGTAATAAACCAATGAATATTCAGCGGAAATCTGTAGGCCCGGATTCTGGGTAAAGTTGAACTGCCTATTTCCGGGGTCACAGCATGCGTTTTTAACAATTAACGCAGAGAGATATCTAAATTTCTGCAACTGTTAAAAGCGAAATTTAGTTAACATTCATAATTATTCCTATCATACAATTGTTCGATTTAATAACTTACAAATAGTGAACAGCTTTGATCGAAAAATATCTGATCAAATAAAGCATATTTGTTGAGAAATACGAGCTACTCCAATTTTCCCATTTTATTATTAAGAATGAGTTGATGGCAAATAATTTTAAATTACTTTTATTTATTTTTAGCTTCAAAGAAAGGAATGACAAATTTTCTGGTTAAATGTTTAATTGAAAGATTAAAAAATATAATTCAAAGATTGTGTGTGTCCATCAGCACAAAAGAAAAAGAATATATAACTCTTCTGAAGAAACCTTTAATCAAGGAAATGATTCAATAATCGATTAATGTAATCAAAATGTGGATATGAAATGTCACACACAAAATGCAAGAAATATTATACAAGAACCACTATTATTAAGTATATAAAGTAACATTTCTGAAGCAACTTTATCAAAACTAATTAAAATTCCATTTCTCCAAAATGAGTAAACCGCAAACTGTTAAATTAGTGTTATTTATTGAAGATTGCGTTCATTAACAGTTCAACATACTATATTGTCAATAATTTTTTTAAAAAAAAGTGCTAATGGCAATAATAAAAATAAATTTTAAGAAATCGCTATCTTTCCATGTAGTTTTTGGGTTGATTGTTTAATAATAAACACTAGAACTGAATAGCATTCAACGTAAAAAAAAAAAAAATTAAGAAATTCTGTGACGGGAAAAATTTAAAAATTACCTCAAATAAAGGTATTTTGCTATTTTTTTTCGCCCAATAGGGAGAGAAAAAAATTCCTAAATAATTTTGAATTAGATTTTTGTTTTTGTTTTGTAATATTAACTCGAAAATATTTTTTTAACAGAAACACCCTCAACATATTCCTCGTCAATACATCACCACAATTAACCGAAAAAACATAAAAATAAAATCTTTGATAAAATAAAGAAAATAACCCAGTTTACTATACAGACACGCTAGAGTAACAACCTCTATCAAAGCTACACATAGAAACATCACCCAAGTAAAGGTTTAAAAGCTTATGTGTTTACTCTAAACTTCCAAAAAAAACATCTTTATATCATGAAAATAATTCAGTAAGTTTTTTTTTCTTCTGAAAAATAATAAATTTCAAGATTTTAAGCAAAAAGGACCAAGTAAGAAAATTTAAGTAATATTGATATCAAAATGTTTGTTTTTTTAAAACATGCATATAATTTTTAAGTCAGCATTTTTGAAGCAAATACATAAGGAAAGCTTAAAATATCTAAAGTCATATCTAGAAACAAGAGCAATGGATCCAGAATCCCGAGTTATAAAATTCAATTCTTCCAAATATATTCCAAAAACACAACAGAAATAAATTCAAAAAATAGAGAAACTCAAAAAAAGTTTCGCGAGAGACCAACATTCTAATCACAAAGAAACAAATCCATAAATTTTAGGAAAAAATAAAGAGTTAAAAACTTACCAGCAAGTGAAATAAATTTGAGCAATCAAACAATCAAAAAAGCAGGTGTTGAACCACAGTATTTGCACTCGTTGTAACTCAAACGATATCGATGCTTAGCGAATTGCCTCCTTTCGTTTTTATTCCCCCCTCAGGAGGGCTTTTTGCAAATTGAAGGGTGGCGCGTGCAAAATTGCATACACCTCCCGAGGGTGCCTAGTGCAAATTTTTGCGCACCAACTTTCACCTGAGCCAATTGAATTGCATTTGCACACGGCATTCTGCGATTGATAAACCAATCAGGAGTTGGCAGTGACGTCAATGGAATGCGAGGAGAAACGAGTGAAAAAACACTTAACTTTTTCCGAGTGGAAAATGACGCAACAAGGGAAACATCTGGAACAATCAGGAAATAAATCAGGGAAAAAACGTCGCCAAGTCGAAATGGGCAGTTCGCCAAAATTTAAGTACGACGCAGTGTTCTGAAGTTTCTCCATATCTTAAGATGAAAGAGGTATCCTCAGTTTCAAGTTCTTTACGACTGATTATATATTTATAAAACAAAATAAAAGAAGCTTGTATTTTCATCTCTTAAACTAACAACACGAATTGAAAATATTTAACATAAAGACTACATTAGGGGGGGGGGGATAACGCATAAAGTAATATATATTTGAAGTACCTAAAATTAATATTTGTACACCAGAAATTTAAAGGAAATTATAACGCGAAATTTAAATTTTTTGAAATACATTACTATAAAAGCCGTTTCTACTCGATGCAAACGCGATATAAGATGCAGCGATTCTTAAAACTGTTTTTAAAAAAATCACATTTTGTGGATTGGACCAATGTCCACGCCATGCTTCTATAATTAATTGAACGATCGAATCACGAACAATAGTGAGAATTGAAATAAAATGCTTGTCATTTAAGAATTCCTTTTTTTTTCGGGGAAAAAAATCATCTATAGTTTTAAGCGTAAGCGAAAGATTTTTCTCATTTATATTGCTGGAATTACATTTTACTAGGGAAATATTAATTTTTCTTCTTTTAAAAAAAAAATCCCCATTCGACACTTTAATTCTTAACTAGCATATGAGACAGAGAAGAGGTAATTTTTTAATATTCAATATTGATTTATGATCTGTATCGCGGAAACATTTGCTCCCTAAGTCGTAAAACTAGTTAAAGAAAATTTCTTGCTTTCAACTGTATCCAGTGACGTACCCAAAAGGCTGCAAAGGAACATATGCACGCCCCATTAATTTACATCAAAACAGAAATTTCAGGGTTATTCTTTTATTATGCGATTGAAGATATTTTAAATTTTAAACGTGAGAACAATTTTTCTCTCTCCTCGTGATTAATTTTATTTTTATTGAGAAGAGAGTGAGTGAGTGTGAGTGAGAGTGAGGTTTTATGGCGCAAGAGCCAAAGTAGGCTATGCTGCGCCAAACATTTGTTAAAATCGATTAGCAATTAATGGCATTAAAAACAAGAGACCAACACAAAAAGGCACATAAAATTATTGAGAAGAGAAAAAAGGATTTTAACTCAGCCGATTCCCGAGAAAAGAATAGAAAAGTATTTGCTATCTCAGAAAGTGAGTCTTTGGTTCAGTGTTTGTAGATGAAGAGAAAGGAAGGAGGTGGAATATATAATTCCCCCCCCCCCCCAAAAAAAAAAAAAAAAATGGAAATTTTACTCTCATGATATCTTATTTTTCTGAAATGAACTTTAGTTTTTAAATTTTTACGACTTAATAAAATTGTATCAATACTTGAGCAGTTTTAAATAAGATAAATAAGATTGATCTAGAGTATAGGTTGCCAAAGTGGTCCAGGGGGTCCATAGGAGACCACATGGGGGTCCACGTAGACTTGAAAAGAAAACAGGGGGTTCACAAGTTGTAAGTGAGGGTCCACGAAAAATTTTCTGGTTTTCATAATGAAGAACAAAAATTTTGGCTTGGATTTACCTATCAACGTAGGCAGGTAGCCTCATTCACCAAGTAGGTACTCAAAAATATTCGAGACTCAGTTCAAACACAGAATTGAATAGAACAATAGATAATAGTACAAGTGTTCACCACATGTCGAGACTTGCAAAGTGCCGCCCGCTCGTCCGGGATGCTTGTTTAGACCTGTAAAGGGAAGAAATGCGACTTGCGCTGTGTTTGCAATATACATTAGTATAAATACAAATGCCAAGAACTAAACGTTACTCATTTATTTCCGGGATTTTGAACATAAAAGTGTGATTGTGAGTGAATCGATGTCAGTGTTTGCAGTGCCGGAAAAAGTAAGTATCTGCCTATTTGTTATACATATTTTTATTGTATATTGTAATTTATCAATCATATTATATTTGTTTTACTATTTTAGTGTAGTAGGTAGTTATGTAGTGAAAATTAAATACTAGAGATTATTCAAAACTTCTATAAAAGAACAAAAAGCCAGGGAAGATTAAACTTTAGGTACCTAGGTACTTTTTTGTTTAAGAATATTTATTTACGCACATATAACCACAAGTATTATTTTAATAAATAGGACACAAGAAAATGTGCTACTTTTTTTTTTCTTAACACCCCCATTTAGGGTGATATTTTTTAGGAGTTTTGGGAATACAGTAGAAATGCAGCAGCAGGGGGTCTACCGAAAATAGTAAAACTTTGAAAGAGGTCCACGAGAAAAAAAAGTTTGGAAACCTCTGATCTAGAGTATTATTTTTAGTAGAGTAGTATCAGAGTATCATAGAGTAGAGAGAGGTAGAGTACTTTTTACCAAGTGTTAATGTTAAACTGAAAAATTGGTAATGATAAGCACCTCCAAAATTTTTTGTAGGTACGCCTCACTGAGTGTATCTAAAATATTTTGAAATTTATTCATTCAAAAAACAGATACGGTAATCATCGTCATTCACTTGGTAATATATGATTAACATTTAATAAAAAAAAAAATCTCAAAAGTCATGATATTTAAAAGTATTTAAGAATATCAAATATCGTGAGGGATCGAGAGTAGAGTTCAGGGGCACAAGAATTATACATATGACAATGCCTCGCCAAAAAAAGTATTACTGAGTTTTACACTTAAGGGGGGGGGGGGAAGGTTACAATTCGTTGACAAGAAGGGTCGAAAAAAGGATTGGTAAGTTACGAAGTAAACACAAATAATATTACTTAAAAATATTTTATTAAAAGCCAAGTATGTGTCGCATTCACTTCTGCATAAATTTTGAATTCCTTAAAAATTGAATGGTAGAATAAAGAGAAAATTAAGTTTTTCAGAATATTTTTATGCGTGAGGGATAAAAATGCCTGTTGGCGAATTGAATATGAAGTATTACATTAAAAATTAAACTTACTTTGAGCCAGATATGTAAAAATATTTATAAATATGGCAAAATGTATAGTCAAAATTTCTAGAATGAATCTAAAGGATTCAGAAGATTATTTGATTTTAAGAAAAAGTAGCATTACTCCTATTTCGTGAAAGAAACCAGTCACTTCCTTCGCCGAAAGCGAGTCACAAGTACGCCAAATGAGTGATCATCGCACCAAGGAGAGGTTATGAAAGGTTGGAAATAGCATCTCTTCTTTGAGCAATTTTTACGACTTCAATGTAAAAAACCGGGTGAATGGGTGAAACGAACGGTATAAATCGTTCATTTCTAAATCGTTACTCGAGTGAGTGAATGTGAAGGTTATTGGCTCAAGAGCCAGAGATGTGGCTACGTTGCGCCAAACAAGATTTCACTGTTGTCTGGACGTGAAAGAAAAAAGATAAAAAAAATTGTTTACAAGAAGGAGGGTCGAAAACAAAGAAGGATCGCTAGGGTATCTCGATGACATGTCACCCGCCTTTGCCAAAGACCGTGACCCCATAGAAAAGAACAAGATTACAAGGATGCCTCGGGTCATGATGACAATACTTGCCAAAAGAAGGCAAGTCCCTGAGGTTCCCTAAAATAATCCACTGGGGTAAAGCGCCCGGTTATACTCCCATACGCTAGGTATCCATTTTAGTCGCCTCTTACGACATGCATAAGCTGCAGTACATCATTACCTGAAACATTTTTTTAAAATAAATGGGACCATTCTGAATCACTGCAACGCTGGTAGAGTTGCCTTACTGAGATATTAACAAGGACTTCATAAGAAAAAAAAAAAAAAAAAAATATATATACAAATTATTTCCACAGACCCGCATGTTTGGAAAAACTTAAGATAATTTAGTAAACATTCTTTAATCCGGCACTTTTAGGGGGTCACAATCGAGTTAAATTAGCGACTTTGATTATAGAGTGTCCGCATAATTTCATTGAAATACCAAAGATGTCTGATACACTCTAGATAAAAATGTAAACGATAAAAATATGTATTTAACGTGTTTTCACATATTCTAAACCTTTGAATAAGACTAAATATCAAAGTATTTCTTCATTCTATTAACTGAAAAATAAGGCACTATCTACTAATTCAAGTTTAGGTGTCTTCAATGTTTATCTCGATTCCGTAATTTTTTGTAGCCTTTACAGATTTTGAAGCAAGCTACTTAATTTCTTTTTATTTTTATACATCAAATTGTTGAAAATCATTATTAAAGTCACTCAATGGGGTGGCCGGAAATCAATTTTGGGGTTGCATATCGTCATCGTCACGAAAAAAAGCAATTTCTTTAGTTTTCCCACTTGTAAAAACTAAAGTATTCACTTTATCATTCTTAATCCTATTTTTAACTGTTCAAGGATTGATAAAATTTTTATCAAAGTACAAATATAAAGATTATTTTAAGAATTAAAGATACTTTAAGTACAAAAATTCCTATTAGCCTGAATTGGTGGAATTCAAAGGGATTGAAAATTTGATACAAAATCATTTAATGACTGAAACAACGGTCACAATTTTAAAAGAAATGGCTTAAAAAGTCCGAATATATAATGCGTTTAAAAATTCTATACATATTTAGTTTTTACACCTTTACATTTATTCTCACTTTTTGTTTTTGCAAAGCATTTAGATTTTTCTTTTGTGTAAGAAATATTTAGACTGAACCATGGGTAATCTAACCAATAAATTATATCGAAATCTCTTCACTTTTTTACTAAACGAAGAACTTGGAAACGCATACACGGCTTTTGGCATCCAAAATTTTCCAAATATCATTTTTTTTTTCTTCTTCAGGTAGCTTATGATTGACGATATGACAATTTTTTCAAATTGTGGTGTTGTTTTAATATCAATTTGGGAAATTTCCGAAAAATGGTAAATTTTTTAGTTCTGCACTTGTATTTCCTTTATCGATTCAGAGAATTTTTCTTCTTTATTTATTTCATTTAATGTAGACTTTTCTACTTCGAATTGTCGTTTGAAAATTTTTTCACCCGAGTTAAAATAATTTAAGGTTGGTTTTATTAACTTCGCATTAGAAGCAACACGAAGGCTATTGGCGATGAACCTCTTAATTTTGATCCTCATTCAATAGACGAGAACGACACCCGAACTGGCGTTCCCCCCCCCCCTCTCTGAACTCCCAAACCACACCAAAAGAAGGACTTTGACCGTATTTACTTGAAAGTAAGTCGCTGAGTGGATCAGTAAGCGCTTATGGGCTTGTGGCGAAAGAGTCACATTCGGCTATTTTGCACCAAACATTTGTTCGCGAAATTACAAGCTTAAAATAAACAAATAACGCTAAAAGATAGATAAAATGCATATTGATGAAAAATAAAGAAAAAACAAATGTGGTGAAAAAAACCAATTTTATGTAGAAATGCAAATAAATTTTGGGGAGTTTGTCTGCCGATTCAGACGTTTAAAACGGAAGAATGATGACAAATTATTAAAATAGGATAAACACAGTGTACGGGTCGTTACAGGAAGGAGACTCGAGTGCACTCAGTATAAGCAAAGAGGAAGTAACTAGCCGATACGAAAGTGTAATTTGTTGCGTGTGTGAAGTGAGCGAGTAAGTGAATGTTAAGGTTATTGGCGCAAGAGCCAGATGTGACTATGCTGCACCAACCAAGATTTAACTGTGGTTTAGACGTGAAGAAATTGGAAAAAAAAAAAAAGACAAAAATTGGTTGACATGAAGGAGGGTATAAAATAGAGAATGATCGCTTGAGTATGACGAGAGAGCGTAACCCTCGTGTTTACCAAAGACATTAAACGCGCTGTTTGTGTGAAGATTCCGCATTTCCTGCCATGCCGTTGTATTGGCATTTAAAATGAATGAAAAGTTCGATGTCAGGAAGCGGATTGCTAGTTGCAGAGGATTCGCTACCAATTGTGCAGCAGAGCCCATTCATTCACTATCTATTTTCTAATATTTGTTTAATATTTTCAATTTCTGTATTGTTGTTTAAAGAAAAGTCATTGTCTTGGTACGATTCAGATCCTTTCCGACTTTTAAAAGTAGTTATGCGATAACAGTTATATGATAATTATAGACGTTTCATTCAATTTAATGGAAAGTTTGTTTTGGTTTTATTAACGTTGCACCAGAAGCAACACGAGAGCTATTGGCTACGGACGTCGTAATTTTGAACCTCGGTTAAGTGACAAGGTCGACGCCTGAGCTGGCACCCCCTCTCCTACCTTCCACACCTCGTAAATGGAAGAACTTTGGACCCCGACAGATTGAACGTGCATCAGCTCCGGCGGGTCTTTAGTGGCACCAAGCCTCGAACCCCCCCGACTCGACGAAAACCGCCAGCCGCGAGTCCGATGCCTTAACCTCTAGCCTACCGCGGCCACTGTAGAATGTTGTACGGCACTTAAGGTAATCTATTAGTCATGTTAAGGTATGTGCCTACCCAAAAATCACCATTTTCGTGAAAAAATTTCCAAAGTTTATCACTTTTTATCAAGGCCCACATATTTACGATTTCAAAAATGGTTTGCGTTTGTTTAATGCATTCATGTACGTATATAATTTTTTCAGAAAAATTGAAATTTTTATTTACATTTTCTGGAAAATAGAGATTTTATTTTTATTACGAAAAATCTTATTAAAAAGAATTTCATATATTCGAATGAAATTTTGCCACGATGTTCTGCACGTTTCTAGGTATATTGTGAACTTCAAACATAGTTTTTAAATATATAACTATTTATTTTAGAGCCACTTATTTTTTTAAAAAAAGTGATATTTTTGTCTAAAATCATGTGTTGTGCTTATAAGTTTTGGTATAATTCAGTAAGTTTAAGAGATAGCTGCATTTTTATGCTTCACAACACAGATATATGTATATTAAACATATCATTGAAACAAAAAATAGTGAACTATATTAATTAGAATATGTTATATGAACTTTAAATTAAAATTTAATTTTTACATTTATGCTAATGTTTTATTAAATTTTAAGCAAATATAGCCAAAATTTGAAAATAAAAAAAGTTTATTAAAATGACTTTTGAATTCACAATTTTATAGACCATTGTAACTAAAAACGCAAGTGTTTCAAAAAAATTTCTTTTTAAAAAAAAAAGTGTTCCAAAGGTAGACACATACCTTAAAAAAATAGGAGTTAGACTTTACTGGGTAGAAAAATGCTGCAATAACATTATAAGATGGTAAAGTTAAATATTGGACAACACTTGACGGGAGCTGAAGTACCGTCTCATTGTTGCATGCCACGATAGGTTGCCAAGTGGAAACTGTCTATTCTCATAATTCATTAATAACTTTGAGAAAACTAAATTTTAAAATCCTATTGTAAGCTTTCTTCTATTAGTAACCTTTTTAAATTGTAGCTTCTCGTATTTGTAATTTTGTGTTATTAAAGAAACTTTGAATTGCATCTGAATATGTGCAATATTGTTAATCATGTTCTTCAATCAAAAGTTATGAGTTAATAATCCGGCATTTGTTAAGACCACATTTACTGTATGAATAATGGAATATTTTTCAATCTAAAAATGAGTTCTGCATGTAATATGCTTTTTTTTCTTAATTACAAAAAGGTACTTTTAAAAACTTAATTTGTACCTGCATTATATAAATTTCTTCCAAGGGATTTTGCCTAAATCAATGTGATAAGATTCGTATTGCATTCGATAGTTTTTCCTGCTTTAATAGTTCGATTTCCTTTTTCTGATTCTATAACAGCAGTCATGTGTTCGATAATCTTGAAGTTTTCAGAATATTTTCATTTCGGGTCCAAAATAAATATTTTTAAATTTTTTTTTTATTCGAGTTCTTCAAGATGCAGGAAGATAAACAAAATACATTTCTACTTTTGGTGCAGAATGTGGAATTTAAATGACTTCGACGATTTCAAAAATGCTACAACACAGAGTTGGGAGGGGGAAAAGTCTACCGATTCTCTACTGCCATTGTAAAAAAATTCATTTTTTCCTGCTGCATTCAGATTGATATCAGTTTATAAAAATTACTTTTCGAAACTTAAGGGAACGAAATGTAAACATTTTCGACAAATTAAATCATTTATTTTAAAAAGCAGTGTAATTTACGTTCAGTTTCTTTTAATATAAATATATAGCAAATTAGTATAAGAACTTTGAATTTTTTTTATTTAATCACTTTATTTTTTATCTCCCAATAACAACATACAATTACAAATAGATTCTTAAAATGTCAGAGTGCATATTGTACTAAAAAGTAAGCAATCGCTTGTTAATAATTATAGAATTCTTAGAAAATTTTAAGCAAACATTTTCTTATTTTTAAACCATAATGCAAATTATGGTTTATTTTTAATTATCAAAAGACGAAAATAAATGTCATTGTTATTGTTAAAGTCCCGGATATTGTTATGTCCTTATGACCATATGAATATTTCATTGAATCTTCCAATACTTAGGAAATTAGAAAATAGAGACAGACGAAAAGAAATATTGCAATGGTATCCAGCCTAAAGCTTAAAATTTTTATTTATTTTGGAGGTGATTTTTAAAAATTAGGAATGATTTTAATTTCTGAAGATTGAGAAAAAACCCTTTACAAGTTAAATTTTTACAATCAACTGTTTTAATTTCATGCAATACGACTAGTTTTTAAATATCACATTTAGCTAAAATAATGAGTAATAAGATTTGAGTAAAGTCATACCTGTTACTTTACTTATTGCTGGAACAACCGAGTTCTTTATTGCGTAGAATAAACTTAATGAAATACCGACGAATGGAAAGTTTTTAAAAAAATTTAACCTAATAAATTTATTTATATCTACTCAAACAGTTGTTAAGCGCAATCGTTTCGTACAAGATAGAATCACTTAGAATTGCCAGATGTACTGCTGGAATTTTCACCGATTTGCAGGCTTGCCCTAAAATTTTATAAGAATGCTTAGAACTTATCGAATGAATGTCACAATAAAGTTACGCTAGAAATGTATCTTGATTAACTTTTTAACTTTAAACTATACAAAGCGGTTGCGGAGCCGATGGGTCATAGACCCGATCTCAAGGCCAACGTTATTTACGTCCAGTTGTGGACTGAATTTCTGATGCCCCTAAAGGCCTTCGTGTAGTGAGACTGATATACTTTAAATATATTGGGGCTCTAAGTCTTCAGTTTTGGATGGTATGGAAACTAAGATAATGGATGCTAGCTTAAGTGTTATCCTCATGACTAGACTGTGATTCAAAATTTCGGGGATCAGGAACCTCCGTATTGCTTTTAAGAATGGCTTCAATAAAATTTCAAATTGTACCATAAAGTTGCTTGTTAGTCAAATGACGAAGACGTCTTAAAAAACAGCATTCATTACATTTCCATCCCACTTCAGATGAAGTTAACTATAATTTTACAAGCAGCATATATTACTTCATATGTTTTGATGTAGTGAAATCGAATAGTTGTTATTTTTAATCCCTACGATCTAGCAGGATGTCAGAACGATACATAAGATCATTCTCGGATCTATGGGCAAGGCGATAACTTTTATTGGTTCGAAAAAGTGTCTTGAATCCTGACTTAGCTCATGTCTGCCTCGTAATTTTGAGCTAAGGTCAGATGACGAATACAACACCTCATCAGGCACCCCATTCTTAGGACCAGGGAGAAGATTTTGAGCCCCAACAAATTTCACGTACAGCAGCCTCTTAACACGACAGATCTGAAGTGAAATACAGATTCGAATTCGCGACTTGACTGATATGTTACCGGAAACGAGCTGGATGGGGATAATAGTCTTTGTTGCTCTTTATCCCATATAACACCAATCAATCAATGAGCTGGGTGTCTTGATCCCTCAATTACCACAGCCTTAGTGGAGTTGAGCTGGCGGGTGGATTAAACAAGGGGTAATTCTAGATATGCGTGGACTTCATAGTGATGAACCACGTAATTTTTATCATGTGATGAGAATAAACTCTTAACAACTATCTCGTTTTTAATTTCCTCACCACACTGAGCGCAACGAGTGAATGGCAATTGAGTTCAATGGGGCAAGAACCAAATCTGGCTATACTTCACCAAACAGAACGTAACTATATTCTAGACAAAAGAAGACAGATAAAAGGTTAAAAGTGGTTGACAAGAAGAAGTGTCGAAAATAGAAAAGAATCGCTAGTGTATCGAGGGTGTTTACCAAAGAATGTAAATCCGTGGAAAAGATAAAAATTATTATGGTATCTCGAAGTTAATATTTCTGTACTTACGTGAAGTAACTAGATAGGCTTCTGTAGGGGTTAAATGTACAGCAATCAACTTACTTTGTTGGAATTGGATTCGAATTCGTGACTCAATTTGAATATTAAGGGTAATGAAACTGAGATCAATATCACCAGGCTACTGCGGTTCATTTCATAGAGGGTTAAGAATTCTGGATGAAGGCGCTCCCCATGTGGTGACTGTGTGGGAAAGAATAGTCATATGTCGTAAGAGACGACTAAAATGGGTCCCCAGGGTCTGGGGGTCTATCCGAGCACTCTGGCCTTAGAGATTATATCAGGGTACTGGTTCTCCTGATTGGGAGACCTCGGGAGTACCTTCTTTAGGTAGGTACGGGTATCATGACTCCGAGGCCCCTTAATCTATCCTTCCCAAGGGGTTTAATGTCTTTGGTAAACACGTGTGACGCGCTTTCCTGGATACCCTAACGATCCTTCTCTATTTTCGACCCTCCTTCTTGTCAACCAGTTTTTTTTATCCTTTTCGATTTTTTTTAAATGTCTAGATCAAAATTAACCTTGTTTGGTGCAGCATAGCGACATTTGGCTTTTGTGCCATTAAAATATTATCACCACAGGATAAAAGCCAAGTACACAATGAACATTCAAAAAAATTTACTACTGTTTTGTTTTCCAATTTTCATAAAAAATATTAACTCACGTACTCTAAAATAAGGAAAAAACTGAAAACTTGATTGATTGGTTTTGTGGAATTTAGAGCAACAAAGGTTATTTTTCTCGAATCTGAAAGCTTTTTTACTTCGTAATGATACGTTATCAGATGTGATTGTTTAAATCTAAGTTCAATTCATCATTTTTTGCAGGTAATCAGGAAAAAACGATAAATGGGGACAAACAATACATCGAGAGAAAAATAGGAAAATGTTTTCATTATTTTAAAAAGCTATCATCCTCAGATATTATAAGACATTGTTTAAAAACTTTAAAAAAAACTCTTTTTGTTCATTTTATTTGTATTTTACGATTTCCTATGATCTATATCTTTAAAAGATGACGTAGAGATATTCATATCTTGGTACTTTGCATTGCAGTGTCCGCGGTAGCCTAGTGGTCATCGTCGCATACTGGCGGCACGGCGTTGTTTTTGATGAGTCGTGGGAGAGAGTCTGATGCTACTAAAGATACACAGAGTTGTGGGTTTGATGCACTTTAAATCTGTCGAGGCTCAAAGTTCTCCAGTTAGTGTGGTATGGAAGTTTGGAGAGGGAGGCACCAGCTCGGTGGCATCCTTGTCAATTGGCCGTTATTAAAAAATTAGGAGGTCTGTCGCCAACAACTCTTTTGTTACTTGAAAGTGTGACTTTAATAAAATAATCATTCAATTACGTATATGTATTTGTGAACAAAATTAAAGGATCTTCCGCAATATGTAGAGAAAAGCGTTCTGATATTTTTGCATAAGCTTCAGAAAATAAAAAAAGGATGCAATTATTTAGCATTTTATTGAAACAATAATTTTTAAATGCGTGTATAAATATTTACAAGCTATTAAAATTGAATGGAGAATTTTCCACTTCTTTACCATCGTAGACGAAACCAAATAGTATAATGTATAATTATAATACACTGAGTGAAAGACAATGTTATGACCTTTCAAGCAATTTATTTCAGCTTAAGTTAAATCCTCCTCCTTCCCTTAAATTAACATCCATTACATGGGAATAATATATGGATTTTTCACGATTAAAAATCTCATGTTTCAAAAGTATACTTTAATGATCTGCAATTTCAAGTACGTTAAAAGAGAGAGAGAGAGAATTTTGGACAGTCAATGAATCTGTTATCTACTCATCTGTTAATAATTTTAGAAACGTTGCAGTAAACGAACACGAAGACTAACGGCGAATAACCTCACAATTTTGATCCACGATCAAGTGAAGAATTTATGTTAACCCGAAATGGTCTTAAAAATTAGTCATCCATAGAATTCTTTTGATAACATAGCTCGTTAGTAAAAAGCCTTCAGATCCATTTGCGGTAGTTCTCCCTTCCCCCGTTTAGACGGAATGGCGCCATACCATCGATTTCGTACAGGTGAATTGAGAAGTTTACTGAAGGAGATAGAATTCTAAGAACATGGTTTGCGTGTGAGTTAAACGTTACATATTACCTATCTCATCAGCATGCACATTTTTCCAATTTCCCCGTGATCTAAAATTGAATATCTTATCAGTAAAGGGGTGTCTTAACTCTCTGTGTGAAGATGACGATATGGAGTCTCTTCCGCTCAAACAAAGGAAAAGAGGCCACTTCTGCCATACAAGATCGGGATATATATTACTCTCCTATTTAGGTATATTAAACATCTTCAAATACTTTTAAATATCTGAAAATCAGGTTGCTCGAGTGGCCGCTGTAGTCGAATGGTCACGGTAGTGAGTTCGAGTTTCCGTCAAGTTGTGAGTTTGAGTCCTGATTTCACAAAAGACCCGTCATATAATGGGGATGAATCTGTCGAGGCTCAAAGTATTCTCGTTGGCATGGGTGGATGTTAGGGAAGGGGGCAAGGCTCAGCTCAGATGACATCCTCGTTATATGTCCGAGGTTCAGAATTACGAGGTACATCACAATAGCCCCACGCGTTGCTTTTAAGTGTGACTTTAAAAAAAATCAATCAATTAGTTTGATTGAAAAGTTTCCCGTCACTTTAAATTTTTATTTCAAAAATAGAATTTTTCAAAACCATTAGAATCAATAAGGGTTATATGAATCACCATCTATATCAACCATCTTCTGCCAACGTATAGACACCTTTTCGATACCCTTTTTAAATAGATCGGGGGATTTGAAATCCAGAAAGTCGGCGATCTCTCTTTTTGTTTTTGACATTCTCACCCTGAAGTAAAAAGTACTCCGTGAAGGTGTAGATGAGAATAACGGAAATAATCAGAAGGGGCAATGTCAGAGCTATATTTACATACACGCACACACGTGTGTCTGTCACGTGTGTGTGTGTGTATGATTATTATGCGAGTCCGCGACCTTAACCACTATTGCGACCACACAAGGGGAGTGAAAGATGAGTAAGTGGTGAACCTTATAGTTAGAAAGGGACCATTTTGCAAAGTTCCTACGTAATATCAAAGCTCTAATCGTCCGTCTGTGTGTGACCGGTAAGTCATATTTTCGTTACATGTAATCATACGATCAACAAATGGGCCTTTTCTCTGGTCCTGAAGTAAATTTCTGCTAACATTTGCCCGGCTACATTTGTTACTGTTTGTCAACTTAAGTGCAATGACATAGCTGAAGGGATGCCCTCTCTAGGCCATCCCTCTAGCTATGCCGCTGCATAGCACTTTCACAAGATCTTTCAGTAAATTAAAACTAATCGTACCTGGGGTCATCCATGGCACAAGAAAAATTGTCAGCCTTAGCTATGCTTAACGAGGAATGGCAGGTTACCTACAACATATGTTTTGATGAACCTATCGATAAATTTGCAGCAGCAAAAACTAGGAAAATTTTTCTCTTTGAAGTTCATAATTACATTTCAAGCTGGTAGGTTGGTAGCTTTTTATTAACGTCGCACTAAAAACAATCCGATGGCTAAAAGTGACGGACCTCGTAATTTTGAGCCACTGTCAAATGACGATACATTAACATTGCATTACAAAAGCATAAAACTATTTTTTTTTACTATATACACTAACTTCATTTTAAAAATATTGCATAATGTAATGGAATGTTAAAGTTTTTTTACAATGATAAGTTTGAATAATATTATAGAATAACTATATTTTCAAACTACCATTAGTCTCTTAATTATTTAATTTCATACCATCTCAGTATAAATTTAGCAAAACCTTTAAAATATACGCATAAAAGTGCTTTGAAAATAAAACATTTAAAATTATTTAAAATAAAAACATGAATATTTTAAAATAATATTATTTTAATTAAAATTTTACAATTTTTCTCCCTCTTCCTCTTGCATTTTGACAAACAAGGGGGCGCGAAATCTTCCGTTTTCCTCGGTACTGAAATCCCTAGCTATGCCACTGTTTTTGTGAGACCCAACGATTGAATAGGCATGATTTAGTTCGTGTTTCTCTGCCAAAACAATTGTAAATTTTACAACACTTTGTTGTGAGTATGTGTAGTGACTTGTGTTCTTATTTAATAATATCCTCCGATTCTTTTGAACACATCATCAAAGAATTGAAATTGGCCGTGCAGACCGAAGTGTATCTTTAATGCGAAAGTCATCCCTTTTGAATTGACTATACCAGACTTTTACTACATCATTAAAGATAGTATCGGCGTTCACATGTGCACACATACATGTTTTAGTGGTAATAGGAAACTTCGTGTGTGACCCTACAGCAGAATTCATCGTAGATTATTCTCCTAAGACGTTCGTTCGGTGGCTGCATTTCTCCCACTACAAGATAGATAAAAATTACATTTTTCAACAAAAAAAAAAAAAAACTACTATTTATACGATTTAGATCATTTCACACTTATTTGAATGCAAAAAAAAATGTGTGCAAAATGGCAATGCAAACCAAACAGGACATGTTTTTTTAATGGTGGGAAACTTTTTGATCAACCTGATATAAATGGATTATATAGTAATTATCGTGAAAAGGTAATTATTTTTAAATAAAAATTTTGAGATAAAAGTGCAGTGCCGTTTGATTGGAAAATAAAGATATTAATATTAAAACTCCAAGAAAAAATATTACTTTAATTTACTAAATATTTAGTTATACATATATATATATATATATACTGTATATTTTGTCTATCAATTTAGTGACAAGGGGTATAAGCGATAAGCTTCTCTTCTGGAATCTAATCAGGGACTGTAGAGTTCTTGCGGAAGAAAATCTTGATCTGCATCTGGTCGTGGAATTTCTCTTATCTTATCAAAGCCTTGCCAAAAAATGTTAAGATTCTACAATTGACAAAAAATTTATGTAAATGGCTGACGAAATGCACGGAACACTCAATTATTTCTGAATTCTATAACGTCAAATCTGGAAACATTTAGGTGATGAGAATTAACATAACAGGCTATTAACATCAATGTTGGTGGACCGGCACGTAGACATAAATAAAAGGCTGACTTATGACAGAAAAAACCCCCCAGGAATGGAGATACTACTCGTAGCGAAACTGCTTCGCTGGAGCACCTAGCTTATTAGAGCCATACCTCCATATCTTAAGTTAAACCTGATAATATCCATGCCATGTTTAATTTGGATGCTTATATAAATTTGAAAATTAGAAATTAAAAATTATTGCCTGTATAAGTTAAAAATTTAAAGGATATTAAGTATTTAATGAATTAGAAAAAGATGCTAGTGCTATCGTACCAAAGGGATTTGCTGTTTAAAATGGTACGGCATCTTAACCGCTCACTTCTCAAATGTACGTAGGAGTATAGTAAAAGCGTAATTATTTAGAAATAACCTAAGTATTTAGATAAAATTTTTAGTTTGCACATTAATTGATTCTTCTGCGCACAGTCTTGTAAATTACAGCTATTAATGCCATTCCGTTTGGTTTTAGGAAACCGTAGATTGAAGTAACCCGTATTATGGAGAAAATAGAACTGATTTTGCTGATTTCTACAATGACGATTTCGAAGGGTCAAGAAATCCTGGGAGAGATATATAACTCTGGATAGTGACTGTGTAGAGAAATCTTAAGAATCATGAATAAAAATAAGTTTTTATCTCTATAGATTATTAGTAATGATTTACACTTTACGATACTACGGGATATTAATTAAAACTTTACGATACTGAGGTTATTTGAATTTACTGCATGATGAAACCAAGCAAATCAACATTAATAGCTGTAATTTGCAACATAATGTACCTAAGGAGCTATTAATACGTAGAATAAATTTAATCTTTATAAATTCGGTTGTTTCTGACTAATAATAAACTTAACGATAACCTTCGTATATGCACCTTTACATTTACTTTTGACATCATTTCAATTAAATTTGTGTTCATTGTTTGCATTTAATTTTAGAATGACGATGTGCTATGTCGGATATTTACATATAACATCGTTTTCGCAGGTTCAAGATATGTGAAAACATATGAAATACATTTTTAATCATCTAGAGTTTATCTACCGTGATTTATCTTTGGTATCCCTGGTAAAACAATATTAAAGTTCAGTAATCCGACAAATTTTCAAATCCGGCATGGCCATGGTCCTGAAAGTACCGGATTAAAGAGCGTCTACTATACATCTATAAAATACGGTTAGAGAATTGTGGAAATCGTCGTACTACACAACATCCTAGAATAGTTCCTAACTTCAAAGTGTTTTTAAGAATTAGATAAATCCTTGTGCAATGCATAATAGTTTTAAGAGCCAAAATCGAATTGGGGGAGGGGAACCTTACTACATGAAATGGAATAAGAGCGTTTATGAACACAACATAATACAGTGACAATTTTTCATAAAAGTGTTTATGTCGCACATGTGATTTACTTGTAGAATTTCGAAATTTATTAGAATTTGAAATCTATTTTATTCCTGAAGTAAAAAGTACATTTTAAAACTTTGTGTTTCCGGTTGCGTAGCGTTCAACATTTTTTTAGATATGACTGATTGTCTATTAATTTCGCACTAGAAACAACACGAGGGCTATTGGCGACGGACCTTGTAATTTTGAACCTCGGTCAAATGACGAGGGTGACACCTCCCTCGTCAAACTTTCACACCACGCCACGGAAGAACTTGGGACCTTGCAACTGTTTTTAGATATTGTGAATCCGCTTTACATATTTGTGAATTAATTTATAGTGCTGAAATACACCCTTGGTAGAAAATTAAAAAAAATTAAGACATTTTATCTAACTAGAACAAAATTTATAGTCTTTGAATCGGCTTGAAATGAAAGAGAATCAGAATCATACGTCGCAAAATCCTTTGATTTTTAAATGTAGCAACGATTTATCACACACTCACACACAAATATATATATTTCTCCTAATTATAAAAGTATAACGGTAAAATTCCTTAATTTTTTTTCTAGTGAGAATTCGCTTTTGTTCACAATTTTTTTTGTTTCGTATGACGCACATTCGTATAACATGGCATTTTTAAGGAACGTAACAACTCTGTTATGCGGACTAATCTGATAAAAAAAATAGTGTTTTTTTTTTTTTCTACTGTCGTATAAATTAACAAAATTGGAAATATATAAATTGTAACATGAATGTAAAATAGAAATGAAAAGTTATTTAACTCAATAAATCCAAGTGGAAAAGTGAATAAATTTTTATATCCGATTTCTCAAGAAGGCTAGAACCTACATTCTAAAATTTTAACCGATAAATTTACCATTTATGTGATAAATAAACCAAATCAAATGGACCTGAATGTGAGAGGTGAAACTTTCCCATGAATGTTCTTATCTCTGCCGCTAAAGCAGCTGATTTATCACAAGACGAGTCTACATATTGGAATAATCGTCCAAGTCCGTAGATGTATCCCAGTGCTGATAAGATTGTGATCCTTCAACAACACTTCAGAAATCTTGGTTTATTGACCATGGATACAGTGAATAACGGATTCAAACCAGTTTAGTTTTAATGTTTCAAGGATGTGTTAGAAAGAAATAGAATTTTAAGTGATGGTAAATTACGAATACGAGGATTTTTATATATGTATTTTAAAACCACTCGAGGCTCGCAACTACTGGCTATATTTTGATTTCGTGAACATAATGTTAATCCTATGGAATTATTACTACCGTCCCCAAATCTGTACTATTTTATCTATATGAATGCAAAAAAAAAAAAAAAAAAAATCATGAAGAGCAAAACATAATGAGGTTTTCTGATGAATTATATTTTCGCCTCGACTTTTGAATCTAATTTAGAATATTTTTAAAGACCGGAAAACCCACAAACGAATTATTAAAATAATGGTAAAAATATTTTTAAAAATCGGAGGAGATATGTAATCCCGCAGAAACCTTCATTATTTTTAGCTCTTTTGAAAGCAACTTTTTCTTAAATTATAAAGATTTGATATGTATAAAATAGATAAAATAATAAAGATTTGAGGATGGTTGTAGAAATTCCATAAAATTAACATTACGTTTACGGAACCAAAATTGCGGGTAAACGGAGCCTTAAATTATAAGTTAAATAACTCGTAAAATCCATTGTGTTAATTTGTGCATCTTTAAACAACTTTATAAAGAATTACATCAACTAATTATAATTGCTTCAAGAGTTTATTCGATATGAAATTATTAATTAGTGGGAGATTTCATGTTTATATGATTGCAGAAACATCATTGCTGAAATGATATTCCATAGTGAGTGAATGAATGTAAAGTTTATTGGTGAAAGATCCAGATGGGATTAAGCTGCGCCAAACAAGATTTAACCGTGGTCTGGAAGTGAAAAAATTGGGAGAAAAAAAAAAAAAAGGTTCACGCGAAGAAGGGTCGAAAATAGAGAAAGATCACTAGGGTAACCCGTGTTCACCAAAGACAGTAAATCCCATGGGAAAGAAAAAGATCACTAAGGTGTCTCGGGGTCATGATGCTCGTACTTACCTGAAGAAGGCAAGTTCCTGAGGTCCCCTGATATAATCTCTAGGGGCAGAGTGCTCGACTATACCCCCAGACGCTAGGTATTCATTTTAAACGCTAGGTACTCTTACGACATGCATGAGCTACAGTGGGACTATTCTGTCATACCCGGTCACCAGACGGGTCAATGATATTCCTTAATCTACTTTTGAAAATTAAATTAAGTTTGTTTGTTTTTTAAATTTTTTTTTTTCAAACCATTCATTTGGATTTTATTTGTGTTTTGTATTATACTAACATAGTATATTCATTCATAGTACAGCATTCTCTCGCTAACCCAGCAGATATCGAATCAGAGTACACTGGGTTACTTGAAAATCCTTAAAAATTACATATTTATGCATCAAAAACTATGTATTATCGAATAAAATTGAATACAGTACACGACAATAGTGTCAAACATGTAAAATAACTAAAACTACAAAATACATTTTATTTTATATCGATAGTCTACATTATTTCATTAAAGTAGAAGTCATAAAATAATGTCCTATTATTGTATAAAAATGCCAGATTACTGGTAGGAACGGCTAGGTGAAATATCAGATTACAAATACACTCTTTCTTAATAAGATATTTGGAACATTGAATGAAAAGATTAGAATAAACTAAATTCGAATTTATCTTACTATTAGTGTTATTCTATGATGCTTAATTGATTTTTCATATCTTCAACTATAAGATTTCAAGTAATACGGTTAAAGGCAATTTTGAAGAAAAAGATTAAAACTTAAAAAAGATTAATAATAAGTTTATGATAGTTATAACAAAAAATTGTTTAAAATCTAACTTCATGCAAAAGCCTAGAGAATGATATAAGAAAATATTTATTTTCATAAAAAAAAAATGATCGATTACTTTGTAAAATGAAATTTAATTGTATTAATTAATATTTAATTATTTTTGTAACCTAATGCAAATTTTAAAAAGTAAACCGTTTGTTCGCATTATTTGTAATTTTTTTTCCAATAGCATTCATTAAATGCATACAAATGTCCCTGTTTTGAAAGGGGAAAAGAAAATTGAAAATACATTTTCTATGTTATTTCTTCACTCAATCAAATTTGAATTGAACATTTGGTAATATGTTAACACCCGCGAATAGTGCTGTGAGCAAAATTTTTGCACAATACTGTTTTTTAACCAATAAATATAAGTTGCACCCAGCACCCTACATGTTTAGAGCCAATCGCAGTTTTGAATTTGTTTGAGACGCATTCGCTTGCAAAAATTGCTTTCCAGACAAGACTGGCGTCAATGATACGTTATCTCGACAACCCTTGAACTGATCTCATTGCAAACTCGCATTTTAGCAATCGAGGGGAAAGATAAAACATTCAAGCTTTTAAAAATCCTTTCAGAATTTCTTTTCTTGGAATTTTTAGATGATTCAACCTTAGAACACTTTCTTTTCTGGAAAAAATACTCGCAGCTTCAATATTAATATTAATGTATGCAGTTACAACACATGCACTTATTTATCACATTTTGAATCCTTTACATTTAGAGCTATTTAATTCTTACAAAATTTAGTACATTCATAATTTTCAATTTTAATGAAAAATGGTTTTTTTAGACATTATATGTTACATATGGAAGACTAAATATAAAAACGTTTGCATAAAAACAATGATATTAAACATATTGTTCAGTTGTTATTTCTCTACAGTCCAATAGATGGCACTACAGTCAAGTAAATGTTGTCATCTGATGTAGTGAATTCCAATTAATAATGGTTTTTCGAAATATTGTCTAGTATACTGATTTGTCTTTTTTATAAAATTGTTATCCTTTTTTTCTTTTCTTTTTTTTCTGAAGAAAGTCGTTTGCTACATTTGTTGTTTTTGTATAACTATATTTTGTGAAAATAGTTCAGAACTTTCACTTTAAGATGATATGCATGCGTAGCATTTGCATTCCCAGTAATTCAGTGTTTATTACAGACCAGTGAGTGTATTTTAACTGCCTACTCGGAACAGAAACTTTTCTTATACACATACAGTGGCTCCCGGAATTTAGTACGCACCTCTCACTCTTTCTGAAAGACTTAAAACAACATTATTATTAAATAATCCCTTAAATATAATATTACAGGTACGATGAAATGTACATAAAAATATTAGACTGAAAAACATTTTTAAGTAACAAAATCTACGTGAAAGGCTCCAAATTTCAAGGCTATAAAATTTAGTATACACCTTATAAAAATTGCGATTTTGCTAATACTATCTTTTTTTTTTTTTGTAATGAATCAATGTAAAAGTTTTGTTTCCTTAAAATACCGATAAATAAATAGTTGATTTCTGAATGAAAATATATGTATATATTAAGGAGCAATGAAAATAAGCTCCAAAACTGATACCAAGATTAAAATTCAGAAAGTTGTCATTCTAACGTCTGAAGTAGGTAAATTTCTGAGTGATATTGCAAAGGAAGTTCAATGCAGTCATGGATGAGTACAAGAAAGTATCCAGGAGTATAAGGAAGTTTGGCGATTTGCAAAGAGGTAGAAAATTAGTCCTTTAGTTCGAAGACAAAGAGAAGTACTATCTACTTCTATAGCAATAGGAAGTTGTGTTGCAGTAGAAATAATTCGAACAGTATTCCAAGAAGCAAGTTATAATGGTCACATATCAAGAAGAAAATTCTTGATGAAAGCTAATTTTACGTTTATAGAAGTTATGGGCGCGTGATGGTGTATGTTTGATGGAATTTTATCTCTGTGAACTACTTCCACCAAAATATCATCCTCATTGTCAAGAGTGAAATGGTTTAGTTCTTGTATAGGGTTGTATTCGTATGTCTTCAAAAGAAGAGGGAGAATCAACTTTTATTAATGAAGTCATCAATAAAATGAAATACTTGGCCATACTGAAGTATAATTTAAAATTATAGAGCCCATATTTAGTTTTAGAGAAACATTTTGTGTTTCAGCAATAATTCAAAATATATACAGCTACTATTGTTAAGTTTTAGCTGTAGCACCATTGTAAATTGCAACTGCATGTACCACCTCAATCTCGCGTTTTCATTGAGATAGAAAACTTGGGTCACAACTGGCAAAATCTGTTCGAACGCATAATATTATCTACAAAGAACACTTACAAACAGAACACTTACACTCCAGTAAAAATATTTTGCAAAACGACACGAACCTTTTCAAATCAATGCGAACCATTTGGAAAATGTTCCAAATGGAAAAGGATAGAACCATTTAGAAGATGTTCTGAATGGAAAAGGATAAGCAACAATGAATAAATTTATGTTTTTTTTTAATTAATTTATAAGGAATTATACTTGATGTATACTTAATTCTGAGACTTGGAAATCTTTCACTTCAACGTAAAATTTATGATAGTGGAAATATCCAAGAATTTTTTCCTTTCGTTTTAATCGTTTCGTTCGTTTTAATCGTTTTTCGTTTTCGTTATCTCTCTTTGGTGTACGGAAATCATGACTCTGAGCTACCCCAGTGATCTTTTTCTGTCCCATGGAGTTTATCGTCTTTGGTAAACATGGGTGATGCGCCTCCGGGATGCACTGGAGTTATTTTTTCTATTTTCGTCCCTCTTTGTTGTCAATCATTTTCTGCGTTTTTCTTTCTTTTGCAAATGTTTGGCTCTTGCACCATGAGCTTGAACTATGACTCATTCACTTTGTTTCTTAGCCTACTACAGTTCTTCATGTATCTTTCATTAATTTTATAAATTTTTAACTCAAACGATTATTTTTAGAATATTGTTCGCCTCCTTTAGGAAAGAACACGAGTGGCGTGTACCCAAGTTTGGTAGTCTCTGTAATTAGTAGGATATTGAAACAAGCTGTTTTCTTTTGACAATTCATATGGCAAATTCGAAAAGGTAGCCCCTCCTAAAGCAACAACAGTGAAAAAAACATGGTTAGAGAGAGGTATATATAAAAAAGTAAAAAAGCTCGTAAACTGAAATCCGAAATCATGGCATATTCGAAAGGGTTACCACACCTAAAGCCACCGCAGTGAAGAGAAAGCAGGATAGTTAAAGGGTGGTTACGCTAAACTGCATTCCAACCCTCTAATAAATAAGCCTTTCAGTTAACTAATACGATCTGGTTAAAAAAAATTACTGTAAAACTGATAATTAATATTGTCGAAAAGGTTTTTTTTATGTATTCTAATATTACAATGTCATACGTATCTTAGATATTTTTTAATTTGTATTCTATATAAATTTATTGTCTAATTTAATTTGTTACTTTTTTCTGGGTGTAATTAATAATAATAATAAATAATAATTTTCATAAAATAAATTTTCATAAAATAAAAATTTTAAGAAAATCAAATAAAATAGATAAAGAATTTCTTGGTTAATTTTAATTTAACAGTCTAACTAGAAAACAGTCTGCATTAATTTTGCGGAATTAGTTAGAATTATTAACTGATATTCATCAATATAAAAATATATTATATTATATCTAAAATAAACAAAGATGTAGAATACAGGGAAATTTTTGGTTGGTTTTTCAAAAATTGAGTTAATATGAAATGTAAAAATAAGTTGAGACAAAGGTTTTCTCTGAAATGCTATTTTTGAGAAGCTAAGTTAAAAATTGAGGGGTGAAGTACCAAATAGAAAAATAATAGTAATATTTTGCTTAATTTTGTGTTTAAAAAATATTGGAGCTAAAAAAAATGTTCAAAGAGGCACTAATAATTAGACCTTTGTTTAAGAACATAAAAAAATTTCACCGATCATTTCATTGTTTGAATATATGTAACTGTCATTGTTTACAAAATTCAAATCAATTCATACAAAGTACCATTATTAAACAAAAATTTTACATGTTCGAAACATTTCTAGTTGGTTTATAAAATGCTAGATGGCGCCACAAACTATACATTTGCAATTGAATTTTTTTTTTTATTTCTGTGTTAACGAAGTTCCGTTCCCCCCTTTTTTTGACGTTGCTGTAGGTGCATTTCTTTCTTTAATTTCCCGTTTGTGAAATGAAAAAAAAAAAATTGTTAACAGATATATAAAAAAATGCTATTTTAATTTTTGGATGATTCTGATTCGTTTAAGGCTCACACCCATTTGATTAATCTTATTTAAAAGTTTAAGTAGTTGGATTAAAAAGAAGGAATGATTTTGATTCATGAAAAAAGGCTTTATTCAAACACCATTTTTATTTCTTGTCTTCTTATAACATATTTTTTAAAGAAGAAACAAATTAATTCTCGTTAAATTTTTGGTACATCAAGATTTTTTTTTTTTTTTTTTTTTTTTTTTAGTAAAATACCAAGGCCAAATATTTTTTTTTTTGGTTCTTTTTTTATAATATTGGCTCACTTGTTAAGCATATTTTAGGGCAATATCAGTATTATTTCACTTGGATGAGTATAAAACATATAAATTTATAACAAAAACATTAATTTTTGTCAATTTCATTACTGATTTAATGTCTGCTAATTTTTAAACATTTCCCCCCTCTTAATGCATTTTAAAAAAAATATCTCCATATTTTTATGTTTTATATTAGGTGACCCAAAATAAACGGAGCCCATAGTAAGTGAAGAACACGTGAATTATATATAAGGAGATATTATAAAAGTAAATAAAAAGCTTACTGAGTTCCTCATCCTGAGTAGGTCTTTACAGGTATTGTTGAAAATGTTAAATGACAGTCATGGACCAGGCTCAGGTTTGCTCGATGAATCAAATTTGCTCTTCAAGTTGTCCTGCTAACGAAAATCATAACTGGATAGATGAAGAGATCGTGAAGACCATAGATTCTTTGAGACAATCCTTTCAGATTTGATGGTTGAGTGTCCTGCTTCCAAGGTGATTTGGGCCGACATTCTCAATTCCAGAGTAGAGCTCACAGTGTCAAACGAACTACGTTTCTCGAATTTCCAATTATACGGTACGACAGACACGTCTATTTGGAAGTAGAGAGCTCAGTTTTCACTTCTGACAGGATTGTCTAGTTGGATTTGTGGCCTCCACATTTGTCTGATCTATCCAGTTGTGATTTTTATTTGTGGGAGAACCTGAAGAGCAAGGTTTACCAGAACAATCCAACAGGACGAGTCACAGCAGTTAGAACTTGATTCATCGTGTTAACCTATGTACTAGTATAATTTCATACTGCTGTGTAAGTATACTTCACTGGCTTTGTGTTCAGTTTACCATGACATTCAACATTTCCAGCAATACATATAGGGATCTGCAGAAACCGGGTAACCCACGTAAGTAGGTTTTTGTCTTTTATGTACTTGAATAATTTCATGCTGCAGTGTAAGTATACTTCACTGGCTTTATGTTCAGTTTATCTTTGCCTACCCTGTAGAAAATAACAGCAATTTAAGATAACCACTAGAGCTTCATTGAACTGCAAATAGCGATCAGAATATAAAAGAGACGTGATAACCAATGCCGCCTTGGCCTAGCTTTGTAACTAAAACAATGAAAGGAGTCGCAGACGGTGTGGGTGAAAGAGCATCACGGACAATAAGGCCGTTGGAGTAATTCGAAACTATTACCCGTTTATCAGATCTTTTCTCGTATTTGTGCACCTTGACTTAACACTGTTTCACAAAGTTTGACTGAACTGTGCGTATCTTAGCTATTACAGTAGGAGGTATCACTTTGTGAAATAGCAGAAGGTACCACTGACGGTACAGAAAAAGTGGCAAATACGTAGTATGTTGGGCAAGGATAACATTAGAGTAGATTGGAACTATCAGTCGATTAGCCTGTCTCATCTTGCATTTGAGCTCCTTGATCTTTTCCCCCTTGCATTATATTTACATTTTGGATACGTTTCAATACGAAATGATGATCATAAATTCTTAAGATAAGGAACTAATTATTTGTAAAGTTATATATTATAGTATTTAAAAACGATAATGTTTTGTTATTTTTATAGAACTTACGATTAAGGAATACAGTAGTTATTTGTCGTTTAAATATTTTTTTTTTAAATAAATGAGAAACTAATATGGTATAGAAATACAGTTTTGCGAATACGATAATTTTCCCATGCTTATCTTGAAACAAAACATTGTACTCTAATATCATATCTCACACCACATTCTTGCAAAATTTAAACCTTATTTATCCCAGCAGCAAATCTAGGGGTAATTATTTGTCACATATCTTAAAAGAAAAAATGAATAGCTAACAGTATAAGGATGGCATTTATATATACGTACGTGCATTTCTTTTCGTTTCTATATCTGGCAAAATTACGTTGAACTTTCGCGGCCAGCGGTTTTCGTTCAGTCGCGGGTTCGATTCTTGGCCGTAAAAAACCCGCCGTGTAGCCGGGGCTGATGTACGTTAAATCTGTCGGGACCCAAACTCCTCCCGTTGGCGTGATGTGGATGTTAGGAGGGGGTTCGCCAGCTCAGGTGTAGTCCTCGTCACTTGACCGAGGTTCAAAATTACGAGGTCCGTCACCAATAGCCCTCGTGTTGCTTCTAGTGCGACGTTAATAAAAACTGAACTAAACTAATTACGTTGAACTTGTTGATGAGAAAAGTATTCAAAATTTATCAAAATTAAATTTTCCCTTTTCGTTATGCTCATAAAAGAGTAAAATACTTTTCATGTATAATTAGTTAGTAATTTTGTGTTGTTGTTGAAAAGTTTCTTGACAACAATTTAGTTTAAATTCTTAGCTTCGTTACTTAATTTATATCACATTAGCACTAATGGTTTCGGTTAATAGCTGATATTTTGTCTGCACACAAGCAATTAGTAACTGTAATTTCATCCTCTTTAGTATACCAAGTTTACAAACTAAATTTCAAACTTCATCGAAGCTGATAATAGGCCATTATTATATTTTAGTTGACATATATGTGAAAAATTTACTTACATAAGCAAGTATTATTTTGGCGAAGAAAACTACAATGCTATTGAAAATACGATTAGATTATTCGAAACACGAACTCATCTTGTCAAGACAATATTGTTAAGCGATCGATTCATAAAGTGAGTATAAAAGTTGTCAATTTTGCAAAACTATTCGAATTTGAATATCATCGTTAGGATAAAAATACATTTATTTGTTTCTGTATATCATTACTACATCTCAGGAGCTTTAAATATATATTTTGCTTTAGTGTCAAAAAAATACGTCGTTATGTACTGAGGTGTTAGATATTTTAAACAAAGAGAGGTGACAATCATTGTCCGAGTTTCAAAACTCTTTCATCAGTTTAATTATCTGAGACGTGTATGTAAATTTCAAATTTCACTGAGGCTGAAAATAGAATTATCTTCATAATAACATTTTAGCTTACAACTTTAAAAAAAATTACTTACATAAACGAGTGTTATTTAAGAGATCATTTCATGCTTTGAAATTATGATGATATGTATCGATTTTCCAATGTGTTAACTCCAATTTTTCTGTAAAGACATTATTGTAAATCAAACTAAACAAGAGAAGTTCAAGGCATTTTACATAAAATTAGCCAATACTTTCGATATTTTTACAAAAATGTTCGAATAAATACATCAGAGAAAAGGAATATATAATAAAAGGTAAAATCATGCAAATTAACAAGCATTTATTCGAATTACATAGGACGGTTTTAGGACATTTAGAATATTTTGAAACTTTTTTTCGTAATCACATAATTTAGAGTTTATCTTATGATTTTTTTTTTGCTATTATCCAACGGATGGCGTATGGATTTCGTACTTGAATGAGATATATAAATTTAAATACGAGTTATTATTTTGTACATTTTTTTTTTGTAAACAGAAAGACTGGAGTTTATGTACCATAAAAAGAGCAAGTTTCAATACATTTCTGTATAGGTAAGTCTTAAAAACATTTCCATACTCATTACAAAATAGTATTATATTTGTTCCTTTGTAAAAAAAAGTAATGTTTCCGAATGATAAATTTAAGAAAAATAAATTGAATATTTAGAATTGGAAGTTAGGATTTAAATAAAGTTTTAAAAAATGTCACATAATGACATTTATTTGTTTTCTTAGCTTTTTCAATTTAAAATTTAGTATTTTTTTATACACTTTCATCCGTTAATCTCAGTTTAGTATAAAAAGTAAAATTAAAGAATCTTCATTTTTGAAACAAAACGTTGGGAAAAATATTATTTTGAATATTTAATTATTTCCATAATAGGAGAAAATTCGATCGGTAGTGAAAAGAGAAAAGTTTTTCGTACGTAATAAAATAAATGCAAAATGATGGTATTTAAATATTTCCACAACTCTTTTTTAGCTTTTTGAATTACTGCTGCTAATCGCACTTCAAAAGTTAATGAACATTATATAAAAATCTAATTACAAACGAAATTTAATTGAAAATTTTTATTTTCTGAAAAAGTAGAACAATTTTCTTCATGCAACTAATGTAGCTTTTGCTTATAAATAATATTTAATTAAAGGTGGATAGTATCAATGTTAATAGACCAACAGGAACTAAATTATAATGTCAATGGATAAATTAAAATATTTAGTGGCTATTAAAAGCCTTTCTCTATTTTTGGAACCCTATTTTCTTAGCAGAATTATGTTAAATTCAAATTTCCTTCTAATCCAATTATTAATTCCAAAAATATTGGAGGAAAACTATTGGAAGGCTATTTAGTAGATAACTTTAAGTAAATAATTCATATTACCCACCCCATGACTACATAATAATGGACTTTTTTGACAACATAATAATGGACTTTTTTGACTACATAATAAATGGATCAATTATTAAAATTTTTAAACTGCTGTACGGGTCCATGAAACTTGACGATTTCCGATCAAATAGAATTTATCCTGAACCAAATGAAGGAAAATTTGGGAATCGAAGATTTCCTGAAATGAGAAATTTGAGTCTAAAATATATATATTTCTTCCACTTTTTTTTTTCCGGAACTGTATTACTTACGGTCGGATCTCGTTAATAAGCGGTTTAGCAACACGCGAGCCTGCTTTGCACGCGATTTTGCAATGTCTCCCTCGATAAACAATTGTTTCGTACCGATTGAAAAAAAGAATAAAATGTAGAGAAATAAACCTCCGAAAAGATATTGATTTAGAATTTTTTCTTCTTCAAGTATTTAAACGCTACAACTACGTGCAAGTTTACTTTGAGGATAGGAGCGTGAAGTGACAATCATGCTAATATCTGCTCTAAGACTGCCCTGAGTTTTTGCTCAGGAATTCCTCTATTGCTTCTCGTCGGCGAATTTCCCTCATCTCATCAAAACCATGTTGAAAAATCTAGGATTCTGGAGCTGTTGATAGATTGGAAACTTATGAAACTCGGGCTGTCGAGGTGCAAAGAATACTCAACTATTTTTTATGAGTTCTACAACGTAAGCGTTGAGAATATTAATGTGGAGAGAATCTCCCGAGAATACCGTTAATGTCAATGTCGGCCAATCAGAACATAGACACAAATAATGCAGGAATGGAAAGGTTAGTACTTGTGATATCATTCCTAGATATTATGGAGTCATAATTCTTATTGTTTTTTTTTAAGAAATTCAGATTAAACTTTTGTAAGAAGAACGCCCTTACTTCCTGATAAAAGCAGACGTTAATATCTTTTTTCTTTGCATTTTATATGAATGAATAACTGTTTCTAGGATTGTGAAATGTTCAAGTTTGCACTTTTCAACATCCAGAGTCAAGGGCGTTAGCACAACCATTTTGCGTCGGTAAAATTTAAAAAGTTATAAAGACATTTTCTCGTACAAGTCATCTCTGTAATAATTAAAAATAGTGTTGTAAGAGTGTAAACGTAAACAGCAAGGTTTATATGATAGAAGAAAGGTTCAATGTTATCGAATGATTTTGAAAAGGAGCAGACAAGTTGAAATTGCCAGGGAGTTTAATTTTCCTACGAGGATCTACCTACTACTCTATACGGAGTGTTAAAAGATGAGTATGTTGGAAATAAATTATTTGGATACCGCCAGGTGGCGTCTTGTCTCGAGTAAGTAAGAGCGCACGGGCTCATGGATAACATTTCAGATTGCATTTGATTCTTGACCCCGTAAGGCGGCTTATTCCTTGTTTTGATGTAATTTCTCCTGACCGCTAAAGCGAGTTAAAATAAGGGTAGTTTGGAATCCCCTCGTATAATTAATAAATAGCGTAATTATTTGTTTATGTGTAATTGGCGCGTGGAGACTGTAAATATATGTGTTTAAAAAGAACCAGCTCTCCTACTTTTCCTTGTTGGATTATTACTCATCACAACAGAGTATAAACTTCATCAGTTTATTGATAATGTTGATAGTGATAAAAGAATGGATATAAAAAGGACTAGGACAGAAGAAAAAACCAAGCTTGACAAGTGGATTTTTTTTTTAACAAAAGAAATGGTGTGTCGTTGTCTGGACAGGTGTTACAGATCCAAGCAATGCAGTTTAACGATGCTTTGAGCAATTTAAAAAAAACTTAAAATGATTTAAAGAGTACTTAGTTGGATAGAAAAGCCAACATGGTGTCAGACAGGTTACTATTTATGGTGTATCAAGATCTACAAACATTGAAGCTGTGGAGGAATTTCTGTCAAATTTATGTTATCGCTCAATGTATATTAATACTGCAACTAGCGGTTCACTCTATGTTACGATCTATTAACATAGATTAATAACATGGATTCCGACTATTATGTATTAATGGGTCCGGGCTGTAATTCGTATTTTCATGATAACATTATTTTTCCAATTTCTAATTTTTAAATTAAATTTTCCATTTAATCCTTTAAATATACAATTTAGATCAGTTTGAGCTTTTAACAGTGATACTAATTTTATCAAGCTGCAATGAGAATCGAGAAACTTATTGAGAGGGGGGGGGAGTGTCTTATTTTTTTGACTACCATAATATAAATGGTATTGGTACACATTTACACATTTGTGACATCTTTCAACAAAAGAATTAAATCATTGGGAAAAGATTTCAATTGGTTAATAAATTATTGAATTCGAAATACTCTTTTCATAATTCTAATTTTTAAAGATAGCAAAAAAAAAAAAAAAAAAAATCAATTGCCGTAAATTTCAGCAGATAAGATGAAGTATAAAGTTTCGTCGAAGTCTTACAGTTTTAGCATATATCTGTACAATAAGACGATCCGCAAACTATCAACGGCCTATGAATTTAGTTTAGATCAGCGATACTCATCTGGAACAAATTTTATTTTCTTGCATTTGGTACCCCTATCTATAAAATGCACAAACTCCCATGTATCTCTAAAAAAGTATAAGATTTCTAATTCTATGGATGGCACTGAGGATTGTTCGCTAAGGAATATTAATAAAGAAGCGGAAATTGAGTTCGCTAGGTACAAAATGGGACCTATATGACGAGCTTCTCAACAACGAAAACAAAGATATACTAGAGGAGCGTATTGTCTTGGATGACAGGATTTTAAATACTGTGGTAAGTGATTAGTTTTATTTTATAATGGTCCTAATTTGCATAAATTTCAATCTTTTCTTTTTGTTCCTGTCCTAAAAGACGATCCCGGATTTTAGGGGCCTTTTTTATGATTCAACTACCATTTTATCTACTGAAATATGCGGCTATTCAAAAATCACGGAGAAAACCTCCTGTCTAAAAATATCAAGATCAGAAATCTGACACTTATCGATTATCACAGTATGAAACAAACGAAAAAGTTTCACAGGTATATCCAATCATTTAATTAGAATATAATAACATCTGAATAATTTAGAAGTGCTTTTCGGTCGGCCCGTGGAAAAATTATTTTCCATGAAAACTGGTTACTGTTCTTAAAGGGAAAGATATGGGCTCAAAGACATGTTTCCTGCGAGAATATCCTAAAAATGATAAAAATTTTAAAATAATAATAAATAAATAAAAAAATATTGAAACATATTTTTTTTACCACAAATAATGTGATGATGTCTTCTAATTTTGTTTGAAGAATGTTCCGAAAGTAAATTTCTTTATTTTTTTTCACAAGGAAAATTTACTACATAAAAAATAACTATGCCTTCATGAGCTATACACATTACCCTATTTTTTGACACAGTCGCAATCGACATTGAGACATTTGTCGTCGCATGCAATCAGTTTGAAGAAACTGCTCTGTTAAAACTCGGTGTCCTGCGATGCAAAGAAATTTCGAACAATCTGCTCCATCTCAGTATTATTTTGGATGGACCTGAGCACAAACACAATATGCAGTGTAACGCCACGTCTGACACCGTTATGCGCCTATCCTCTAACACCATGTCATGTACTCTAGCAGTGTTGTTTTCATTCGTAGATGTAGAGAGACACCCTCTTCGATCTTCAGAACCTCCACACTCTGCCTTCCTTCACTGAACATGTAATACCAGTTTCCAACCATTTGAGGAGACATAATCTGTTCACCATACCTGCATTCATAGATAACTAGTTCCACGTGCCTATTCATACTGGATAACAGCACGCACTTCCATTGCCGACTACTTTTTCAATCTCGTCTTGGGCACACTGGTCTGCTGCTACTCTCTCTCTTTTCGCCACTCTGCGCATGCGTCATTCCTCCTCCACTGATGCCACTTCCATCGTTGAACAGCAACAAGTGTGGATTCTTATGTGGGTTATTTCCTTAATCTGGTATACCATGTGCTCTTTCGAAAAAATGGCGAAACTTACTTTCGGAACATCCCTTGCAATTTAAACTTTTAAAAAGTATTCGATTCCTTTTTTTTCCTTATCAAATGCAGAATGTTCTTTTTTTTAATGAGACATTCCCTTTTTTTCAGGTTCGACAATATCAGAGAATGTAGGATAAAAATCGAATTATCTGCGGAACAATTGTTTAGAAACAAAAGGACATATTTCGATGCATTTTTTTAAATAAATCGCATTCAATCTCCGTTACACGTATTCAATAAAAAGAATTCTTCTCAAACTTAAAAGGTAAATACTACTTATTGAATATGGAATTCCCCAGAACTCTAAAAGTGTCTGGAACCGACAGTCCAAATCTCCAGATAAAAGAAACGGATAACGGCATCGTCTTATCTGGAACTGATTTCTTGTTGCTAAATGTTCTGGCCGAGACACTGAACTTCAAATACACGTTCCACTTACCGAGAGATAACGGAAGGTATGGAATTCAGGACCAATACGGGAACTGGACAGGAGTCACAGGAATGGTTGCGAGGGGTGAAGTGGACATGGCCGTGATATATATGATAATGACCGAACAAAGAGCGGAAGTTGTGGATTATACCACTCCATACTCAGTTATGGACAAAACATTTGCAACTGACATTCCCGATTTAATGCCAAAATACCTCGAATTCATATATCCTTTCCAACCTGAGATCTGGTCAATAATTTTCTTTTTATTCGTTGTTCCCAAGATTCTTCGAGAGATGAAATTCCTTAAGAAATTAATTCCGAATATTCTGTCGGAGTTGTGGAATCGCAAAAGTTACGAAAAATCAACAAATTCTCTGGTGCAACGAATTTTTAAGGGGTCTTGGTTAATAGCAGAAATTCTTTTGAAATACAGTTACTCTTCGGTACTGTTGTCCTTTCTTACTGTCCAAAGGAGGCAAAAAGGAATTCGAAACATGGAAGATTTAGCTGAAGCTGTAGAGAATGGTCAGTACAAGTGTTACGTTCCCAAAGGCAGTGTGGATATGGATTACTTTTTTACCAGCGACATTGAAAAATATAAAAGTATTGGAAAGGCAGTGAGACGCAACAAGTGGTTTTTTGAAGGGAATGCTTTTAAAGATAAAACTCTAGGACAGAATGTAGCGATTACTGGCTCCCGAATGGCGTTAGGTATACTTTTTGGGAAACCGCCTTTTTCAACTCTGTTTATCTCAGACGATTCTTTTGGAATTTGGAATGTTGCCATTATGGTTAAGAAAAACTTTTGTTGCAAAAGTCGATTAGATACCATGGTTCTCAGAGCCATTAGTGCGGGTCTGTATGAAAAGTTTATACACGATGAAGCATTTCGAACTCAGTATAGAGTTTTTAAAAAGTTTTCTTTGAGAGAAGCTGTTAAGCCTCTCACTTTGGAAGACCTTTTCAGTATTTTTCTGGTTCTAAGTGTATTGCTTTTTATGTCGATTGCGATATTTTTATTGGAGCTCTGTTATCATCATCGGCAAAGGAAGGAAAACAGAGACAATAGTCTTCATTTCTAAAAAAATCACGCACATAAAAAGGTTCACGAGTGAAAACAAGCAGTAAATGTTCTAATAAAGTAATCTGTAGGAAGTTCGAAGGAATCAACAAAAATGAATTAATCATTCTACATTTTTGATGTACCATATGATATGTGTTTTGTATCAAAATTTTCATTTAATTTATTTACTTCTCATTATGTAAATAAGATCAACAGGAGTAGCAATTAAGATTTTCGAGAAAAAAAAATTAATTGCATTTTAAAATTATTATGAAGTAATACGTGTCTAAGATATTTTTCTTTGTAGTTTATATAAATTTACTGTTTGTTTTATTTTTGTGTCTTTTCTCTCTGTATGTAATTAAACATAAAATTAAAACAGAAATAATGTAGTTAAAGAGTTTCTTGATAAATTTTAACTTGAGTAACAATCTACCGATATTTTGTCTTTGTCTTGTCTTTAATAACGTCTCATAAGCTTGCATTTTACCCCATTGATAAGAATTATTAACAAATATTCAGGTTTAAGCTAAAATATATCTTTTAGTCAAAGGGTAAAAGGCAATATTGAATTTTTGCAATTTTACAAGAAAACAGCTAAAATTTCTCTTTTTCGTTTCTTTACAAACAGTTTCCTCGTAAATGAACATTTTTCGATATACCATAGAACATTTTATTCTTTTTTTTGTACAATATTATGTTATAATATCGTTTTTAAGTGTTAGGACCTTTTAAAACTTTACTGTGATAACCATTTAAAAAAAATGACATATGAGTAGTGTTTTATATCTCCAGCATATAGATTTGCCATGATATTTAAAATAATATATATATATATATATATATATATATATATTATTTAAAATTAGAGAGAGAGAAAAAAATTTACGCATTATTTTGTTCTTTTTCAGATAGAAATTGAATTAATACGAGAAATAGAATTAAAATATAAATGGAAGACATTATTTGAAGAGATTATTATTATAAAATAATTTAAAGAGGAAAATGAAGAGTGAAGAAAACAAAAAATATATAAGAAGAGTTTTTTTTTTTTTTGCATTATTTTGTCCTTGAAGAGTATCATAATTAAAATAATGCAAATGTATTGATATATTAGATATTTTGTATCAATTCTGCGTTGTTAAG
>BMAW01125201.1:575492-680538 GCA_019974015.1 Nephila pilipes | reverse complement strand
GATTGACTGAATCGAGAGAGAACGACCTTATATATTCTTTGATAGTTAATAAAGTTTTTCCCTGCTCTGTATCTTTAATTGGAGTTTTGAATTTTTTAATTACTTAATTAGACTTTAAGATGGTTGTAGTAATAAGATAATAGAAAGTAATAACGTGATATCAATTTTGAAGAATTTTTTGATATGAAACCTTTTTTTCTAATGATCTAATATTCAATTATGATTCTAATCTTATTTTTGTTCTAAAAAGCTTAAAAAAATTATACTCTTTGACATAAGACAAAAACATTCTTTCTTATGTTAGAAATATTCAAAATTACTAAGCCAATCAATCTTTATTTTTCCAATCAAGTAACATTTATTCGACTTAACTAAAGACTTAACTAATTTTAATTTTTAACCATTGATACTTCTCTTAAGTGATACAAGGAATTACTAACTGGTGCTTAGACCCAATAACTAAACATTAAAGCAGGAGTTAAAAATCTTGCTTCATAATTAATTATTTCGATAATAATCTCATGTCCAAAATTATCTTGCATTCTCAAGGCATAATTACACAAACTTTAACACGATTTTGATCATTAGAAAGCATTATATAAGCTATAATAACAAACTTATTCTATTCATTCACGTCGTTCTAAAATTGTATCACGGACTGGTTATAGTAGTCTTTGATCCATATCGAACGAAATGCATCATTCTAGAAAAATCTCATTTAATAATATAGCTATTTCAAATCAAAATCTAAGGCTCCCTTCATTTTAAATTCGAAAATATAAAAGTTAATTCTATGGGTTTTAACTACTGCTATCAAATCCTTTAACTATTATATTTATTGAAATTCTATAAAAGGCATTCGAACGAAAAATCAAAGAGAGAATAGCATTTGTCTATTTATTTTTTACTTCGATTTCCGAAAGGATTTTATGCATGCTTTAATGATTCGTCTGATGAGTTTTAGATCCTTAAAAATATTTAAGAATACTTTCTAAGGTCTCAAAAAATAGTATTAGATTAATGAATTCCTTATTTTTAATTTTTGGATGCACTTAATAAAAGTAGTAGGCTAAATTTTAGAGGGTAATATTAGTTTTCTCTTCAATACGCTAACGAATTAGAAATAGTAGGTGGGAAGGAGCGTTTCATTCTGTATTAAAGTTATCACAATAGTTTATTGTAGGTATGATCGTCAAAATTATTCTTCATGTATTTGATTTATTAACAGTAATTTTATAATAGCACAACAAGTCATAGGAATTGGTGTTGTATAAAATCCAAAGGAAAGCAGGAAAAGCATACTAATAAAATTGTATTACTAATTGAAATATAAATTTAGGTTATATTCTAAACACAAAATTAACAAAAAAGATCCCTTAGTGATTCGTTAGATTAGCGTTTTAAGAACCGTCGCTGACAGCTTGAATCAATTTCAAAGGGAAAAAAACCCTGAAAGACTCTATATCTAAACAAAAAGATTTCATTTTGGACATTTGAAAGTAATAGATTTTATATTTTCTGGATAGTAAATGTAGAGATGTTGTCTCATTGTTAGACAGTAAGAACTTGAAGGGATGGAGATATATGGAAAGAAACCCTTTTAATAGCCAAAATTACCATTATACTTTGCAGGTTCCATAACTGCATGGGAATGACAACCTCTCTTATTTAGACTGCAATTGCTTAAAAGTAGCCTGTTCTGTCATTCCTTGGGGCTTTTAAACTGATTACATTAACAATTTTCTTGGTAGAAATGTATCTTAAAATAATTTTCTAGACTATTTTGCTGACGTTGGATTGATTGTATGATACGTACATTAGAATTTTATTATTTCCCCCTCAAAATGAGGGCGAAATTCTATTGACGAATCAGTAACTTTTTTTGCAACCAATTTCTATTAGTTTCATTAATTCAGATTACAATGAATTTCAAATATTAATGCAATGAAATAAAAATGGCAATATAATTATTGAGGATTATAAGGGATGCTATACATCTTCTAAATAAAACTTTAATAAGGAATCATAGTCCAAAAAAACAGAAAAATGCAGGTTGCAGAGCTGTCGAGAAAATCACTTAGAGAAATAGTTTCAATATATCTTCTCTTATTTAATGAATACTGAAGATAAGAAGCACTTGTACCAGATTTTATTTTTGCAACGACATTTGGGGGAGAAATATTTTTCTTTTTATTTACACTAAAATAGTATTGTGATCAAAAAATCAATTTACAGTGATTTTATTTTCTTGAAAACAAATTTCCTTACTTAATACTCCAAGATTTCTTACGTTATTAGTTAAGCACATCGATACTAAACACGATATACTTTGTCTTATGGGAAGTGTCTGAAATCGAGACAAATACCCGCAATTCCCCCGTACCCAATATATATTGCCTCCATTAAGTAGAGTTATAAGCTAACACGAGACCATACTTCTCTCCCATTCCTTTCAGAAAAAAAGGAAGCATTGTTCGCTTCGGAGAGAGCGAAAGAAAGATAATGTAAAAGGAGAATCTTTCCCTAAATCTATTTCTTCTGGCTCTCCGACTTCATAAAGAAAAATGTCATGACTTTCAGAATACATATAGCTACATTCCCTGTTTTCTTTTTTTTTTCTACCTCCATCCTCAATTTACTGCTAATAGCTTTTTTGGGTTTCTTGTCTGAAGCATGCACGCGCGCATCATTATACGTTCCAAAATGGGGGGATGATCCGAAATCATGCAAACGATGTTTACATGGAAAAACGCCGCCGCCAAACGGTAATGGACAGGCGAATGAAAAATGAAGTCGTCGTCACAAGAAATCGTCAGCGATTTAGATTCGTTAACGGTAGGGGAGGGCCCACATTTCGAAATCGTTTTTGGAAAGGGCCGTTTGTCGCTCGCTGCAGACGACGCGAACTCGAGAAGGGTGGAAGAAGGGGTGGTCGTTCGTCGTTTGGAGCGCTTATTTTTTGGAATGCTTGTTCATCTATTATCGGAAAGTCGGATTTTCTTCGAAAGATTGAAAAATAAACCTGTCGGTGTTAGGAAAGTTCAACCCGTTATGTTTTGCCGTTTCCATTTTTTATTTTAAGTGTTTTTATCTTAAGCTCGAAAATGGAGAGAAACTGCGTTCGAAATTGGAACCACCATCAAATGTGTGCGTTAGAGAAAACGATTTCTCGTTTGGTTATATATTGGAGCTTAACAAATATAAAAAAATAGAATTGAAAAATGCCCTTTTTTTCAAAACAAGACCAATATTTCTTTAAAATATAAATATACCATGACATTTTCTTATAAACAGTAGCAATTGGTTTCGTTACAAAATGTCTCATTAAAACAGCACTTTCAGTTATTGATAATTTCGTACCACAGTTAAATCACGAGAACAAAACCTAAATCGACGCTTCACTCATTTAACTCGCACACTGTCGTACCAGGAATTCGAGGAGGAACACGCATTTGTTCGTAATATTTCTCATTCTAAAATTTCTCTAAACATTCCAATTCTTTAGCGAATAGTAACCGCAGTAGTCTAGTTGCCATGGTCAGCGTTGGTCGTGGCCGGTGTTGTTTGTCTTTAGGTCGTGGATTCTAGCCTTGATACTACTAAAGATCCACCAAGTAGTGAGGCTGATGCATGTGAAATCTGATCGATGCTCTAAATCCTCCCATTGCGGTGTTCTAAAAGTTACGAGATGCGGATGTCAGCTCAGATGTCATCCTTATCACTTGACTGAGGCTCAAAATTGCGAGGTTCGCCTCTCGTAACCCTCGTGCTGCTTCTCATTGCGACTTTAATAAAACAACCGATTCAAGTCTTTAGTGAATCAGTTCTTAAATTGCAGATTATTGGGAATATTTTCCAAAAAAATTAAGTTTAGAGATTTGATTAGAGGTGAATTTAATGATATTTTAGAGTTCAAAATATATAATAAAAAATATTTGACTGCACTTAATATTCAGAGCACATTTTAAAAATTCAGTATGTTTCAGCATTAATGAAATTAATCATAGTGTTATTCAAAATGTGGTTGAAAAAATATTACAATCATTCATGGGTTAAGATATGAAACAATTAAGATTTAAAATTTCCTTTTTAGTGGCATACATATTTTCAGATCTTTTTAGGCATTTAAAATACAATATTTCACGATGAGATTGAAAAATTTTGAACACAAATGAGTTTGTAGGAGTATAAAAAATATGTCACGACAAAAAGAAGTAGAAACTGATATATAAATGGTTTATAGTAAATAAAGAGCAACGCGCATAAAATTAGTCCAATAAATATCCGAACTGATTCAAGTTCGATAGAAAAGCGAGATTTAAACTAAAATCAAAACTGAAATACAAATTTGAAGCAATATGAATTTAGAGGGAAAATGTGGGCTATTGAATTCAAGCAGAACTCGTGATTTTTTTTTTTTGGGGGGGGAAATTAAACTGCTGTCTCCCATTCAATTGTTTATCGGCCTTTCAAATAATTGGAAAACAAAATAATTTGAATTGCTAATGCGCATCTAATTCTGTGCGGGGTATAAACTTTGCTGAGCGCTAATATATTAGGAATATAATAATGAATGTAAGAGATATTTAATAATAGGAAGAAGAAAAATTATCATCATAATACGGAACGAACTAGAATTGAGGAAAAGACCAATTCCAAAATAGCAGCAAATGGTATATAATTCAATTTAATAGCCTAACTGTTAAACTATTAATAAAACATTTAACAAAATCACTGTGTTTCAATTCATTAATCAAAATAATTGTGTTTACTATTGATCTTAATGGATGCTCTAATTAAATTAAAATCTCTCAATTAAAAATATATGTATTAACTTTCGATAAATTAGAAAAAAAAATGATTACAATTACTTGTAAAAAATTCTTTCGCTTATCATTATTTCAAAATTTTACAGGAGATGCTTTTTAGTCTGTCACGTTCGGAACTATGGTCGTGCCAGATTATCGAGTGTCATTATAATTTTACCATGTGCATCCAAGTTAAGTTACTCTAGATAAAAATGTAACGATAAAACATGTATTTAATCTGTTTAAACAATCTGACAGACTTACATTCTGTGTAGATGATATAAATATCAGACAAAATATTTCATCTCATTCTAGCAACTACAAAATTAAATTCAAATGTAAAGCATTAATTTGTTTGAATATTCTTACATTGATCAAAAAAACACCCACAAAAGAAAATACAACTCAATAATAGTTAAAATGTACTCTATGGCATGATGGAGTGTTACTGTTTATAAAAAAAGGATCTAAAATCACGTTGAGATCTCATCTTCAAAAGCCATTACAAATTTATGAATATTGAAAAGAGTTGAATTTTTTAAAATTATTAGATTCCATGAAACTTTACCTTCCCATTTCATGATTCCTTCATCATTCGATTCTACCTCAGCAACCTTGCGTGAAATATAGTTGTTCCAAAAGGTTAGATTAAAGTAATAGTTTCCAGCGTATTAGTTCCTACCTCTGAAACCTTGTGTGAACTAGAGTTATGCCAAAAGGTTAGATTAAAGTAATAGTTTCCAGCGTATTAGTTCCTATCTGCTAATAGACTCTAATACTCAATAATTTTCAGGTTATATATTCCAAACTCTTATAACTTTCAGAATATTCATGCTTCTATATTCTACTACTTTCAAAATATGAGTTTTTTCAATATCAAATTATTTTTGAATTATATTTTATTAGAAATCAATTTTAATCCATATTCTAATACTTCACATTAGTTCTGTGATTACGTTTAATTAACGCAATACTTTCTAGGATATAAAAAATAGTTTCAAATTTAAGTCACTCAAATTGTATCAAAAAAGTTGAAAGATAATCATTATAAGAAGAGACAAAATTAATAGGGTTTTACATGCAATAAGTTCCAAACACACACACACACACAAACACACACAAGTAATACTATTATTCTTCCTAATACGAGAAATAACGCCCAACTTTATGTGAATCCACAAGAACTAAACCCAAATCCACACGAAGAAATTCCAATAGTGCATGGATAAATCGGGGTCGTATTATACGAGCCATCGTATACTGGGTTAAAGAACATTTACTGCACTTATAAAAAAGAACTAAACTTCATCACAAAAAATACATTTATACCTTAGATTTTCAAATCAATCCACGATTTTGTTAAAAAATATTTCCGACGACCTAAAAATGAAAGTAACTCTAAATTACTAGATCTCTCTTTAGAGGTAGTAATTCAAACATCCAATTTCTTAAGATCGTGTTACAACGCTCTGGTAGAGGATTTAAGACGACATAATTCGATTGCTAATCTTCTGCAGACATCTTGATGTTCGTTGAGTGTTTATCAAGATACAATCCTCCATTAGAACAATTCCCTGAAAGAATTGTTTCCAATATTTCACAGCGATAAGTCTATCAGAAGAGACCAGACAAAAATTCAATTTAATTCCAATGCTTTTTTTTTTTTTTTAGCTAAGACTCTTGTGAGTTAGTAGACAAACGTCTGATGTAAAAGGCATAAACTTGGTCGACTGAGGCAGCCGTTGACAGGGATATAGCTTTCGTGTGATTTATAAGGCATTCATTTCCTGTTACATTGATTTCTTAGAAGAAACTTTTTTTGTTGTGGAATATCATTACAAGTAACTTACATACTTTTCTAAAGTACTTGGTATCAGACAGTATAAGAATAAAATTAAACTTTTTTTTTTTATGTCAGATGAAGTTTATGATACAATGTAAATCGTTGAAATAGTTGATTGAATGAAAATATTTGTTGAAACTGATTAGAGAGGGAGAAAGTGCGTAAGCTTTTCAAATGCTTTCAGAAATACAAGTTTTATTGAACACTGTAATTTTTCTGAAGATTTGTGTGTGACAAATGGTATTACGCACACAACTTCCGAAAATTTTTAAATTAACATTAAACTTTTTTTGTTCTGAAAAACAACTCTTTAAAATTAGATTTGTTTAATGAACCTGAGTACAGCACTTCACTCTCCTAACTTCACCACTACATCAAGATCTAGAGGGCCCATTCCATTTAGCATAATAATTTTTCGTAATATAATGCATAAATGATTAAACAACTCTAACATTTTTTACAAATAAATAAAAGCTTGAATTGACACCATTTGACATTTTAAAAAGAATGTAGATAGTCGTTGTTACCATAAACACAACAAATTTAAATTGATTGCTTTATTAAAGTCACACTTAAAAGCAACACGAGGATTATTAGTCACGGAACTCGTACTTTTGAATCACGATCAAAAAACTAGGACGAAACCTGAGCTGGCACCTCTCTTTCCAGACTTCTACACCACTCCATAGGAAGACTTGTAACCTCGACAGGTTAAACATGCATAGATCTTTGACACAGCGAGTCTTTTGTGGCATGAGGAAATGATTCCTAGACTTGATGGGAGGAAAGAAATGTAAGTGGAAGCAGACAGTATGTCTTGTGAACAATTTATCGAAATTTTAAGCAGAAAAAGCGCTCAACTTCCTTCTTTGTTCAGCAGTCATGTATATATATATATATATATATATATATATATATATATATATATATATATATATATATATATATATATTTCAAGAAAGTAAAATGTTCAGGGAAATTTCAGGTCAGTTAGCTGGCTTTATTTAATTGAAGATTGTAGACTTTCCGTGATTGACGTATCTATTAAACTAATGCACAATAAAAACTACTACTTATCCAGTACATTTTCTTTTCTTCTTTTACTTCCTGCTCCATTCAAACACATCAACAAAATATATACTACCTCTGTCTCATACCTCAAATTTTCTTTCGCTTCTTTGAAACACCAATTCGCGAATATATACGATATTTTCCCTATATGGTTAATAAATTCCGTCCCAGCTTCCCAATAACATACGACAACCTCATTGTCTCCCATGTTGCCATAAATACCAAGCCATCGGAAGTCTCGCGAGATCTCTGTGACCAACAAAGACGTTAACGCCAACCACGATCGGCCGGACATATTAAGAAACCGAAATTTATGCAGTCGAATCACAGCAACAACTCTCTTTTCTCCGTCATTAAACGACGCTTGCGGTTAAAGGAACGTTAAGACTCGAATTTAGAGGAAAGAAATAGAAGCCCTCCCTTCCCCCCTCCAGTAATGACCATTCCCTGTCAGCCATGTTGTCATTATCTTTTGGCAAGATGCTCAGCCAAATGAAATGCGGGAGGAGATAGTCGGGTCTTTTCCTCGGTCCATTTGAATATTGATTTCCTGCATCCACCCCCTTTTCCTCTTATTTAATGCCCTTTCTTGTACTACCCCCTTCCCTTCCTTTAAGAGGAGAATATCTCAACAAGCTAGGAAGAAGGTTTTAAGAATGTTTCAGCTACTAGTAAGAGGCGAAGATACTTTGGGTAAATTGCATTTTGACAGAATATTCAATGTTAAAAGGGAATGTGCACCCAATAAATAAACATAAATAATTCAATACTTGTGCATCGAAAAAGATTTCGGCATTGGAAATGTTTGCAGTGTGTTTCGTATTGTTAAAAGTGAAAGCGGGTTTATTAATAACAATGCATTGGCAAATGCAGTCAGACTAAGATATTGTATTTTCTTTTAACAAGAGTTCTTGCTTTAAATTCGGAAGACAAAAACTAATTTATTTAAAAAAAAATTAAATTCTTATTTTTAATCAAATCATATTCAAATCAATTCCCATGTTTAAGATTTTTTGTTTGTTTTTGAAAAGACGGTGACATTTTTTTTTACTTTGAAAACTTTCCGACCATTCAAAAGCCCACAAACGGTCTGTGACAAATCTAGTGTGATTGATATACAGTTCCTTTATTTGTGAAAACATATGCTCCTTAGGACTAATTGAATTATCTATATACTTTTACTCACGTTATTTTCCTTATGCATAAGGCGTATTTGTATTTATGTTTTTACCTATATATTAGCCACCTAAGGCGCTATTGTTTTAGATAATCAAAATATGTCGTACCTGACCAATTTTTAAAAAATTATCTTGTTTTTGCCTATATTTTTGATGTCTGCTTACATCAGTAACGAATTTGATTTTCAAAAATACGTCATAATAAATCTCTTGAATTTTTTATTGGATTGAAATAAAATGTATGTAATATATGTCTGATACTTGCGTTCACCACAAATAAACTCAGTTTTCAAAAGTATGGCATAATAAATTTCCCCCAATTTTTTTATTGGATAGAAATGAAAAAAAAGTACAAATTAAGTATTTCATTTACTTATCAATTTATGTACTATCTTAAATCATATGCAATCTGGAATCAAAAGATATGACTAAAAATAAATAACATTATTTAAATTTTAAGACAGTTGTGAAGCAGCCATTTTATTTAGCCACCTAAGAGACTATTGTTTTAGGTAGTTTACTTCTGGTGTACCAAATTATTTTTCAGTTTTTTATCGCTTGCTTTAATTTTAATTACATTTAGTTTTAATATACTTAATTCAATAATGTATCGTTTGCTTTAATTTTAATTACATTTAGTTTTAATATACTTAATTCAATAATGTATCGTTTGTTTTAATTTTAATTACATTTAGCTCAAATATATTCAATTTAATAATTATCGTTTCCTTTAATATATCGGAAAAGTTTACTATTGTCCAATTCTCGATGTTCCATCGTTTACTTTAATTCTTACATATAATTGAGTAATTTAATAATAATTACAAAAAAGCGTACCTTGAGTGGCTAAATCTGTTCGTTGCATAACTTTGCATAGAGCTTTTTAAATTTTATTTTATTTTTACTTCTTTACTACACGGGGGAAAAAAGCATTGGCTAAAATCTTAAAAGATACAATGAAGGCATTTCTGTTATATTAGAAATATTACCAAGATGTCTAAAAACTCTTTTCGAAACATATTAGATCTGTGGGATCAGCTTTCATTAGTCAGTCTACATTAGTCTACATATCATCAATTAGGATCAATATATCACTCAGTCAGCCATCCGCGCTAAGAGTTACTGCTGCTCTTTATGCTATTAAATTATTCTTGTATATATATGAAAATAAACCATTAACTGTTACTGCTATGATCTATTTAGTTCGAGATTATCTTCTGTTTGTGAATTCCAAAGAAGATGTTTGCGAAAGCACATATCTTCCAGTGATGACCCGGATGTGATGCTCCATCAGACCTACACACCAGCAAAGTCCAATTAGAAATTAACTCATTGTTATTTTGAACGGGATAATGGTTCTTTAATTTGAGATAAATAAAGAGTACCCGCCTCAAAGAGACCGAAAATGTCAGTGCTTCTGTAGATCGCAGTCAAACACCTGCTAAAATATCCAGAAACAGGAAATGTTCGTATTTCATTATACAGCTTTTCGATTAATGAATTCATCACTCATTCTTAATTGTGGAAGAGCTGGAAACATTCATTAGACACCTGCGAAGACTCAGTCACCTTATTCTTAAGTAACACGATTGAATCAAGTGAAAAGACAGCTTAATGAGGGGGGAGGGGAATCATTCTTCAAATCGAAATGACGGGAAAAAAAACTTTAGCTCGGAATGTGAAAAAAAAAATATTTCTAATTTCATTGGCAAGCGTTTTTTAGAGAATAATGAAAATAGTTCCGAATTGAAAATTTAAAAAAATTCAGTTTTCGCTTAGAAGAAAATTGCGTGTAATAATTCAATACATTTTGTCTTGCAATACTCATTAAGAAAAATAATGAAAATTGTGTTAAAAATATAACCAGAGAAAACATTTTGAAAAAAGACACTTGGAACTTTTTTTGCTACCAGGTTAGTAATTTAATTAATTTTAATGATAACTATGACTTTTAATTAACTGCGGAAACTATTATAATTTTAAGTGGTTTTTTTTAGATGTTTGACCAGTTTTTTAAACTTAGGTTATAGTTGAGTTTCAGAAAAAATTTCAATAACCGAAGAAAAGTTTTTAAAATATTTTCTGAGTTTCTTCGTTTTTCTGTGATGGTAAGAATTTAATTACTTAGTTAATTACCATTGAATTACAATATGAATTAATTAAGTAGAAACATTTTAATGATAACATTAATTGTTTGTTAATTATTTTCCCTTTGAATATAGCTTATTTGGAGTCACGCTATAAGTGAACATTTTCTCAGATGAAAACATTAAATGGGTTACATAAGTTACAAAATAAAGGTTTGCGTCACTTTAAAATTATACATTTTCCATAATCATACAGTTCCCTTGCTTCGTTTTTTAAAAAATTCATTGTTAAAAACTGAAGTATATGGGAATGAAGTAAAAATATAAATTATATAATTCTCATTCTTAGAACAAAATTAATACACTCACAATTTTATAAATATTGTAGTTCCTCGTGAAGTCGGACCCCTTTAATTTAGATTACCGAGTAAGTCGAATTGGTCAGCAAGAAGAATTATTCAAGTTTTAGAATTGAGAAGCGATCTATGAATTTATATAATAACATTTCTTTATTTAATTCTCTTATTTTGAAAAAATTATTTTCTTTATTGAAATCTTCTAACAGATTTGAATGCAGAAAGAAATGTAAAGGATGGGATGTGTGTGTAGGGGGAGGGGCTTTACAAATATTTTATGCAAAGTCAAGAAAACTTTGGCTATAAATCTCTCTTATCATCATTGACTAATAGTATGCGATGTTACATTGCCTAAATGGAAAATGTAATAAAAAAAACTTTAAATGTACTCTTAATTGTTCGGAAAATAGATGTCTTTATCTTCTGTAAGTATGACTTATCAGATTTATTCAATATAAAAATACTTTTCGGTAAGTATGTTTAATTTTATTTCATTTTTACGCGTTCCCCGATTAACTGGAATGTTCAATAACCCAGACTGATTCTGGTTCCAAATAATCCGACTTAAGGATCCTGTCTATCGGCCATTTTGATTTCGTGAACGTAATGTTAATTCTATTGAATCTCTACTATCGTCCTCAAATCTTTACTATTTATCAGTTCGAATGCTAAAAAGTGCATCAAAAGAACAATTAGAAAATAATGAAAGGCTCTGTGGAATTATATTCCCCCCCTCCCCAGTTTTTGAAAATGTCTCAGAATATTTTTAAATAATGAAAAACTCACAAAAACAAATCATTAAAATATTCCTTTTTAAAAAAATATGATGAAAAATGTAATTTTACATAAACCTTCATTATTTTTTGCTCTTTCTATGATACAATTTTTTTGCATTCAAATAGATAAACTAGTATACGTTTGAGGACAGTTGTAGACATTCCATGAGATTAACATTACTTTCACGAAATCAAAATGGCCCCCTAAACGGGAGTCCATACATTACAGAATAGAATACATGCATGCATTTACAATACAGTACAGAATAATCAGCTACTTCTCAATGTTTTTTTAAATTATACATTTTTACTCATTCTGATCAATGGATATTGCCTTCTGGTACGAAATATAAAATCGTTTAATTATCATTTATTGAAGCGTCTTACCATAAGAAAATCTTTTGTTTGTAAGATTTTTATGCTTAATCTCAATTTAGGGCACACTGAAAATCGAGAATAGTAGTTTTCCATGAACCTTAAGGAATGACGCATTTTAATCACGTAAGACTTATTAATCCTTTTAATATTATTGCAGTAACCAATTTGTCGAAATACTTCTAATATTATATAAAAAGTTAATTATTATTTTGAGCAGATTACTTTTAGATTACAATTAGAAGCGCTTGGTTCATATATACCTTGTTTTTCGAACATAAGACACACAAAGAAAGCACACAAATAAATTGCACAAAGAAAGTCGACTGAAAGTTGGAGTGTGTTTTATGCAAATATAGTGTTAAATTGCAAATCTATATACATATTGTATCAAAGTTGTTTCAAAACTTCAATTACTGGCGCAATATGTTAGTAAAATTAATACAATACGCTAGGAAGGTAGGATAATCTCATTGTTTTTTCATAAATGAAATAATATAAATTTAATATACGAGTAGTATTAAATTTACTATACTCTAAATTTACTACTCAGTAAAATGTGCGTTTCTAAAAATGGTCCTAAATATTTGGGGGGCATCTCCTGATCCTAAAAATACTGTATTTGAAATCACACTTCTTTTAATTAATATTTATTCTACTTAGATTTTTTTCAGTATTGTAGAGATCAAAGTAATTTGTGAATAACGGCAACTTAATATTAATAAATATTGCAAGCGGGAAATTTACAGCTAAATAAGTATGGAATAAGAAATTCTAAATGATTGGGTTCTGAATAATGATAAATATTTGATTTCTTGTGTTAAACATGTTAACATAATTGAATTACTTTAATAAAAGTTTTGACTCCCATAAAACTCTAATGTTTTAATTCTAAAATAAATATTAATTTCCAATATGTTCAAAAATCAGATGTTTAACTTTTCATAACTTTTAGAAATTATGCGTTTTAATTAGATCCCTCCCTTTTAATTCTACATGAATCGCTAATTTCCATAGCGACTTTTCATCTTAAAAGATTATCCGTTACATACAACGCGTCCTTCCCATGTCATTTGGAGCAAATATGTACCGATTCAGATGGTATTAGGTGAGTCAAAATGTATGCCAACAAGTATTAAAGTCAGAAAATCCATCGCAAACAGCAACCTGTGAACGAATTTTGTCTTCGCGAAACAAGGGAGACCTGTTTGTTCGTAGCCTCGTGCCCTCTCGATCGATTTGCCACTCCTTGCGTGGGCATTAAATTTACGGATACATTGTCAGGACCCCTGGTGTCGAGAGTACGTAATATTCTTGTCAGTTTTGGAGCAAAAAGAGAGTTTTTTATGCTGACAGTTTCGCAGGGAGAAATATGGAAGTCGTAAAAATTAGATAAGTTTCACATAAATGAGTTGCCTTTTAAAAGAAATGGAGAAATTTAGAAGAACATTTAACAAATCAGATTGAGTTTAAACATCCAGTTTTTTAAAATTAAATTTTAGAAAAAAAAAATTCAGCTAGAGCTTTGTTATATGTGCACCGAATTAAGTTATTTATAATATATTTTTAAACAATTAGAGTAGATTCAGAATGAAGATTTTTTTTATTTGCCTCATTTGAACTAATTTCTACCAGCCTATTACTAAACTGTAATGCTTTATTAAATTTTAAAAATGAAAAAAATGTGATAATAAATAATGCTTTTAGTTGCCCTGGTTTTAATGTACTTACATTTCCATAACAGTAAGATATTAAACATTGTACTTTTTGAAAAAGAAAATGATAATTTATTTGAAAGTGATGAAGTTTTGTGTAAAATATATTTCTTAATAAATATCCATAAAAACACTGCAAATAAAAGAATTCAAACATTTGACAATGCATTCCATGCTTACAATCAACTAACGCAAACAAAGTAAACAAAGAAAAATTATTAATTAAGTTCGCAGTAAAATGCTCGTTAATTTATTATGTTATTGACAATAATTATAACTGAAATCAGAGAGTTTGTAGATGATGCAATTTAATGATTTCAGGTGAAAAAAAGTATTTTTTTTCAGCCATATAAACTTAAAAATCGTATTCTTGTCCATGTATAAATACAATCATTAAAATAAATGTAGTATCTATATATTAGGAAATGTTTATGTAACAGGGAATTATTATACGAATATTTTTATTGTCACTAATTAAATTCAAACTAAAGCTTTGAGAAATAATCTTTAATTTCATTAATTTAAAATGCAGTTTTGCAGAACTAACAGTGCTCAGAATGTCCTTTAGCACGATCTAATAAAGATTGCAAAACACAGATTAAAGTACAAAGATTAAACAAGCCGAAGGATTCTATGAAAAAAATTAGTTCCAAAAGTCACCACTAAGAGAATATGCGGTTCTGTGTAAGTAAAAAGACTTTGAAAAAATGCAGAATCAATACTGAAATGAAATTACATATTTTTTAGCACATTAATAATTTAAATCAAGTTAAATACAGCAACAATTTTAAAAAGCGAAAAGTTTAAATTAACACTGATAAAGTCTCTTTATCTACTATTTTTTTACTGAGTTCCAAAGAAAGCAGTAGCACCAGAAGTTCTTTATTCAAATTTCATGTAACTTCCTTTGGCACAGTGGGCAGCATTTCTAGGGTTTTCAAAGGAAATGTGTTACTTTTTGAAACAATCGGATTGAAAGTTACATGCAATAATGTCTCCTCCTTTAGTCGAGCTTGAATTACTTGTCAAAGTCTTTTACCTCAAGCAATGCAACTCGTGAGCCCCTCTTCATGCTTTTAGTAACCACAAAAAATGCTCAAAGTTAACAGTTCTTTGTCAGCCAATGATTTAAAAGTAATTGTAGTGTGTGATGTTTGAAAAAACAGGTTCTCTGAAGGTTCAGTCAGGTAGAGGACGAAATCTTTTATCACAGTATGTAATCGAAGAAGTTGCAACAGTGATTGTCGACAGAGCACAAGAAAATATTACTGTCTGCTATGTTGAAGGATAACATATCAAAGACTGTACGGGAGGTTCATGCAGACATGCTACTTTCTGCTGTTGTGAATGTTTTGAGCGGTATGCAATATGTGGTCCACGAAAACGACGGACACATTGAACCTAAATTGAATGTGATAAATAAACGGTACTTTTATGTCAGTACTGATTCTGTATTTTTTAGAACTTTTTTTTTCATTTACAAAGCGCCACATATTCCCCTTACGGTGATTTTTGGATCTAATTATTTTTTCACGGAATCTTTCATCCTCGTCTAGTTTAATCTTCCTACTACATTTGGTGCAATTGACGCAATTAGATCGCTCTATAGAACACTCTGAGCTCTGCCCTGTATATATATATATATATATATATATATATATATATGAGGTGTAATTTGAAATTTATATCTGATTAAACACCAAAGTTTAAATCAAAAACAAACTAGGAAGTTATATAAGTTATTAAAAATTAAAATAATATGTAAAAAAAAAAATCTCCACTGAATCAATGAGAAAGAAGAAATACACAGAATCATAAGAATAAACAGATAAAACCTTGTAACCAGAAAAAAATGAATAAAAACAAAGTGCTTAAATTTAACTATATGAGAAAAAAATACATAAAATTCTAAAAGAAAGTAAATTAAAGGAAAAGTAAATTGACAAATACTAGAAATATAAAAAAAATGATATAATTGTTGAAAAAGAGTAAAAACACAAAAATTGAAGGGAAAAATTGGGAATAATATATTTAAAGTTGAAACAGGATGTAGACAGTTATTCTGTGTTATTCTAGAATTACTGACCAAACTATCCCTATCAACAAACTTTATAATTATTATTATTAAAAAGGCGGTTATAAAACTAAGAATGCATTTGAAAAGAGAAAAAAACCAAATGCTGGATTATTGTAAAGCAATTATGATCAAAATAATGCAAGCCCAAAGGAATCCTAAAAACAAACATTAATATAACTATTGAAAAAAATGCTATTAAAATTGAAATGATAGACAAATATCAAAAAACAAAATTTAAATTAAAATAAGAAAAATTTCCATGAACATATCATCAAGTGTAGGAAATCAATAAACATGATGTACAAAATACACACAAAACAAAACAAACAGTTGTTCATGAACTTTCAAATAAAAGTAAAATTATATATAATGCATATACATGCAAAAATAATGTACGATTGTAATTACGAAAACCTAATTAACTATTTGCATATGAAAGATCTAATTCTAGAAGTATTTTGTTATACCTAAAATGCCGTTAGGATGGGGGGGGGAATTTAAGTTTGTTGATATTTTACTAAGGTAATTACCAAAATATTTATGCACATTTAAATCCACTTTATGATATGCATTTTCAAATTCCATCGAAAGATAATGAGCATATATATTTTGAAACAAGAGTAGTTTAATAATATTTGCGTTAATAAATAAGATGGCCAACAATTATGTTTTATCAAATGGTAATATTTTACTAAAGCATAATCAAGCGTAATGAGAGTAACACGAACAGTAATTTGAATAAAAATTTGCATGAAAATGTAAATTATAATAGTGATAAATTACTATGAGCAATAAACTCACCATTTCTTTCATTTTGTTTCTATAATCTGCATTCATAATTACCTAAGTACTCACATGATTTTGATTATTTATTACTTGTGAATAAAATTTTAAATAATCATTTTTGTGAATACTTTAACCAGTCTTGAGTTTGTTTATTATGATTTTTCATTCTCTGGTACCTTTATTTCCCTATAATAAATACAAATATGAAGACAGACCTTTTTATAACTTTTTGAAAATTTAGCAAAAAGTAATATTTTTCGATGAATAAAACTGCATTTATGAATATTAAATAAATTCAAATGTAGCTTATGTATATATATATATATATATATATATATATATATATATATATAACACGATCTATTTTCTATTTTGATTCACTGAAATTTCTATTAGCGAGTAACAAATGTGTTTAATATAAAAACAATGTAATGATAAATTCTACATAAAAAAATCGCATTCCAACATTCAATTAGTTTTATTCTAAACATATGGAAATTAATAGTATTTAAATAATTTGTTCAAAATATAAATTTATACTTAAATTAAAATATGTGTGTGGAAACTGAGAAATCTTTCTCTGTCTTTGATTTAGAGTTTATAAGTGGAAAACAACAAAGAAATATATTAAGGAGTTCTGAAATTATATAGTTAACAATTATAAAGTAAACACACATTAGTTGATCTTGAGAACGAATGTTTAATTTGAATGAAAATATAATGGTAACGGGAGTGTTAAATTATTGTACAATTTTTATAAAGGATGACTTAATTACACATTAAAGAGAAGTAGATAGAGTTATTCATCTCTCTTCCGCTTTTTCTTTTTATTAAGTAAACAAGTGAAATTTAAATTTTTCTAAACTTAACTCCAATCGTATATACAATTAAAATTTTGTTTATTACCTTACTAATTACATAAAAATATTACTTTGCAATTAAAATTATGACGTCTGTGTTTACTTACGTCGTTGTAATAATGTTTATTTGTAATATTTAAATGGAATCAAAGATTATTTTACTTAAATAAGTAGCTTTTCCATTAGTAACTGTATTATTAATATATTCTTAAAAATTATCTAAACTAGATGTACTTTGTATAATCTCTAAACTTATTTCCGCATTATAATGAAAGGTTTATTTCTCGATCATTATATAACTGGCAAAAGTAGAAATATATGAGTTTTTTAATCATGTTATTGGAAATTAGTTTTTACAAAACTTTATTGCACTTATAATATTTTTTATATTAAGTAATATAACTGAAAAATAGTTTATTTTAAAAGAATTATATTTGCTTCATACGATTAAAAATTATCTGAATAAGATATTTTTCAATTTTTAGAGATTGCTTTCAAGCTAACATTTAGAATTGTAAAGCTGTTTGACGCCAGTTTTAAAGCCACTTATGGCAAGGGTCATGTTTAGTTCAATAAAAGCAATTTGTAGAGTAACACTTATTTATTATTTGATTTAAGTTACATATGAACCATATACATAATTTCAAAGGATGGAGATTTATTGCAAGTAAACTTGTCGAGCCTTTGACCTTTACTGAAGCTGGTTATGACTGGTTGCTAAAGCACCACTCTGCTGTCTAAGACTGTCAGTATATAGTTATGAGAAGAATGGCTACGTAAATAGTTAATTCTATTAGATAGTTATAATAGAAGCTAGAAAAATAAAATCAGAGCTTAAAATTTTTAGAACTTGAAGTCTTAAAATAATTTGAATAAGAATAATTATGACATGTTCTTGAAAAGGTTTACATTACATATATTTTAATCTATGTTAATGCTACACAAAGTGCAGGCCACTAATTTAATTTGGAGTTGTGCAACTAAATTTTAAGATCACAGAAAGTGGCTTTTTTTTAATGAATATTAAAATTATTATTCATATGTATTTCGAAGAACTGTCACGAAATAAATTTTCTTGATGATTAATTACCAGGAAATGTTTTAATTTGTATTAAGGGTATATATACTTTTTATATTCCCAGGATTGAGATAATAATTGTATTTTATGGACTAAATGGACTTATTTCATAATTGTAATGAACATAAAGCTTTGAAGATGCTAATGTTCATTTTGAAAGGAGTTTGCTATTAATATCTATTTCGAATCATATAAATTTTTTCAAGAGAAGGAACTGATATATATTATATTATTTCAAAGATGTTCCATAGATATTAATTATATTTATTCGAATACTATTTATATTCATAATTTAATTTTTATGCAGTCCCTTTTAAAAATAATGATTTTACGAAAATGCCCATTACCGATTTTTCAATATTTTATTAGGAAACACTTTTCATGCCCCAAAATTTATATGTATGAAGTTTTAAAAACAAATTAATACGATTTTTTGAAGAAGTATATTCATGGATTGCCAAGTAAAAGTTCCAAAGAAATGTAGATTAAATCTTTAACAATTTGAATGATTCCTGAGATCTCTGATGTCATGTACGCAAATTAAAATATCCGTAAATATTCAAGTATTCAAAATATTTGCCGCGGTAGCCTAGTGGTCAAGGTCGTGGATAGCGGCTGGCGGTTTTCGTTCAGTCGCGGGTTCGATCCTTGGCCACCAAAGACCCGCCGTGTAGCCGGGGCTGATGCACGTTAAATCTGTTCGGGGCCCAATGTCCTCCCGGTGGCGTGGTGTGGATGTTAGGAGAGGGGGGTGCCAGCTCAGGTGTCGTCCTCGTCACTTGACCGTGGTTCAAAATTACGAGGTCCGTCGCCAATAGCCCTCGTGTTGCTTCTAGTGCGACGTTAATAAAAAACTAAACTAATTCAAAATATTTTATTAAAGTGTGATTTTTTATGGTTTTTATAACATTTTAATAAAATGACTGAAAGATACGATATATTTTGAGGTATTCAAAATTTAATTTTTTTAAAAATCTTTTATCAGAATAGAAGCTCTTAGATTCATAGCTGTGGCATTTTATTGTATGATATGTGATTAGATATTTCTTTAGATGATAATCAAGTAAATATGAAATACTTTTACACTTAATAATTGGACACTATACGCTTAATTTAATCCTGAATTTTTTTGTGAAGTATTAAATAAAAAATAAAGACGCAGTTCTTTCATAACAAAAAAAAAAAAAAAAAAAAAAAAAAAGACATTGACACTGATTCCGTCTTTAGGTAAGTTTGAAAATAGAATCAATTGTCATTAAATATAATTATCATAATCAATTTATTTACAGTTTTAATGGTTTATTTTTAAAATTTAAAGCGCGAGTTTGCCTTTAATGTTTCTGAAATAATCTACTTTGTCAACTTCTTAGGACAATCAGGCATCCCCAATTGGTAGAGGAGATACCTTTATATATACGAGAGTGGCTCATTATGTACCCGTAATAGGAATAGGAAATGGGTTAACTCCCATAAAGCAAACCCCCCTTTTTTATAAAGAAGTTTATGAATATGACTCTCTTTGCACCCCCCAAAATTTGTCGCCATACCCTTTCATCTTCTTCGGAGCAGATTCTTCGGGTCATTCAAGCAATTGTTTTGGTCGTTTATGAGTTTTTAGTGTATAATGAGTTCCAACGACGGTTACAACTCGATGAAAAATGACGACAACTAGATGCGGTGAAGTCAAAACTAACTTCTTCATTGGTGTTAAATATATTTTGGCACCTTTTAACAGATGGCAGCACTCAATGGTAACACTATCTTTCAACGTCACCTGTCTTCAAAAACAAGTACTTTTTGAATTACATTCATACTTGTAAAACTGACACGTCGCTTGTTTCTAGTAAACGGCGTCATGTGGAATAAAGAGCACTCTGTGCATTAAAAATATTCTGACCTCGAAGTCTTTGTGTGGCGTGATGTGGAAATTAGAAGGGCAAAGAAAAGCTTTTTTCAGGTGCAATTTCCGTTACTGAATTGTATACAGATAAAATCACGATATTTTTCACAAAATTTCCATTACACAGATTTATAATAAATGTTTTTAATCGTTTTCGTCAACAGATACATATACATGGAAATAATGCAAAAAGACTCGACCTCTCAAGAGTTCCTTTTCTAATGCACATACGTAATATTTTCGTATGCATGCAGCTGTGGGATTCAAGTGATCATAATCGCGAGTTCAAAGTCGGCATTGTTTCCATCGAGTTATGATCTCGAGTCCTTGCTAAAGACACGTCGTCTAGCGGGACTGATGTGTGTTAAATCTGTCACGGCCCGAACTCCTAAAAATGAGATGATGTGGAAGTCTGAAGAGGTGCCAATTCAGGTGTCGGCCCCGTCACTTGACCGAGACTTAAAACTACGAAATTCGTTGCCAATAACAATCATTCAATCTTCGTATGTATAAAATAAGCTTATGAAGTAAAATCAATTGTTTATATTCTGAAACTAATAGAAATATCTTAAAAGAAGTCTTTTTTTAAAGCACTAAATGAAAATACATAAATATAATGAACACATACACAGGTATATATATATATATATATACTATATATATATATATATTATATATATATTGATGCGGTACCTCTTTTCGGGATTTGATGTTTTATTAAAACTAAAAATTTAGAGACTTATACATTATTAATTAAACTAGGCCAATGAAATTATCGTATAGTGGAGAGAATAGGCCTCAGTCAATAGAGAAATAGGATTAAGTTTCAGAAAATTGGGTTCAAATGAAAGGACTCTCATTTGGTGCACTCATTAGTTTATTTAAACAAAAGTTTAAGTTAACAATTACGTACCTGGAGGAGGATAACAGTGGTGTCCCAAAAGTTGAAGGCGCTTGTGTGTGACTCTCTAGGGTTACATGTCTGTCTTAATGTGTCTGTGAGAATGGGTCGAACGTCGTGGGTGAATGTATTGAAATTCTTGGCGCACTTCTTATTTAAGTGTTTCTCCAGAAAAAATAGAGGACAACTACAATGAGGGAGAATTTATATAGAGAGCCCTTTCCTTCTGAAATGGCGATTAACACTTCTAAGGAATTAAACGCACTCACGCACACACACGCATATATATATATATATATATATATGTGTGTGTGTGTGTGTGTGTGTGTGTGTGCGTGTGCGTGTATATATGCATGTATATTATACAAGTTCAAATAAAATTTCAATTCTTCAATACATTCCGTATAGAAGACTTTTGCTGTTTATCATGAATAATGCCATCAAACCGCAAAATAATTTTCTTGATATAGTTTATAAATGCAATTTATTTAGCTGTAATTGAAAAGATATATAATAAGGAAAGAGAAATGAAAGTTTTATAACACATATTGCAATTGAATTTAAATGTATTGTTAAATGTTTGGTTAATTTCCAAAAGTTAAGGAAATGATTAATTCGATTATTACAAATATTAAGTACTATGCTACAAAATCTGAGCACTTAAAGCTGTGAGGAACATATCAATAACAATAAAAAAAGAAAATTTCGAAAAAATGCAACCTTAATATTTTATTGATGGCTTATATATGGGTTTCAATACTTTTAAATGAGGTCATCACTTCCTTTTTTATTCCAGGTTCTTGTAATATAATTATATACATTTGCTCTACACTTCTACCTATATAAACTACATTTCTGTATGTATTTTTACTATAGTAATATAATCATTTTATATAAAAAGAGTCTATAAATAAAAAATATGTATTATAAAATATAAATACTAAAAAATGAACAAAGCGAAACATAATTAAATGAGCAAGAGAGAGGGAAAAAATTAAAAATTAAAACTGGCTTTGCTAATTTCATTTTTAACAAGTGACAATTTTAAACAAGACAAAGCTCTCTAAAAAGTAGAATCATTCGGGTATTAATTAGCGTAAAGTAAGCTAGCTTTCTTCCAAGATTCTGTTTAGGCAATCACAGAAGCAATCAATTACAAGTAAGAGAAAAAAAATACCCCTTCAAATTCATAATACATTTTCATTTTCACAAGCAAAACATTCTAAAGCACAAAAACGTTGCCAATGTTAACAATAAAAAGAATAAAAATAGACAATTCTGCTACATAAATCAATTATTAAATGAAATATTGAAATAAAAGCAAACGATAAATTATTAAAGAAAACAATAATATTCTGTTCGGATATTAAAATAAAAGCAGAAGATAAAAAATATCAAATTAAATATATATCTTATCAATGCAAATATACCTTCAGCAAACTAAATGTAATTATTCTAATCATAATGTATTATACTGCCAATCTTTAGAACATAAACACCATGTACCCTTTATTTTATGCCCTCACATTTTTGTTGATTCCATTTTCTCAAAACAACAACATGTTAGCGTGAAAATAATAAATATTCATTGTGGCTATCACCAAAATCTCAGTTGGTATCCAACCGATAAAATTCTCCTCCCATTCTTTTTTCAGCGCGTTCAGTGTTGTACATTTTGAATAGATGTAGTAATTTCTGTTTTCAATGTTCCCCGATAGTGGGGAAAAATCCATTCGATCTTTTCAAGTACTGCCGCCCCCCCCCCCAAAAAAAAAAAACAGACTCTCAGGTAGTTAAATCAGGATTTTTAGGGGTACACTGAGCAAAATCGTCATCTGCTCTGTGACCAATCCACCAAACCATAAGGAATCGTTTGTGTTATTACTGGTGGCAACAATAAACATTTATAATTTTATAAACATTAAATTATTAATTTTAATTTAATTTGTCCAAAAAATTAGTAATTTTTTAGTTTTGTAATTGTAGTTATTCAAAGTTGGGATATTCTTTTTCTCTTTCCTCAGTGAAAAATTTGTATATTCTTTAACTTCATTTTTAGTAGTTTTATTGTTTTTCGTTAGTGTCTTTTTCATTCTTTTTTTTAGAGAATCGGGTTTCAAACTTATCAGTTTCTTATTTACGAGATTCTGTCTGGGCACCACTTCTCCAAACGCATGTTATAAATAAATTAATTCATAAAAAAAAAAAAAAAAAAAAGAAATAATAGTTTATTTACGGATAGTAAGTAAAAAAAGATATGAAACATATGCAGCTAATATTTCTTTTTATTAAACTTCATTTTGCATTCATTAATTGTAAAAAAAGTTAATTTATGCTAATTGATTAATACCCATCAAATTAAATTTAGTTCAGCAAATTAAGAGTTCACTTTCAATAATCAGCGTTCTTCTGCAAATGAACTTAAATAGGCATTAATTGCTTTCTTAAATAAGTTAAACAATTCATTTAATTATGTTCTTCATTAAATTCACTCCGGCAGTTAGGTACGCTTTCAGTTTGTCTTTTTCATTTGGACTCGTACTGAATCGATTATCTCCCGAATCCAGATTCGGATCAAGGGGTTCCATTTCCTTGTCTTTGATTACGTTATTCTTTCTGTTGTTCGTCTTTATTTGCTCGTCTGTGTATCTCTATCTCTCTCAGCCCCATTTCTTGTTCTCCCCCCCCCCTTCATTCTTCATCTACTTGCTTCTTCAACAGATTGATTTAGATGCTCTGTTCCTATTTCTGATCATGTTAGCCTCGTAATGCGTCTCTTCTGTTGAATCCATTATTCGTCTCATTATTTAGTGATCACTTTCTAAGAAAGTATTAAGTATGCCGAGCGTACTAAGAGTTTCAATGGTTCGTGAAGTCATCGCTAGGGGCTCGTTCGTTTCGCTCTGGAATAGGGACTCTTAACTTAGGATTCGTGGAAGGATTTCAAAGCGGGATTGAAGTGGGATGAAAAAAATTTCTTTTGCTATAATGTGAAATCGCTCTTATTTAAATTACATCATTTAGTAGGATTTGATTTTATTACGTTGAATGAAGCTGATAGATATTGTCGGTTGGAGTGAATCACGTAGTTAATCCTTTATAACGAAGTTGTTGGAAGTGACTCCTTATTAGAGTAATAGTGGTCGAATCTGTTATAACTGAGAAAGACTGGAATCGGAATGAAAGATTTGGTATACATATTCTATGTTGCTGGTTTATAAATTGTGTTGACTTTTTTTAGCGTATCTTCATTTGGAGTTTTGAAATTATTGACTATTTAATTAAACTTTAAGATGGCAGTAGAGTTTAATAATGAAAGTAGTGCGTCACAACTAGAGTTAGAAACGAGTAAATAATTAAGAAATATAAATCATAATAAAGGACACCTCAAAATAAACTTCGTCTGGAACAAAGTTAAGTACATACGTGAAATCCAATCTACCTCTAGTACCATGAAAGTATCTCAAAAGTTAGTTCTAATCATATTCATGAACATATTTCACATTCAAGCTACGTCAGTTGTAACAGTTTGGAGAGCAATATCTCTTACCCATGTCATAAAGGGAACCTGTACCCGTTTAAGTACTTTATTCCCTTTTCGGCATTGGACGTTTTCTTCGAAACACCAGGGGATGTTTTCCTACCCCGTGTCCCGTGGAGGGGGAGGAGTGCTGGCGTTTTTTCGAATCCTGGTCCAGTGAGTCCGAAGGAAAGTTGACCGGTCTCATTTTGTCTTACCTTAACCAACAAGGCTAAAGAGGACGCCCTATTTGGGCTAGCTTATGGGCATTTTAACTTCTAGCGTTTTTGTAGAAGCGAGTCGCAGCACCTTCAATTAAACTTTCGGACAACTTTTTCTAGTTGTTTGATTTGAGAGCATAGTCTTGAAAATAAACCCTGACTGTAAGAAAAAATCAGTGTTGCTATACATATTAGAAGTACAGTGAATAGTGAATAAGATAGAGATATTGGATGTGTTAAATTGCTATGAAAAGATAGGAAGTTATCCATTTTGTACTGCATACAAATTTAGTGCAAGAAGGTTAAGTGATTTTCGGACTGCTGATGTACTTTGACTCAGTTTATATATTGTTCCTGACTCGGATTCTGTTTGCTGTTATCGAGACAAGTAAAGTATTATAATTATAATCTTTATCTTTTCGGAACTGACTTAGTTGCCGCTCCCCATTCTTAATAATAGTCAATTAATAAGATTATCTTTCGGAATAAATAATATTCGGTTAATTATTCAAAAAATGACTATTTTAATGATTGATTAATAAATGAGTTTCGATGAATCAGTTAGTAAGTAAAGAAGTGGGAGCGTTACGAACTGTTCCTAACTCTGTTTATATCTCTCTTCTAGATTCTATCAACGAAGCATACTATATATTAAACAAAAATGCAATTCACATCGTTTCTTACTCTATTTGCATAAATTAACTTCGGAAAATGTTGGTTCTCTTGAAGAAGAATCTGTATAACACAATGGAATCAAATCATACTGGATGACGTAATTGAAATAAGAGCGATTTTCACATTATAACATAAATGAATTTTTTTCCCATTCTACTTCAATCACGCTATGAAATATTTTTTCGCCGGATCTTTCTTTAGAATCCTTATTCTAGAGCGTATCTGCGGTATTAGTATACATACCAGTGCAGCAATCTGACTAACACAACAACAGAAAGAAGAAACGAAGTCCTTGTCTTAGCAATCCGCATGCTGTCTTAAGGATTCCCTCTACTATTCTACTCCTCTCCAACAACGGCCCAAACCTACTAAGCTCATTCTGGACGATTGGATTGGATTCAATAACGTATCACAAAAAGCAAAATGCGGGCTATTGGCGATGGAACTCGTAATTTTCAGCCTAAGTCAAGTGACGAGGATGATAATTGAGCTTGCGTCTCTCTATCCTAACTTACAAACCCCACCATCGGGAGGACTTTGAGACCAGACAGATATAACGTGCATCAGCCCCAGCTACACGGTGTGTCTTTATTGGCATCAAGGCTCGAAACCACGATTGGATGTAAGCCCCTGGCCGGGAGTCCGAGACCATGATCACTAGGCTACCAAGGCCTCTCATTCTGGATGAATAGAGGACATCTCCCACCAACAGATTTGCCGTTTTTTGAATGATTTAATCTTGCTTGCTATTGTCCTTGAGGATACTCGACAGCTGTTCTTCACCACAATATGTACACGTTCCAGTCATCAGTAGCTAATAATTTTGTAATAATTGAACTAACTTCATTTTTGTTCTACTTGAACGAATGATATTCTCATTCCAAAATACTATATTAAATGACAAATAAATGATGTTTTAAATATTGAATGGTTCTGGATCATTTGCAACCTTCAGATCTGAGTTAATTGAAGTGTGGTTTATGCTTACGTACCCAATGATCTCTTCAACTTCTAGAGTGACATTAATAAACCTTCAATTAATATTTAGAGTGAGCTATTTTGATTTTCTTGTGTATACAAATATTTTAATTTATTATTATCCTGACCTCAATATTCCTTGAATATTTGATACGTGATTTTGGGGGTAAAATTTGCATCCAAATTATGCGTAAAATGCTAATAACTTAGTTGTCCAATACTGCGGTTTCCCATTTCGATTAAAATATTATAAACATAATTGAATTGTTTTCTCCTAAGTTGTCAAAAATCGCCGAATGAGATAATGATAGCTAATGCACATTAAATGCGGCTCCGCTTTGAAAGAACCTGCGTTAATGAAATTCGTGGAGAAATGTAATGAAAGCAAAATATTAGTTTAGATCCTTGTTCTAACTTATGATTCATATTAACCATATTAAGATAACTTAGATGTTAAAATGTTTCAAATTTTGCATTTGATGATTTTGTTAAGAATTAGAGGGCATTTTCTCATTCCATAAATGTATTATTCATAAGAATTTGATAAACAAAACATTAGAAAATTGAATTTTAAAACTGTAAACAAGCGTGCCAAGCCAAAGAGAAAAGTATCTGCATTTGCATTTTTCTCAAAATGAGTTTTTGGGATATTCTGGTAAACTAACCTCTTGTCTGCGGTAGCTAGTGACCATGGTTGCGAACTCGTGGTTGGCGTAGTTTTCGTTGAGTCGAGGGTTCTTGCTCTGATGATACTAAAGACCGCCATGTGGCGATGCTGATGCACGTTAAATCCAGTCGAGATTCCAAGTCCACTCGTTGGTTTGATCTGAAAATTTGGAGAAGAAGATGGTCAGGTGTCGTCCTCGTCATTTGACCGAGGTTCGATTCCAATAGCCCACCCCTATTCCCCTCCACCCTTTCCTGAGTGACGTTAATAAACAATCACACATTCTTCATATCACACAGTTCACTTTCCTCAGAATCTACAGCGTCCATTTTGCTGATATTTTGCACATTTTGGAATGAGTCTAATTTCTATACAGTAAGCATATTTTTTTTTAAATTAGCGCTCTCAAGTTTTAGATATGGCATTATATTTGCATACAAATTATGGAAATTTTAAATCATCTAAAATTTAAAAATTTGTTGGATTGAATTTTTTAAATTATAATTATATTCAAACGTAGAATGTTTATAAGTAGTCTGAAAATTAATAAAACATAAATGTGGAAGATTTTATGCAGAATATAATTAAAGTTAGATAGAGGACATAGCTATTGATTATTAATTTCTCATACATAATTAATTATGTTTATAAATACAATTTTTTTTGCATAAACAGAATAAATATACAGATAATATTTTCAGTACTAAAATATAGTTTTCATTCTATTTTAATTTTAAAAAGTAAGTATTACTTAAACATGGCATAGTAAATTTATTTTTCCTTGTCGAATGAATCTCATTTGTTTTAAACGAGTTGTTATGTAAAGTGAAGTGAAAGGATTGAAACATTAGCAAAATAAGGAAGAAGATAAAATTACCTATTCAACTCATCACTCTAAAACAAGAGTTCTGAACAAGGAGTCTCTGGAGGTAACATTTGGGAGTATCGGTGAACTTCGGACGCGAAAAAATCAACTAATTACCATCATTTCTAGAGACCATTTAATTACATGTTGAGTTTTTCGTTTTTAATGAATCTCAGCACCAAATTACAGTAGTTATAGCTTTAATTAAGAATATCGTATATATTGTTTAGTTTTTTTATTTAAAAAAATATAGTAGTTTTCTTAATGACATGGATTTAAAAAAATGAACGCTATTAGAAATTTCATGTATGTAGTTAACGTATTTATCGAATATATTATTATTCAAGATGCGCTAATTTTTGCTTATGTATTGTTATGTAACAAATGTGAGGGTAAATGCGGCTCTTCGTTTAGTGCGGTTCCAACGGGAAATTTAAATCAGTATTTTTTAAAATTATTTCAGACCTTGCTGTATAACATACTGTTAAATGACTAAACAACTATTATTTTATTTTACATATTTTATACTGAGTTTAAGATTTTTTTGTCAAGATATTTTGCTATTTTTATTTTAATGATAAATAAATCCTCGTAGATTTATATACTGCAGGCACCAACTGCCGACTTAGACAACACTATACCAGCATTTGCAGATTATTTGTGGGTGATCATGTATTTCAATGACAGTGATAGCTGCAAAAGGTTTTAATGTATTTTTTTATCAAATAATAAAGGTTTAAACAAACGCGTTTTTAAATATACTTCTTAATGAATTTTTTGTATTTTAAAAAAAAATTATTAAAACTTTGAAATAATTATTTTGTACTTACTTTTTCTTATTTATATTTTCTCAAATATGTATGCTTTATACAATAGAAATTCATACTTATGTAGAATATATGTAACTGTATAAATACAGCTAAATTAAATTTGGATTGTTGCATACAATACTATTTACTTATAGTGATCCTCTTTGTAATACACGAAAAACAAGAATGTGATTCTTATTGACATAATTTCTGCCCCCTTCCCCGTTATATAATACGTTAAGGAAAAGTTCACGTATTAATGAAAGTATTTTTTATTTACTTTTATTATATTTTTAACGAAATTGATTTATTTCTCCATAGTTTAAATTTCTGTATTAGTGTGAATTTTGTGCAAGTAAAGGGCTGTAACAGAAGATGAGCCTTCAGGAACCCTTAGTTCGAAAAAAGGATTTTAAACTTTCTACTTGATAATGGTTTTAACTAAAGATAGTCAAACTCAGAAATTAAAAAAAATACAACATTTCATAAAATTACAGTTTTAAAAAATAATTCTTAGTCTTTATAAATAATTTAAAATATTTTATTTTTCTCACGAATTTTTTCTTTCACTAAAATTTGTTGTTATTACAAGATATGTCATAGACTTCTTTATAATTTAAACAATATAAGTGAATGAAATAAACTAAATAAAAAGAAAAAAATACCTACGCAAGAAATTGATTGAATTACGTATTCAGAACTAGTACATGGAAAAATATTATGACTAAAGCTGAATAAAACTCCCTCTCGAGATGTTGTATTCTCAAAAATGATGCAAATTAAATAGGAACACCATGAAATATTTTAAAATTATAATTTATGACATATTTATTTGAAAAGGCTCCATTGCGTCAAGTTTGTGAAGAAGAATATGAATAAGTAATGTAGAAAAGTTACTTTTTGAAATATATATGGCACATAGTGAAGAAACAACTTCTTATTACGAAAAGAAGAAATGTATAAATTTGAACTGATACCTTAGCCGAAGGGGCAATAATCTGTATTTATCAGCGTTTCCCATTTTTTCAGTCCGAGTACTCCCAGTTCGCTTGTTTCTTCCCGCGTACTCAAACAAGAGTCCCCTGTCTCCCCCCCCTTCCAGCACATTATCTATCTCACCCATAACAGATTCCAAAAACTTTTAAAAAAAGATGGCATATTGAATTATATGAAATGATATAATTTGTCATTGTATTGTTGTTACCTTTTTATTTTTGAAGTAAGTAAAAACAAATTAACTCAAATATTAGGGAAAAAATAATGGGAAAGATTTTGGACCGCATTGACGACACAAAATTTTGAAAAATTGGACTTAAAAGAGGATCAATAAAATTTCCAACCCCGAGCTGCATTTTATTTGCTTCTATTGTTGTTTTTTAATTTAAGTATACGAAGAAAAAAAACCTCCCGTGTTTCCAAACGACAACAAATACTTATTGGCGTTTTTAGAAAGTTCACAGTTATTCGTCTCCACGATGAGCCCCAAAACAATCTAAGTTCACTATTCCACCACTGAAGATGTTCTTCAGAATATTGTCTGAAAGAAGCTTTAGCAATTTCTCTAGTGACGACGGTAACCTAATGGTCATGATTGTGAACTCATGGTCGGAGTTGTTGCCGTTAAGTCTTGGTTTCGAATCTTGATGCCACTAAAGAAAAGTTGTGTAGCGGGGCTGAAGCACATTAAATCTATCGATGCTTTAAGTTCTCCCGTGTAGTGGTGCGGAAGTTTGGAGAGAGAGGTGCAAGCTCAAATGTCATCCTCTCACTAAGCCAAAGTAAAAACTACCGAGTCCGTCGCTAATATCTTTCGCGTTGCTTCTAAGTGCGACGTTAATAAACAATAAATCAAAATAAGCAACTTCTCTTTTTCAGAAATTGCAACTGATAATCTTAATAAAAACCTCTACCTACTTTTTAATATTCTTTTTGATAATTTAAGACTATTCTGCTCTTTTTTAGCTGCTTGGCCACCGTAACCTTTTCCTTTTCTCACATATTCCTTGGGGGGTACGCATGCCACATGTAACCGCTGCTTTACATGAACGATAAATGACTATTTTAAATGGAATACTGCCCACTTTGAACTTGATGCTTTAAGCTTCGTTTCTTTAAAGCGCACATTAAAAGAAAAATTTATTGTATTCAATTATTCTTTAAGACATATGTGTAATGTGTATATTTATTTTAAAGATTTTTTTTTTATTTCTTTTGTTGTGGATTAGATATAAGATAGTATTTAATTATTAGTTCTAAAATTTGAAATAATTTATTTCTATCCACTGTTTTTAAGGATTCATTGTTTAGAATGATTCGAATTAGTCTTAGTCATTTGATCACACTAAAAGGTTTGAAAATATTGTAAATTAACATGAGCTTCCTAAATTTTAGTTTTTATTTAAATACTTTTATATTTTTGAAAAGACGAGCATCTCAAATTTTGTATCATTATAGATAGTTTCAAAATGTTGGAAAATTTGAAACGCTATTTTTTTTTTAAAGTACATCGGAAATATTTTTTCATTAAGAACCTTAACAAGTTTATCTTGTATACTAGTTAAAAATGCTTTTTTTTATAAAGAAATGTGTTGGAATATTTTTTTCATCAAGAATCTTAACACATTTATCTTGTTTAATAATTAAAAATGTTTATTTTTTTTTATAAAGAAGTGTATTGGAAATATTTTTTCATCAAGAATCTTAACAAGTTTATCTTGTATAATAGTTAAAAATGTTTTTTTTTTATAAAGAAGTGTGTTGCAAATTTTTTTCATCAAGAACCTTAACAAGCTCATCTTGTATAATAGTCAGTAACGTCAGGTTGGTTTATGTATGTGACAGCAATGCAATGTTAATATGTCTAGCAAGTTCCCTGTTACTCATTATTTGGATAGAGTGCAAGATAAAGCTATAGGTAATACTTCCTCTTAATCGCACTATAACAACAAGATCTGAACAAGAATTTGCCGTATTCAGGAAACGGAAACCCGCAGATAAACAGCAATTAACAAACAAGCAACGCTTCACCTCTAATGCCTCCCCTTTAAAACTTCAACAAATCTTAATTACGAATGTGCCCAAACTGGAGTAACTTCTGTATTCCCTGTCAGTGAATTACCTGTTCTTGCATGTGTTCCTTCCCTTTTAATTTTCGGGTTCAATTATCCCTCTAATTCCGAACAACCCCCAAGCAGTCTCTCGACCAATAGGACGCCGCGTTCCTATTTAAATCGTAATCCAAAGGCTTGTTATCGAAAAGATGGGAGGATAATAAGAGCGCACTTTTAAGACCTCCGGTTAGAATCCGATAATACTAGTCATTAAGGGAAAAGAACTGCTTTCCAGTCTAATCCGCTGGTTCCATTTCTGAGGCAGAAACAGCGGTTTCGGATTTGGAAAGAGTCTTTCTGACCGGTTTGGACTGGAATGAAATATTTGTCTCGTAATATTTTGAATATGCTTCAGGCAGTTTCTGTTTAAGCTGATATTTCCTTCGCTGTTGTCATATAGTTTATAAAGCGGCTCATAGACACACAAAGATAGGCAAAACTTTTGTATAATCTGTTATATTCCAACAGCAGATTCCATGCCAACTAGCAAATGACGATTCCGAATGCGGGAAGGAAAGTAGGCAAAGAAAAATAAATGGTAAAGAATATTAAATTGTGTTTTCTGTTAAGAATTTTCCAACATTAATAACATTAATTGCGTAGAAATAGTGATATTTTCGAACTAAATAGTATTAAAAGAAAAAAAAAACTATACGAAGAGGATTAAAAGTTCAGGGGTTTGACGACAGATGGCGTTGCTAAGGCATATTGATGTTACTGTTGTGTACAGCACTTGATTTGAAAATACCAAAATGAATTTGACTGTGATTCATAGGTTAGCTTTCATTGTACCACGTCGAATTCTCGTCCACATTTTACGGCCAATAGTTGTTCCCATTTTGGGTCGAGTTGTCAGCGTTGATGAAACTTCGATTCAATTTTATTCACCGGAAACCAAGGGACAATCAAAACAATGGTTTGCTGCTGGTGAGTCTGCTCCCAAGTTGGCGAAGATGGTCTCCTCGGCTGGAAAAATTGTGGTCAGGATTTTTTTGGATGCGAAGGGCATCACACTAATTAACTTGGGGAAAAAATATGAATTATGGCCAGTGATTTACACCATTTCTATCCCTAATTCCAAATTTTCCATTTCAAACGCAGTTACTTTTTGAAACCCGCATAAAATTATGCATTCTGTCAAGAATTGTTCACGAATACTGTTAAGTAATTATGACATTTTCAGATCGAATAAAATTAGAATAAAAAAAGTAGCTCTTAAAATGGTATTAAAGTGAATAACATGAAAAGAAAAATATTTAACTCAATTTGTATACAATACATTTTTTTTATAAATCATCTAAACGAAAATTTTCGAAAATCACATTTGGGATTTGAAAAAATTAAATGTTCTTTAACTTAACATTTATTAATTATTTTTAATTAATAAATATTAAGTGTTTTTTACGTATTTTCATACTTGATTCGTAATGAAAAATTACATTTTCTAAGCTACTATTTATCACTCTTTTTTTAGGATTTTAAAGATGTATTGGATACATATGTATTTGCGACGATAATAGGCTCATCTACGAGCATTGTCTGATTATACACTTGGTGTACTTAGAAAACTGAATTCTAAAAATACTAAGCATATACTTAACCTTTATTTTACATAATTTTTAGTGACCAAATATGTACCTAAAACTTTATCTTTCAAAACAGTTGACTCCGTAACTCAAATATGTTTTAACGAGTTAATTGACCCTTTGGATATTCTTTTTAGAAAAACCAAATATATTGATGAAACATGAAAACCCATGCATCTTTAGTGTATCAATCTTTAGAGAAAGTTTGGGATTATCAGCCAAAACTTTGAGATGCTAACTATATTACATCCTAAGCATCCACCCGTTACAGATAATAGAAATTTAGAAAAAAATGTATAGAAGACATTAATCTACGAAGTTGACTTGACAAAAATGATCACAGGCAGTTTTTATTCATAAATACAATCTGAGATCCACGTAACTAATGAGATGTTTTTTGTAGAATAAAACCTCGGATGAATTTATTAATAATTCTGTGTAACAGCGATTAATAAAATATATTCGATGTCATAAAGATATCTTCTCAGTTGCTATTCATACGATTTTAATTAATCTTTTTTTAAAAAAAAATTCTTTAAAAATATTTTTGGATCACTAATAATGTTATAATAATTTATCGAAATGCATTTCCCCTCATAGTATTAAATAGTTTCCAATAAAGGGAGAGATTTTTCTTTAGAATTCAAGCTAATGCTAGGTTTCCTTAGTTTAATAAAAGCTTCGAGACAATATACTTGTAATTAAATCTGTTATACATGTAAGGATCTGGAAGTCAAATGTTGATGTATAATATAAATCTAGTGTAATATCAATTGAATTGATATTACACTAGAGTAGCGCGCAGACTCTGATAAAAGATCTCGCGCGCATAATGCACAATTACAATCTTGCGACGAGATGACATTGGAGCTGATACCTTGTGCTCTAATTTCCATACCATATGATGATTTTGAAGATCAGTTCCATTTATCGTGTAGTAGTTCAAGCAATTATTGGGTTAAAGAGTATTTAGTAGAATCAAGACTCGCGAACTAATGACTTGACCAAGAGAGTGTAACCGTAACTACTAGGCTACTGCGGACTCTTCAAATATTATATTGTAGAATTTTTGAAGTAACAAGGTTTTGTGATCAAAATAGTAGAAAATAGAATTTAATTTTCTTAAATACTGTAAAATTAGGTTTGATTGATTGTTTATTAACATCGCACTTTCTAACAACACAAGGGTTTTTGACGAAGAATTGAATGATTGATTGATGAGGATGTGTAACATATATGAAAGGCTGTTTCTCCTTATTAGCAAAGAATCTCGTAATTATGAGCCCTAGCCAAGAGACGAAGACGACATACGAGCTATCTGTCTACTTTCCAAATTTCCACACCATCTCACATGGCAGCGGGCCTCCATAGATTTAACATGCATCATTATCATTACTCAACAGATATTTAGTGGTATCAGGATTCGAATCTATGAATCGACGGTAACAATGACAGTCATGAGTTCATGATTTTATAAAATCTGAAATTTCAAAAATAAGAATTAGTTTATTAACATTAAAATTAATCTAAATGTCAATTTGTTCTGACAAATAACATTAAGAAAAGCAACAAGTTTTCCTGGTGACTCTTGTTTCATAGCGCTTATTCTCAGCAAATTTTCATTTTCGTTTTTATTTGTTCACTGTACCGTTTGTCGAGTTGTAGAATTAATTATTTAGCATGAAGAATAGATAGAACGGCATGTTCTTTCGAACTAGTTCAATTTAAAGAGCGAGAACACCAGAGTTAGTGGTTCATCAGAAACCTTTTCTTTGCTATTTCGAATAATTCCAACTCTAAATAGAAAAGATTCGAGGGAACATGCCTTGATCACTCTTTTTGAGTTATTCAACAAGTTCGTTGCAGTTTTTATCCCACTTTTGTCTTAGTGCATATACCCTCATCCATTGATTGAACTTCATGACTTGGTTTATTGGACTTATTTCACTATAACTGATAAAAACTAGCCGAGTTTCAAGTTCCATTTGCCGCTGAACAATATCATTTCAGACATCAATTTCTAATTTAAAATAACATAATACATATTTAAATTTCTCCTTCTGTAAAACTATGACACGAAAAAAAAAAACATCTTTGAGATCTCACCTGTACCTACGAATCCTCAGCCAAGCGAAACATCTGTCGTAATTATTAAATTTTTAAGTGATTTAAATTATTATAACCAAAATGAAACACGGTAACAATATCAAGTTAAGTTTAGGTTAAGTTTAGTATTGAGCAATTAACACAAATTAAAACATGATATTAGGTAATCAGAAGAACATTGATAAAATATTTGACAAAAAATTTTCAATTATTGTCTATAATTCAAGGTATAGGTTTTCAAGTTAACACTAATATCTTAAATTCAGAATGAACTTTACACATAATAAACGATGATTTCAAATTCTCTACTATCAGCATTTATTACTTCAATTAACTAATTTTGAATAAGCAAATATATTAAAAATACTTGAACTAAGATTTTATCCAAGGTGCTTTATTTACTTTCTCTGCTGATAAAATTAGAAAATGTTTTAATAATAATACTGATTTTATGTGAAATATGATCTTTTAAAAAATTAACAGATTTTTCTTCAGTTAGGTAAAGTAAACAAATATGTATATATATAGTAATTCTGTAGAGTTAAATTAATTTAAATACATCTGAAGTTTGGTAGGAGGAATCTAAAGAACAAGTGAAGCAAAGAACAGTTAAAATAACAGGTAATATGTTTTTTTGTTTCTGTTCTTTAAAAATGAACAGAAGAGTGAACATCAATTCTCATCGCTATTTGGAATAACTTAAGAGTACAGATAAGACAAGGGAAGGGTTTCTCTTAAAAATTCTTTGTTTTCATTAAGCCATTTCTTGTTAAGTAAAGCAAATAACTAATTAATCGATCAATATATGTTTAAAATTGATTAGTTGGCAACTTGCGAAATCACCTCTTCAGAAGTCCAAAATGTCTTCCGGCACACAAGTTGAAGGATCTCATCATTCCTGACAGGTTAGCGCACCCTTCCACTTTCTCATTAAAGGGGTATTTGCTTCGATTAAACCCTACTTCTAATAACTACTTGAATCTCATCTCTCTCGTTCTAATTAATTTGACATCACACCTCGCCTTATTGCGACAAATTTATTACAAATAAGGAAGATAGAAAACAAGATAAATAACAATAATCACAATGATGAGAAAAAATGAAAGAAGGCAATCAAGAAGGAGGGGAGGGGGGGAGAAAGAGTAATAAAAACTTTTATCGTTTGCTCATTCGAACTTAATGATCGTCTGCTGCATATGAGCCGTGGACGATATCAAATCGTAATTAACCGATTCAACGCCATTCTCATAACGGCGCCCTAATTGGTCTGGGTGAACGGAAGGTGCCAGAAAAGGTGGTTTTGATGTAAGTTTTGGAGGATGTCATAAAAATCGAATGTTCTTTTTTGATTAGGGATGTAGGAAACGAGGGGAGTGGGATGGGTTATAAGGGACTAACATTAAAACGGAAAAATCTCAATTCGGGACGTAGGTGATTGAGAGAGAGAAGAGAGTATGAATTTGTGAAAAAAATTTCGAGTTAAAAGAGAAAAAAAAAAAAACTTTTCTAGGGACCTGTGTGAATTGCGGTGGGTTATGATGAAAAGATATGCATTACTTTTTGTCACTTTTTCTACAGGAAAGGAAATTTAATTATTATTATACACACATCTATTTAGTGAAATTTCATTTTTATTACCTGAACTAATTCAATCATAGCTATATTATACTGCTTTCTAACTGAAGAATTTAATGACAAAATTAAATACTGTTGTTGACTAAAATAGAAAATCACTGAAGGAAAAATAAACAAATTAAATTGTACACCAATAACAGTATGAGAATAAAAAGATAACAGTATGAGAATAAACAGGTAACAGTATGAGAATAAAAAGGTAACAGCATGAGAATAAAAAGATAAAGTATGAGAATAAAAAGGTAACAGTATGAGATAATAAAAAAAAAGTATGAGAATAAAAAGGCTTCTACGTTGTAATATTCGTAAGCCTCGTACAACAGTAAAGCTTTATGTCTGAAATGAGGATGCATTTAAGTTTCTATGATACAAATAAGTCAGCAACGGTTTATTAATATTGAAGGGGGGGGGAACCCAAAAGTACCTATGTTTGAATTGGAATATGATGTATTAGGAATAGAAAATGGGAATAGGGTAACTCACTGTAGTATGTAGTATATTCATTATTTACCTTTTTCTAAGAATTTTAGGAGTGAAACATCCTTCTCATTCCAAAAAATCGTCGCCATAACTTTTCCAACTAATGAGACAGTATTCTCCTTTTTTGGACCTTATAATCAAAAGCAGTCTACTTTGTTCAAATTTGCTTTGCTTATGGTGTTTGTTGACAAACCATGTCTTATCGACGCTAGTAACTCTTCGTAAAATGACGATGGCATCTCGACACGGAAGCAAATGGCTTCCAAATCAAAACTAACTACTGAATCAGCACCATACTTGTTTCGGCGCTGTTTAACATGGAAGCTTAAAATGGTAGCTCCAACTTCCCTTAGAAAAGCCACCTATTGACAAAAACAGGTACTTTTTGTACCCTCTCTTGTATATATTAATCTCATCACTAACATACAGTGATTATTATTTATATAAAATAGAGTGGATTGGGTGGATTGAGTGAATATAATATATTTGTCTTCAGATGCACAATTACGTTAAGGCTTTTACTGCATATTTTCTATTTTGTTTCACAATATTTACATATAGTTTCTTAAAATACAATTCTTAAGAGATTACTCACAAATAATTTTAATAGTAAATCAAGAGAATGAGAGCAGGAATACAAAGGAAGAAAAGCCACAGATTTAAAAGTATATTTCTATTAATTTTGTTAGAGAACATTACAAATTTGTAAGAGAAGTTTCTATTCCGTGATTCCATACTTTGGTCAATAGACTATCCAAATAGTGCCTTCCCCTTTCATTTCGTTCCCAGTCATCGGTAATTACTTGTTAGGACTAAATAAACCTTTGAATGCATGTAATTTCTATACAGTGAAACCTTATTTTAACGAATGTTAAATGCAGGAAAGGGAATCATCTAACTATACAATTAAATAAAGAGGCTAATTTAGAAATGCATTGATTAAAACTATTATTTGAAAATTGAGTAAATAAATTTAAGTAGCTCTTACATGTCAAAAGTTTTAGAGTTCGAATAGACAGTTGGAATGCCTTTCACTTCCCATTTAAATTTCTTTCCCTATTATAGCCCCTATCCCCTATTTATCCCCTATTATTATAATATTATTTATTATATTATTATTTTTATCCCCTATTATTATAATATTATTTATTATATTATTGTTTTTGTCCCCCTATTATTACAGGGTTTACTTATGGAATGCTTATTTAAAAATACACATTCCATAAATAATTTCTATAATAATAATAGGATAAAAATAATAATATAATAAATAATATTATAATAATAGGGGATACACAAAATCTTAATTCCAAAACTCGAATTCGAGAGGCAAGAACGCAACAGAAAAATATAGATGCTTTAATAAACTGTTTATAGAGAAAATGAAATCAGGATTGCACGTTATATCTAAATCATTCATTCTCACCTCTAAATCCCTCTTTTTTTGAATTTTATGAAAGTAAAATTTTTCTACTTATTTTCAAATAAATTTTTTAAGAAACAGAAATATTAGGGCAGCCATGTTTTGATATTTTCGTATTGTATGAGTTCTAAAAGTACTCGTCTACTTGTACAGGAAAAACTTTTTATTTATTTGTGCTAAATAGAGGGTAAAAAACTTTATTGTTCCATATCTCGTTAAAATACAATCAACCAGCTATATTCCAAAACAAAATATTACCGGTTCTCTTCAACTCAAAGCTGACTGTGACTTAAAATTATGAGGTGTATCAGTTGTGTTTAACATACTTTTCAGTCGGGCAGAAATTAGCAGATGGGAAATGTTTAATAAGCAAACAACTATACAAACTTCAATTCAATAACAAATTTATTAAATAAATTTTGAAACATTTTGCAATGATTAATAAGCAAGTGACGAATTGATGAGGTAGAAATGGTCAAAAAATATTCTTAAACATTAAAAAATTACCTTTGCAAAGTATCATTTAAAGGAACTACGCTCTCTGTTTCTTGCAAATATGAATCTCATTTCACGTGCAAACAGCTTTGACTCTTTATGATCACGACGATGGCCAACGCCTATGCGATTTGAAGCAAGGTCTAATTTTGCCCTATTGAAGTTTGATTGGATGCTTTAGAGGGTTAAAAAACTGAGTTTATAATATCCATTTCGTGTATTTAAGTAGTTCACAGTGACTTTTTTTAAAAAACAAATCAGATTCCGAAAGGCAATATTAAATTATAAAAGAAAAATAACTAGTTATATGTTTTAATGAGAAAACAGTTAATACATCGTGGAAGCTTCGAGTAAAGTTCTTAAAATGGTTTATGAAATAATAAAAAAAATTAAAAGGATTGTACTTTAGCGTCAAATCCCCTAAATGCTTTTCAAAACAATATACATAAAATTCCCAGCCACTTTCCATTTTTTTTCTAGTAAAAAATCTATCTTTTGATTTACAAAAATTCAAACGTGAATTTACAGGTCTGTTTTTGATATTTCATTCCTTAGTAACTGGTCAGTTCCTTTTTGATAGAAAAGATATGGCCCAAGTTCAGAGTATTTTTATACGCATCCTTTATTTTTTTCCTCTCTCAAAATTTGTGCTCAAAGTAAAAAAAATTGCAACACAGGCATAACTAAATTCATCTTTAAAATAATAATTTTAAATACAAAATCGTACAACTGAACATTTGAATGTTAGTTTAATTTCCTACCACATTTCACCTTACATAAAATATATCTACTAAGATAAAGCGCATTTGAAACGAAGCGTACAATATACATTAAGAATTTCCTGCTCATAAAACGTTATCCAGCTATCTATTTCTACCCGGTACATGGTCAGCTGACCACAACTAATTCATCTCGTAATTCTGAACCTCGATCAAATGACACTGACATTTAAGTTTGTCTTCTCCTCTCTCCATCCATGCCGCGCCAACGTGAGGGTTTTGAGCACCGATTGATTTTAGGTACATTAGTCTTTCTGCACGGTGAAAACAGAGCTCGAACACTCGGAACCATTCCAAGACCTATTACCGCGGCTTCTACGTTAAATATGCTTTATTTTTTGACTGTGGCGATTTTTTTTATTTTTACTGAAAATGATAAAGCTGATTGTCCAGGATTGTAGTTTTGTAAAATAAATTTTGTAAAATAAATATTAATAAAACTTTATAGAAAACATTCTTTTACTTTTTTCTAGCTTTAATTAATAATAAATTGATTTAATTTAACCGATTGTTTCTGCTATGTTACTATAGCAACCCAACTATCAAAATGAAAAGCTATCTCGTGACTGGAAACCATTTTTGAGCCAATTTAAGTAATAAGTACTTTCAATTCTTTTTGTCTGGCAGATATAGACACCTGGAAGTGTTCAATACAACCAACAAGTACTTTAATTTCTCCAACTATTTATAGTATTTTTATTACGTTTCCATGGCCATTGTGTGACAGTTTTTCCCACAGTGTTTTCAAAATTATAAGAAAATAAATTGTTCATTTCCTTTGTGTTTTTTGAACTTCGTTCGTAAGAGTAAATCTATTCAGTTAAAGGATGACAGAGAGAGCTTCACACGCGTCGTTTCAGATATGGAACATATTTCGAGGATAAGAAGAGGGTTTGTTACCGCCGCTCCGTTTACGCTCTGACTGTCGATAAGATCATGAAAGATGAGATATCCGATTTTGTCAGCGGCAATAGAAAGGAAAAGTTTGTTGTCTGCTCTGCACAGCGGATAATCTGACAGTTGTTGTCCGGTCGTAAAGCTCCCATCCAAAAACCAATAGGATGACAGATCCTGTTTATTTGTTACGGAACAGCTTTTGCTAGACACAGAACTGAGGAGGCTCATATGCATAGTGGTTTAGTTTAAACTGTCTAATACTTGAGTTAGACATGTTAGGTAATCTGTATCCTGAATGAACTGCAAGTTCCTTTAAATGTTCTCACCCTCTAAGAACCTGAGAAACACATAAATTTAGGATGGGCATTATAATCGGAAATTTAGATAATATTTATTTTAAAAAACTTCTAAAGTAAAGAAGGTGTGTTTCTGAGAAATGCCATCTCTCTCGGTTGAAACTTGAAACAATTATTAAATTCAAGAGAGGATTTTTAAAATGTTATAATTTATCCACATAAGTAGACATATTGACTGATTGCTTATTAACGCCCCAATGAAAAGTAACACGAGGGCTACTAGCGATGGAACTCGTAATTTTGAGCCTCCTTCAAATGGAGAAGACTACATCTTAACCAGTATTCCCTCACCAAACTTCCACACCTCACCAACGGGAAGATTCAATTCTCGGTCACGACGATGGTCTCACGAAGTCATGGTCTCGACAATGTTTCATACGAGTCGTAATGTTCGAAACTTGATTTCACTACAGACTCATCGTGAAGTGATGGTGGTGACTGTTCAATTTGTTTAGGCTCAAAATCTTCATGCTGATGAGGCAGGGATGTGGTACGTAACGTTCCAAGAGATGTGTCGATCTCGTTATTTGACAGTAGTTTAAAATTACGATGCATGAGGGCTGTGGTTAGCAGACCTTTGTATCAAGCAGAAACAGACTGCCGGAAGCGTTTAATGCCTCTCAGATTTAATATAAACATTTTGGATCATTTATTTAATACTTTTTCTGAAGCAATTTCTAACTGTCATTTTTTTTGAATGCTCAATGATGCTCAAGGAAAAGAAAAAAAACATTCAAAATAACATCCACTTATTTCCTTAGAAAACAAAGTGAATTAGATAATCTCAACTATTCTTTTTTTGACTAAGAAGTGAATATCTTGTAGGAAATAAATTTTACGCATATTTGTTTCACATGATGAAAGGTGCAATCGGTAAATAATTTATCATTAGTTACATTGTTACTTATTTCGTCATTATTATTACAATAAAAAGAGAATCTTGCCTTCTTTAGGTAGGTGCCTTCTTAGGTAGGTTTGCCTTCCTTAGGCACCCTGCTCCAGAGAAACACCTTTGCGATCTGTATATTACCTATGGGGTTACTGTCTTTGGTAAACACTGGTTGCGTGCCTCTTGGATACCCTAGAGGCCCTTCCTTCTTGACAAGCTATTTTTGTCTTCCGTCATACGTTTTTCTAAACATCTGGGTCACAGAATTTACTTTGCTTGGAATATTATAGCCACATCTGGAAAACTACACCATTAAATCCCCTACCATCATTCACTCACTGTCAATAAAAGTAGAATTACTGAAAATATTTTTTAGTGAACACGTATTCCATAATTTTTATATAATATTCCTGTATTTTTATTCATTCTTGAGCTTTGGGTTCTTATTTAATCATGACTCATTTAATAACCAGTGTTAAGGATTGGAAAATTATCCTTAAATCATACACATTCACACAAACAGAGAACATCACTGATTTTTTCTTGATGGTTTATTTAAATTTTCACATAGATAGAGAAAGAGCCACAAACGCGAAATAAAAGTAACTCATTAATAATACTCATTTAATGATGATAAAAATCAGACTTTCAGAGGTAGTTCTGTACTACCCTAGAGAACCACCGATTCATCCTTAACTTGGTCGACCCTTTCTTCGAACTATTAACGACTCGTCCCAGGTTTCCAAAAGCTTTGAACGAGGCAGACGTCGCTCCTCGAATTCTATTAGACATGTCCCGAATGAAGACTTGTGCATGTTTTCTTAGGACAGTCCCGCGACTTGCCTCTCTGTAAGGATTACTAGATAAACCTTCTGATTGGGGGTTTGTATCCATGGGTGCATAGTGGCTCATTTTTCTGAAAACGATCTGTGCGAAGCTACCAATCTAGGAACTGTAGAATGGAAAGAAAAAAAAAATTAAAGTATTTAAGTATCAGTTAGATGAATATAAATTGAATATTTTCAAGAGGATATCTTGTATATATAAGGGGATTAGTGGTTAAATCGATAAATTCTTTGTAGTCTCCTGAGCTTTCGTAAACATTATTCAAAAAAAAAAAAAAAAAAAAAAAAAAAAGAGAAACGACATAAATATATAGAATACGGCAATAGCCCTTCGGTTAACTTTTAAATGTTCAGGATCGAATTGCTGGAATCTACAAAAAGCATTAAATACACTGGGGCTCAAAATTTATTTCACTTTTGGCTGATTATCTACAGATGTACTCAATAGATTTAAATAAAATTATTTATGCATATATATTGTCTTTTTAAACATTAAACTCTAAGCAATTTTGCCAAAATTTCAACATTAAATTCTTGAAATAATCAGTCAAAGTGACAGATCAGCACAACTCACTACAAATATTGATACAAAAATTACAACTAAAAACACACAAATTCAAAAAATCATATATATATATATATATTGTTATGATTTTGTAACCATATTGATTAATATATTTTGTTAACCAACAATTCTAGAATAGACCAACTTAATAGTCTAAATTCTATTACATCATAAAATATATTATTCTCCAGTTTTACCTTTTTAAACAAATGCTTAGTTCTTTTTTTTTTTTTTTTTTTTTTTGAAATTTCATATATTTTAATTTCTTAATGCCAATAAAAAGGTTCTCTCATTTCAACATATTTGGATATTTGATAATAGCAAATGATATTAATTATATCGTGATATGCTTGACATTCTAATGTGCAATTTGAATATGTTATATGGATGAAAAATATTTCAAACTGTTCAGTTTTCATTTTTATATACATAAAACTTTATAAAGTTTTCAATAACATTAAAGTATATCTACAGTTCACAGTAATTAAAGTTGTAAAAATTTTGAACTCGTAGTGTACAACAAGATTTTAATCCTAACATGATTTTTGGGACAGTTACAAAATTTGGGAAAAGAGCTTATCATAAAAGAATAAACCAATGGAATGAAGAAGTAAACATTCCAGTACCTCCTGGTATGAAGTGTACAATTATTGAATTATGGAAATAAAATTACTGGTAAATAAATACTATGTATAACAATTAAAGTAGTAAACATGTATTTTATACAGATGTTTAAAGTAAAAAGGTTAATATTTTATTTTAAGTATAAATAAAGATAAAGCCAGTTTATGGTTTATGTCAGTATTAGAGACTCCTTTGCATTATTAAAATTAATTCGACATAATTCCAGTTTATCGGGATTACCAATAACTTTTTTAGAAGCACTATTATCCAAAAGGGTCTCTAATACAAATATTTCTTCCTCAAATAACTAAATGGACTAATAGCAAATTTGTATCATACAGTTTCTGATTATTCGATACTTGGAATAAAACTGAAAACTTTATTTTTATATATAACTAGTGTTCCGTAAGTGTTTGTCTATAAAAATAAACAAAAGTAATAGTGATAAAATAAATATAAATATTATAATAATAAAATAAATTATAATCACTTATAATTAACAGCAAACTAGCCTCGTCCTCAGAAGACCATTTTTGTTTCGTTTAATTTAATGTTATCAATAACAATAGAATGGTTTAAAAAGCTCATCTAGAATAAAACTACCCTTACATCGATGAAAAAGTTGCAAGCATTTATACGGGTAACTAGCACTTAACGTCCTAACTACGATTTTATTACAATATTAAAGAGTACACCTTAGAACGCGTTACGCTTTCTCCCACCAAGCTCATTCGATATTAATTAATCATCATCGATGAAATTTGGATTCATCATTACACTGAAAACTTAGCAGCACACAATGCAATAAGTTTCTTCCATTGAATCTGGTCCAAAGGAGACAAAGATGATCTCTTCAACCGGAATTGTTACAACGACGGTATTGTTTTTGTAATAAGGAGAATGCTCTCTACTATAGGTCACTATTTTTTCCCGCAGGTACTAACATATTCTATAAGATATTAAAGATTACTCTTACAGGGATCTGATGCGAGTTTATCCACTATGGGAAAACTTCGATTAGAAAGCGTCGGGTCCCAGTCCCTACACATATGAGGTAATTCCCCGCACTATTCAAGGCCTTCATGCTAGCAATCTTGTTCTATTATCGTAACCTCTCGATCTCAAATTCAATTCTCTGTCGCTATTATACGACTTGGTTGCATCTATTCACTGCCCTTTTAAAGTGTATCTAATTTTCGTAACCACGTTCCATTTGATTATACAGTCGAATAGAAAAATCAAATGATAGTTAATGGAAGTTTCAGCCCATGTTACTTATGTACTAAAAATAATTAAGTGGTTATCATTATAAATTTTCTATTTGACTAGTATTAAAAAATTAAGTTGTTTTTCAGTTAAACCCAGCTCTTGTGTAACATGCGTAAAATTTGAGCTGGATCCTTTAATTCACTTACTATAATAAGATGGTAAAGACGATATACAATCTGACATCTCTCACTTTGAAAACTCTTTCTTCATTTGAAGATTTAATTTAAATACTAAGATATTCCATATGGTAAACAAAATATAAGAGAATAATGAGAAAAAAATATGAATCACAATTCTTTTAAAATTAAAAACATACAAAATACTAATAAAAAGCTCAAATAATAATTTACGAATATTTTTGTTTTTAAATGTATTTAAACATTTGCGTTTTTATGTATTTTTTACTTCTACAATGAAAAGATGAGAGTTGATTAAAACAAATTAGTCATACATATCAAACAAACCAATGAAGTGTTTTTAAAATAAATGTAAATTTAGTGTTGAGGTACCAGGACACGAGAGGAACAGCAAAATACCGGATTTAAGTCTCCTTGTTTTTGTGACATAACATAAATCTTTTGAAATTATTAGTAGTGCTTAGACTTTTTGTGAGCCTGATAATGATATTTAATTATTTAATTGTCATTAAAAATAGTTTTCAGAAAAAAATGTGTACCATAAAAAAAGCTATTGCACCAAATGTTTCCAAATTTTTCATGCTTCTATAAAGGATATCTATGCATGTGATGAATAAAAAATATTTTTTCTTTTAGTAACTACCTAAAGAGTTCTGGATATAATGTTTTACATGAAAAGAAAGAAAAAAAAAAATTTAAATTTACACAATTGTTAAGTTCTATAATTTTTCAAAGGAAGTATACTGTAATATCATTAAGAAAGTTGATTCCCTAATTTTTGTGCATTATTTGATATATGTGAAGTAAAGTGTTTCGTATATTTAAGGAATAAACTTTTAAAAAGTGATAAATAATTTCAAATACTGCTCAAAATTCATGACTACATTCAGCTAAGAAGGGAAAAAATAACCTTTTTGACTAAAAAAATGTACTTTTATAGTTCTATAAAATGATTAAAATATCATTACTAGGAACACAAAAATATCTAAGCTCGAATAACAATTTAAAATCATGTACGTTACAAAATCAAGTAATCTTAAATTCGGTATTTTATTTTTGTCTGAATCTCCTCGTCTTGTTTTGAAAAGCTCTAAAGTATATTTTTACAAAAATTTTAAAAGGAACAACACAAAATGTGAAGTGTATTAAAATATGCATAGAACATTATTGCATTCACACAATATAATAGACAATTAACTGTACATTAAATAGTATTTGCTCATTTTTCTTTTATAGACGATTCTTTTATAATTTTTTCACGAAAACCATATTAATTCTCCAAATAATTTTTTTTTCCGATTCACTTAAAATTTATTCGAATTATATCAATTGTTTTCTTTATTATTAGAAAGCACACTTACTATAAATTTGGAATAATATCTGTAAAACAAACGGATTTATTGTTAGGTAAAAAATAATCCTGCTGTCAAGCTGTGAAACGGAAAATTGGAACCGAATCAAATTTCTTCCTAGCTGACAGCTACTGCTGCTGAAAATTTGGCAAAGTGAGAATAAATCGAAATCGGGGATAGGTTTCGCCAACAAATAAGAGCTTCTGGCCAACAATGAAAGAGCAATAAACGAAGAAAGACCAGTTGCTCAAAAGGGAATGGCTTTTTGAATGGCCTTCTCATTACCTTTATTGCTCCAACAATGAGACCCCGTGAAATATCTCCTTTCTCTGTTGAAGCCATTAAGAAATTAAAAAAAAAAAAAAAAAAAAAAAAAGAATATAAAATACAGATTTTTTGGAGGAAATCTTTTCTAATATTTTAAACGTGCATTTTAAGGAGATTAATCATAATATTATTGTGTTTGCGATATTGATAAAAATGTTGAGTTAAAAACACTTGATGCGTTGTATACCTACTGTATTCTTCTAAAAAAGAATTTAATCATTAAAGTGTTTTACTCGCTCTTCGTTTGTGTCAACACGAAAAAAGTAAATGCAGGGAAATACCTGAAATTAGAATGCCTACTTTAGAGTAGAGAGAGAAAGAGGCATGGATCAAGGTATGTTTTTGAAAAAATAAAATAGTGAGAGAGGTCCATATATTTATAAATATATTATAAATATACTGTATAGTTATAAGTACAGAAAAAATGCTTTTTTGGGATTTTTCTAAGATTTAAAAATATTAAACTAAATTTTCTAATTGAAAATATTTTTATAGAAAGACAACTAAGAAAGACAACTGCGTTGAATTAAGAGCATAAATTTTCTTTTACAAAAACTTAATAAACTTGTCTACAACAATTTTAAAGTAATTTATTTAAAAATGCGAAAAAGCTTTTAAACAGGGGAATAGAAAGCAATATTAATTTTAATTTATAAGTCTTAAATAGCTTTCTGTACTCATTGATTAAAAAAAACCAAGATATCTACATTTTGAATACACGACACAATTTAAAATCTACTCAAAATGGAATTTTCGTGAATTATTTCCCAAACGAAACAAAATTTAGTATCATATCTACAAAATTCCAAAATCAATTTGGGAAGATTTTTTTAACATTATAAATTTTTTGATTGTAAATTATAATTTTAGAAGAAAAAAAAATTCAAATTTTAAAAGATAAGACAGATTTTGTTTCAATAACTAAGTATAAAATGAGTTTCAGTTTATATTATGAAACAAGACTGTTTTTATAAAGTAAAAATTAAACTGAAACTTTCACAAACTCTGAACTGATATTGAATTTTCTTCGTGTTCATTTCTGAAGTAAATCGAATGCATTTTCACAAACACATTTTGAAATTGGGGGATGATTTGAAAAATATTTTAAATTGACTCCCAAAAAAAATACAAATTGTTATTTTTATTTATTATTGAGCAGCTTAAAATATATAGTATAACTGAATGTGTAGGTATATATAACATGTACTTATAAATCATTTGTAATTACGGGAACGCGAAGCAAATACTTCTCATTATCTTCTAATATTTTAAATTATTCTCTCTCAACAACGAAATGTGCTAAGAATCTTCATGAAACAAAATCTTTCAAAGAAGGAATTATTAACTCAGTTTTTTCGAAAAATATCTAACTGACTTTTTTTTTAAACATAAATTCAAGAGCCTCCCGGTTACTTTTTACCCCTAAATAATATACCACTTTTTCAATCCCCCCCCCCCCACACACACCAATTTTCTTCTCGTAAAATATAAATTCAGGACTTGTCACATAGAAAAAATCTTTCCAAATTGCTTTCACATCTCATTTTTGTTTTGAGCAAGTTTTATCTACTGTGAGATTAAAAATAGTTAAATTATGTAGTCATAATGATTAATTTAAATATTTTCAGCTTTTACAATTCAAAGTTTTTTGACTCTTAACGAAAGACCTCAAAAACTGTTCAGAATGAATGTTCTACTCCTAATCCAAGTTCCAATATTTTTAGTTTGATACTGTTATATGCTCTAATCTGCTTTAGCGATCGTCAATACCAAGTTTGACTATGCTTATAATGTGAAAAATGCACTAAACCCTTTCTATTATGGAAAATCTTCCCATGCTTTGAAAAAGTACTTTTTATAGGCAGACGATGTTATTTCACTTCGTTTTATTTTTAAACAGTTTATAGTTGAATTTATAACATTTCAAACAGATGTTTATATAACTATTGCAACACTTAATAAAAATAAGGAAAACATATACACATCGTTCCAAAATTTGTTGTTCGTTGATATATATGAAAAAAGAATAATTCTTCTGTAAACATATAGTTGTATTCTCTCAGTTCCAATGTTGCTCCGAAATTGAAATAAATTCTTTATTTTATAAATAATCCGTTGATGATCAATTTATTGAATTCTACACTCTGGTTTTTCCCCCCGTATTATACGAATTGTTGGTGATAATTACTAAAGAAAGTAAAACTTTATCCAACTTTTATACTGTATCATTATATCCAACTTTTATACTGTATCACTTTATCCAACTTTTAGATCAAACCCAAGTAAATACGATATTCCAACAAAATCTTTCTGTTACCATTCAAAGAAAAAACATAAATTTAAAAACAATGTAATATTACTGATTTCGTAAAGTATCGTCTTCATCAAACATAAATAATTCAGCGTGTAAAAATCATTTTTAACAAATATCGTCTGCGTCATACACAAATAATTACACTCATGAAAATCTGTTTAAAACAAATATCGTCTGCATCATGCATAAATAATTACACAATACGACATGAGAGCTTCGCCATCTGTCTTGAATTGTTTTGGTAGAGATTTAATACAAGCGCCTTCGAAATAATTTTACATTCAGTTATACATTTCATTTTAATAATTCTAATCTGAAACTTTTATTTACATGGTTTATGTATAATAATAATTTAATAAAATATTTACGAAAGCATTTTATCGTAATCGAAATCGCGTCTCTCAAGTTATTGTTAGCTAAATTACATTGGAACCCTCTCGGGTTTTATTTTCGTTACATACGTATATTTTCTCTTGATATAATTTGTATGATGTATCGTTATTTTTTCAGAAACAGCAGCTAGAAATTCATAATAGTCAAAACCTGTTTTATTCTAAAGATCTTCATTTCGGTTTGAGATATTACTCAAAACTAAGTATCCAATGAAAAAATTGAAATTTATTATATCTTTTGATAATAACTTTTAAGGGCTACTTTTACATAGTAAAAGGTAAAATAACCATAAATATAATGAAATAATAAAAACAAAGAACAAATAAATGAACATAATTAGTAAGAAAAAATGAATATAATTAGTAAATACAATTAGTAAGAAAGTGTATGTAATTAAATAAACTTGAAATTTTAAGTACTATAAAATAAAAATATACAGAAATAATTTCAGAATATATATGTATGTAATGACTTCATTTAACTCTCTTTAATTTTCTAATTTATCGTATACTTTAACAATCATAGTCAGGAATTCAACTTTATTTCTTGATATCATCATACATAATCTTTTAATTTATGTTATTTAATTTTGTTTATTTAATTTATGTAATCTTTTAATTTACGAAAGCATGCTAATCACATGCTTTCAAAAATATTTAGTTTGTTTTTTCCCACACTCCGAACGAATAGGGATATTCCGTACTAAAATCTTATGCTCCATAAAAATTTCTAAAGATCCCTACATCTATTACCATGTGATCTAAAAATAATACTTAATTTTAACTTCATAAACAAGAAAAATTGTAAGTCATTTCTTTCTTAATATATATATATATATATATATATATATATATACGAGTATCATTCAATATTTAAACCGACAAACATTTGTAGTGAAGAAAACTCTTAATACAGGCAACTGAAACTTTTGTAAGTGTTTGTTGGCATGAATTCGAAGAGTGTTATTCAGTTTTTCACAGTTTATATCTATATAAACTTAATCTCTAAATACTTAGTTACAACGATGTGTCAGCTCGAAGAAAGTACTTTTCAAAAACAGTGTTCTATTATCCGATTATTACTTTCGTAAAGTGTAAAACCATCAGAAACGTTTTATCGGACGAACAAAAAAAGGCGACAGTAGTTGTATGAATTGCGTGGTTTTTTTTATGTACTGCTGAAGAAGTTTAAACGTTGTCGTATAAGCTTTTCCAAAGAGCTGAGGGACCACGGTCAGATTTTTTGTGATTACTTGGAGAGACATTATCAACAGCCTACATTACTTAGGCTGTTTATATGGATTGACAAGAAATTCATGTTCCAGATGAAGAGGAAATGTCCTAAATAGCAAGCTTGCTTCTTTTGTACAACAATGTTCGACCTCATATGACATAAATCAAACTGTTTGAAAAGTTGAAACTGCTTGCAAAATGGACTGGAAGCTTCTATCTTATCTTCACTACAGCCCTGATCTTGCCCCTTCTTAATTTCAACTTTTTTCCGATGGAAGAAGCATTGCCTGTATCAAGTTCAAAGACAACGAAGGAGTAAAAAGAAAAAGTACAAGAATTGTTTCGAGATCAAGGTAAATAATTTTTTTGCTGAAGGAAAAAGAAGAATCCCAGAAGGATGGAACAAGTGCAGAGAATCTGGTTGGGAATACGTGGAAAAATAAGTTAATAATTGCTTTAATTTTTTGAACAATTTTTGCTGTAAAGCTATGTGCTTAAATATTGAATTGCTATATATATATATATATATATATATATATATATATATATATATATAGATGTATACACATTAAGTGTTACGTATTGAAATAAAGAGAAATAGCAAAATTATTAAACTAGATGAATATTTTGAATTCGAGAAAGTATTATGATCGTACTTATTTTCATTGTTTGCTTTCGAACTAAAACGCATCAGCCGAAATCATATGTTAAGCGGGCGACCATCGCTTTAACTTTTGAGAGATAAGTGAACTTTAATATCTCGCTGATGCGTGATGCATTAAAGGGAAACGGATTCTACGTTTCTGAATTAAGACACTTAGTTGGATATCAAATCATTAAACCAGGAAAAATTTACAACAAAACGCAACAATTAAATGGGGTTTACTCGTTCCACTGCCAATTGTAATTAAAGCGAGCATTTCACAGCTGGGTTGCCATGACGCTGGGGCTTACATCGAGAGCGGGGGCTAAATATCTCTTTATTTCGAATTTTCGCACAACTACACACATCGAAGGGCTTTAATTGCATTAGCGCCCGCTTATCTGGGCAGTGTTTACCCTGCAGAAATTCAATTTAGACTAAGAAGAGCATATTTTACATGGCGATTCTTTCGGGCGCGACACACGCGCATTCCTGAAGTTGAGGGGAGGGGGATGGAGGATTCTTCGCAAATGGGATTTTCTTTTCGAGAGAGGCTTTCCTTCGAATCAGGAGGGATTAAAACATTTTGCTGCAATCCCCCTCCACCCACCCGCTTCCCTGAAGCAAGCGAAAGGGATGGAAGAATGTCGCTGTAATCTGAGAGATAAATATTGTAAACCTTTTTGGATTGAAGAGCTCTCTCTAGTAAAATTTCAGATGGAAAAGTGTTTACTCTGAGGAAAAGTTTCTGATAAAGGTTTAGAAGTGGATGATGGAATTAAAACACTTATTATTGGGATGTGAAGGACTCTTTTGTGGTGGAGCTGTTAAATATATATATCTTGTTCATTTATTCTGTCTCTCGTGTTGTGTTTGAACGTTGAAAACTAAACAAAAGAAGAAGGCATTGTATGGAAATTTGTGTTAGAAAAATGTCGCGTTCGAATTTTTAAAACCTTTTAATTAAATACTTTACTTATTTTGCTATCGATAACAATATTAAGTATCAATTGTGGTTGTGATTGGGATTTTTTTTATTAATGTCATACTAAGAGATAACACGAGGGTTTGGAAGAAGGATTTCAAAATTTTGAAACTCGTTGAAGTGACGAGGATGACACCTGAAATAGTATCTCTCTTTCTAAATTTCCACATCCATACTACTCCAATATGAGGACTTTGAGCCACGATCGATATAACATGCATCGGCTCCAATCTTTTTTCAAACCTAATATAATCAATTGTCTTGTAATCACTGCATTAACATAGCTTCCAGTAATATAATATTTCTGTATTAAGAATAATTATTGAAAAAGTATAGACTAAGAGCTCAATCAAACATACTTTTTCCTTTCTCTTTTAAAATTGAGGTTCTTGAATATGTGTTGAGAACATGTTTCCCATGAGAGGTGGGTTTAGTTTAGTTTAGTTTTTATTAACGTCGCACTAGAAGCAACACGAGGGCTATTGGCAAAGAACCTCGTAATTTTGACATGAGAGGTGGGTAGATCTGCCATGAGGAACTTATGAGAACTGTTTCACGTTAAATGGAATTGAATCGTAATGTCCTCATGAAGAGTGGACGCCATGAGATTGAGATGTTAACTCAGTTGTGCCGTCCTTATCATGTGACTGCGGCTTCAAACTATATCTCTCGAGTAATATCTAACTACGATATCTCTCGCGTTGTTCTAGAAAAACGTTCGTACAAAATTGCATTTGTTTATATTTATTTTTGTAAATTTAGTCTTCTATGAATGTATCTTATCAGATAGTGTTCCTTTTTCGTTCACAAGAATTGTACAGTAAAAAGATGTCTTCTTTAAAGTCACTAAATACAAACTCCTTTTTTGCAGCTGAATTTTGAAAATTAAAAAAATTAAATTGAATTTTAAATTTTTTTTCCTCATCAAATAAGGCAGAGATTCTCAAACGTGCCACTTGATAATAATTTTATCCCCTCACGTGCATTTTGATCATGATAAAAAGTTCCAAATGCATCTCTCAAAAGAGACTCTAGATTGAACTCTTCGGATTTCCTTCTACCATTACGTGTGGAGCGGTAGTAATGTGGTCATTATCGCAAGCTTGAGGCCGGTGTTGTTTTCGTCGAGTCGTCAGTTCGAGTCTTTATACCACTGAAGATCCGCTATGTATGGGGCTGATGCACGTTCAGTCTTTCAAGGCACCAAGTATTCTCATTGGCGTAGTGGGAAGGTTTGGATATGGAAATTCTTGTTCAGGTACTCTCCTCGTCACTTGTCCGAAGTTTAAAATTACAAGTTCCCTCGCCAGTGCCTTCATGTTGCTTCTATGAATGCAACATTAATAAACAATAAAATCAAACTTTCGTATTACTGCTTTGTATAAATGTAAAAAAATTATTTATATGTTTGAAACATTTCAAATCTAACTAGTCTATAATTGTCATAAAATAGTTGTTGACTGATACAACTTATGAATAAAAATACTCTAAAACCGAATTACTTATATTTTAGCTAAGGTCTTATTAATTTTTTAAAATTTTGATTAATTAATTTACTTTTCCATTGAGGAATTTGTGTTATATCTGTGATACACTATTGTCATTTCTTTATTGAGAATTTAATAGACTTTTATTAGAAACTATTGAGGTATCTTTGATATCTTGAGAATCAATTATTTTCGAAATGTTGTAAAAGTATAATGGAGAGAGAGAGAGAGAGTCAGTATCTTAATAACAAAGTTTCAGTTGTAACATCTTTCCGATTGAGTGATTGGTTTTTGTGGGTATATAAAGCAGCAAAAACTATTATTCCTCTTAAAAGATGCTTTTCATTCAGTGTAACAAAGTATTTCATCTTCTGTGGGAATGTTCTGAACACTTGTTTACTAGCTACTGCTTTGACTAAAAGTTCTTTGAATGTAATATTACACCAAGCATTTACCTTGAGTATATTCCAGCGATAATGTCTATGAGATGATTATTTACTATAATTCAAATGAAAATGTTCTGAGTTGTTGATACAATTACAGATATTACACATTACATTATCCTGCTGATGGAATTTGTGTAAAAGACCAGGAGTTATAATAATTTTGCATCTATGGTTCGTATGTTCCCTAAGACTTCGAAGTATTTACTAGAATAAAAATTTTCGTTGGCTCTTTTACTTCTGTTTCTGTAAATATTGCTATTGATATCGTGACATATTCAATTTTTAAAAACAAACGATTGTGATACTTTTTTTAAGATATTATGTGTCCAACTTATAAAGGCAGACGATTTAATTTAATGTGATACTTTTTTTAAGATTTATCTGTTCGACTTTTAAGGGCAGACGATTTAATCTAATATCATACTTTATTTAAGACATTACCTATTCTACTTTTAAAAGCAGACGATTTAAACTTAAAGTAATACCTTTTTCAATATTCTTTATTAAGATATTTTTTTTGGCAACACCAGATCATAGTTTTGATTTTAGATAATTTACTGGCAACGGATATGAAATTTAGTATTGAGTTTGGTTCCAAGAGCTAAAGACGAACATTGAAAATGTGGTGCTTGTGTAAAATTGTGTCTTGAATTTATGCTTGAAAAGATGTACGCAAATAAATGTGATGTCTTGAAAACAAGTCCTTTTTATTAATAGTCTTTAATACAGTACAATATCTACCGGGCAATCCAATCGATGTATACGTTGGATTCTGTAACCGATTTTGCGAGTATGTGCGTCTGATCATTCCAAAAAATTTCCATGTGTCCCACAATCTAATGTAGTATCATTTGAGTATGGAAATGCGATAGTATAAATATTTTGCTGACTAATCTGCGAATAACTTTTGTGATTTGATATTATAATTTTTAAGTGCAGATAGTACAGAGTGACAATCGGAAAGTATTAACATACCTCTCCGGTATATTTATTATGTTTATAGAAGGTTGACAGTCATTTTGTATTTAGATAACATTTTATTATTTTATTGTTTGGTATCAAGAAAAAATGTAGATATATTAATGAGCAACTGGATACACCTCAATTAGTTATAAAATCTTCACGCACGTCTTTAAGATTTTATTTCTTATGAATATTATTATATGGTAATGAATATATTTGTTGGAGTTTTTTATTTCCAGAATGTTTGAGTATTTCTATAAATCATTCACATGATCTTAGGGGTACGGTATCTAATCCCTTATGTTGCGGTATTTAAATACGTGTATTTTAAATGGTGAACATTTTAAATAGTGCATTATCATCTGATAATTTTAAAACTTTCAAGATTCTGACTAAATTTAAAATCCGAACGTTGGGGCCTTGATTATGTGATTAAAGTAAAATAAAATGGTGATAAAATCGGTTGGTAGCTCAGTTTTCTCAAAAGAAAACACAAGGAAATAATACAAAGAACAGCGTTCTCACACTTCACGAAGTAGGCAGTAAAGATATTTATTATTTTTCTCAGAACTCCTCCCTCGTTGGAATCTAAGGATACACTGAATACATTCTCCTAAAAACGCTAGATGGCGCTTTACACTCTCATATATACACATTAAAGAATGATAACTAAGAAAATGCAGTATTTAAAAAACATTGCATCAATAAATTTTGCGACTAAAAGAATTTTGTGCAATGTTTGTTCCGAATTTTTTTAATTTCATTTAAATTTTGTCTTCATTTCTACATAATATTTACTATCTTTGTGTTATAAATGTCAGAAATCGGTGAAATACTCGTATAAGCGAATAAGAGTGCGATTAACAGGATTTTTCATTACATATTACACTACGGAAAAGGAAAAAAAAAAACAATTAGTCAGTTTAATGCATTTGATGCATGTGTGTGTGTGAAGAAATCAATCATATTATTTATTTGAAAATACTTGAAGCTATTTCTAGGAAATCAAGATTTCAAACCATTCATAAGAGATGTAATTCGTGCCTTCGTTTAATAGTACTAGAATATTAAATACGAAATCATTTATGCAAATACAATGATTAATTTGGAATACGGGTTTGGTTTCCTAATACTCTCAATCCAGTAGCAAATATGTTTCTTCGTTTTTCTCTTCTCTTCTCAAAATTCTCTTAATTAAATAACATTTTAATTAAACTTTAACAAAGTTGCCATTTCACATGACGGAGCTGAATTGCATATTACATTATCACTTATTCAATATCCTGGTGATTTTGGCAATTCAAAATATTATTTAAGTTTTCTGCTTCAAGAAATCGCATTATGGAAACCTAAATAATTTGGGTTCATTGAGAAATTGGTTTAATAGTTTTGAAATGAGATTTATTCTCTGGAAGATTGTTTTAACCATATCACTGAATTTAATTTGCTATTTTTGACTAAGTATTCCGGTAAATTGGTCATTAAAGTGAAATAAAATTGGAAAATACACAGAAATTATTAAAATTTTTGAGTTTTAAATCGAATTGGGTATTGACGCATCCATTTTCAAGACTGAAATAACTTAAATGAGATTTTTTACACTTAACAATTTTAATAAAACTTTTTTATTTTTATTTTTTGCACCTATAACCAACACGTTTGTTTATGAAGATCGATTATAAATTCTAAAAAAGCGCTTATGCAAGCATCCGAAATGAAGCGTATAAAAAAAATAGTTTCTCCAAACCATAAAAAAAAAAAAAAAAAACCCGAATCACTATAAACATGCCTTTAAAAAAAGAGCTTAATAGCATATCAACAAATTAAAGCTTTTTTTAAAATAAATAATTCTAATTTACACACGTATTTTTTTTTTACTTTAAGGAGAAAAAAATATCTTTTTTTTTTAAAAAAAAATTGCTTACTTATGAATCCTGAACAACGACGAAAAAAGTTCAGCTTTATCAGTAAAATGAGATAAAAATTTAAAATTAAAGCGTGCTTAGTATTTTCTTCATGTTTACTACTCCCTAAAGAATCAACAATTAAAATCAACAACGTCTAAAAAATACGGTTTCTAAAAAAATATCACCTATATTTGCATATATGCATGATCCCGACCGCTCGAGAATGAATAATTCTCCTCCATTGGCGATTAATGCGTCATTTTGGCGACAAATGATGGCCCTAACTCACAGCGGATCGGTCTCCGGTCGATCATTACTTCTAAGACGTGTCGCCGTCATTTTACACGTTGCAGTTTTACGACCCACTACTCGCTCTCCCCTTCCCTAGTAACCAGTGTAGAAGCTAGTACCATTATATTAGACAAACATATCGAAGAAGACCAACATCAAAAGCACGTAGTGTATCTAGTTCCTGACTTAAAACAGAAGACTACCTTTTATACTTGTATACTATTATAAAATATTACTTAAATATTTTTGTTGATTAAAAATGTGTACTTCAAATAGACATACGTGACTTGTATCACCATAGTTCAAGTTCAAAATCAAATTAAAGCTTTAAATGTAATTTTATCGGTACAATGCCATATGTTTTTAGGTTTGGCGATTTAATTTGTCGCCAAATTTGTTAAATTTACTCCCAAAATATTTATAAGCTTAACTCTTGGTGATATTTTTTAATAACGAAGTTGTTTGAAAAGTTAATTTTAAGATACCAATTTGTACATTATAAATGGAACCACAGGGGAAAAAATTTCAAAACTATTTCTAATTCATGTGTTATTTTACGTTAAGTCAATAGCAGTTTTGATTTCACATCAAAGGATATCTTAAATTCCTTAAGGTAAGAACTTGATTTATTTAAATAATTCTAAAATAATATATTTCTGTAAAGAATAAATTGTCATATGGTAGGATTCAAATTTAAAAAAAACTTTTTTTTAATTTAAAGATTTCTCTAAATTATTTTTACGGCTTTCTCTGCTCAATTTTGCAACAAAATTTATCAATTTAAAAAAAAAAGATCATTTTATCACTGATTTTTAAAAATGGCATCTAACATTTCCGAAGCAATTGTGAACTGAAATAATACTTTATTAAAATTTTAAAAAAGGAATTTATTTTTTAAAATAAATATTTTAAAGATAAAAAAAATCATTTTAAATTTGGCAATAATTCTCTATGAAAACTAGTAACGAAATGTGTGTTTTTTTCAATTATTAACTTATCTTTTTTTTACCCACTTCAATCAATCGTTACGAAGGCAATTTTTTTCAAGTTCCGATTGGTCCCGAAAGGAAAATTCTTGTGAAAATCTGATGATGCTGTGCGCAGTTGTGTTGCGCAGTGACTCTAGTATGCCCATCGATCGAGTCAGGTCGTAGTTGTCGGTTCTGAGTATGCAGTAAGCACATGAACATGACTCGAACAACAGTCTTCCGCTGTCATTTGCGTCTGTCAAGTGCTGCCTGTCATTCGATTTCTGCATCCTGAGGGGTGCAATGCAGCCGAAATTCATCGACGAATGAGTAGAGCGTACTAAAAAACTTTCGTGAGGGACAATGAGTGGCCGTACACTGCTGCTGCAATAAAGATTCTCCTACAATGATTTCAATTGGATGGTTTACTCACCCACCATACAGCCCGGAGTTGGTTCCCCCGATTTCCATCCCTTAGCTCTCATGAAACGCTGGTTACGAAGGCAAAAGTTTGGCTCAGACAATGAGCTGCAGACCAGTGTCGAGAAATGGTTGAAAAAAACAAGCTGCCTTCTACGATGAGGATATTGAAAAGTTGGTACCACGCTATTACAAATGTCTTAGTCGGAACGATGACTATGCAGAAAAGTAGCTTGAAGGTGTATCTAAATGTTCCAAATAAAACAGTTTTGATTTTGGCTCTGATTTTTCTTTTAAGAGTGATCGAACCTTGGAAAAAAAAGTCTTATTCTATACAATAGAAAAATATATTTCAGAACTGTTTGATTCTCTGTACTTTTTTTTCAAAATACCCGAGTTACTTAGCTGGTGACATTTCAGCCCGGAATTTCAGTTCAACCCATGATTATTTGTGGAATATTATGGGGGTGGCTGCACGTTAAATGTCTTCTTCCACAATGTAGTATGGAAATGTGAAGAATGACATGGCAACACACATTTCATTCTTATCAATAGATATTATGGATGACCTTGAGCAGCTTGTAACGCCCATTCTTCATCATTTAATTCTGATACCTTCCTTCAGTCTACTTAAGTTAATAATTATTGGACTCAAATTGAAGATATACAAGAGCAAAATAAAATACTTCATTAATAATCAGTAAAGAGTGTATATAGATAAGGACGCTCTCTCTCGAATCCTACTTAATTCGTCAAATTTAGATTAAATTCCAATAATGAAATCAGACCAATTATATATCAGTAAGTTCGTTATCCTCTCTATCGACCTTCAATTCTATTTCATTCATACATCATTATCTATAATTCACTTCACTTCCACTTTAATATAATTTACTTAACTACGTTTCAGTTAAGTTGGGAAGAAATTATAATTTTATGATATTCAATTAAAAATAAAGTCCCCGAGTTAAATCAAGAGAAAATCATGAATAGCCCAACATCACAAGCTTGCGAACAGCTCTCAATCAAATTCAGTAATTGCTCTTCTCGAGCACTAAGAGAAAAAAAAATTCCAATATTTACACTTTGAGTCCCTTTTTTCATTCGATTTTATTAACCTCTCTGCCCTGTTGAAAAAAAAAAAAAAAAAGAAGTTATGGCTTTCCTATATATGTGTATATAAGACTGCGTGTGGTTTGTATTTATTCTAAATTGCTACAAATATTTTTAGGCAGCTTTATTTTTGAGTTTATTAACAGACGACAAATTTTATACAGGGTGGTTATAATTAAAATACAAATTTATAAAGTTGTAATAGGAAAGAATAACTATCCAGAATGACCTGAATTTTGACTTTAATAACGCGAAGAAAGCGAAAAAGTATGGTAGAAGAAAAAAATAGATCAAGATTATAGCAATAGATGGAGCTTTACACGTCAGACTATAATTGCAAAAACGTGTAGCGTGCATTCTGCATTACATTTATTGTAAAAACACAGGGTTCATCCAATTTCCCTCATCCCCCCACCTAACTCAAAAAGACCTAGAAGAACTCTTCCAGACCAGGCCGGGGGAACCCTAAGGCCGCATATGGCCCCCCCAGATGTCAGCCTGTACCCTGTGGAGGTAATCTGAATAAAGGTTTAAACTTTTATTGTACATAAAAGTACCAAAGAACATTCCACCATAAGTCGTCCGTATCATACCCTACAACCATGGGAATATCTCACTACCTGACTCAACTTTTATCACAATTTTTCTTCAGTCTAGTGAAGAAACAATCACATTTTAAAGAGCGCAAGGGACATCTATTGCGATTGGGTAACCAACAAGATTACCGAAGATCGCAGGTGTGCATTTCTAGACGTAGGGAGGGAATCAGACAGAACGTGCGAAATAGCAACAGCTAGTCTGTCTGCAGCAAGCCTAATATATTTGACGCAGAAACGTATTGTTCCAGACGGATATATATATATATATATACATATATATATAATGTGGCCCACCGGAATAAAATTTGTTTCCAAAGCGACCCACGAAGTCTTTTGGGTTGGACAGGCCTGTTCCAGACTCTCATCAATCCCCTTATAATGAACTTCTCTTCTTAAACCTCTCTTTGGAAAATTAAATTTCACCTATTTTACCCAAAATTTCTTATGAAATCAATTAATTTTTTTTTTCTAAAACAGCCATGTATCCCAAAACTGACCTCCCTCTATCCAATCTCCTCCCATTAAATAGAACCCTTCTGGAGAAGTCAATAGGAACATTCTCCTGTACATCTCAGAAGCCGTAGGAAATTCAGTCATTCAGTCACTTCTTCTCTGGACAATCTTTTCCAAGAACTGATTCCAACCACCAAGCCTCAACAACCAATAGAAAACCAGCTGCTTAACCAATGACCAATAGAGACTCTATCGATCGTTTCATCCGCCAATTACAAAGATTTAAAATTCCATTCATAACCAAGTTACCAACAAAAAAAAACTCTGGTACGAGCTTGATGGTCACTGGGGCGGTCTAAGCGTTCGAAGGAAAAGCAACTTGCGATCTAGCTTTCCTCATATTGAGTCTGAGAAGCTTTATGTATGTTAATGAATTATTGCGCTTTGCTTGTGAAACTGTTTCGCAAGAACAATGAGTGTACACGTCTTAATTCAGATTGCTTAAAGAAAGGCCATGTCTGAAGATGATTAAGAAATTCGAAGACACAAGTTCATTTGAAGGGAAGTCTGGCAGAGGAAGGAAAACTATTGCTTCGATATCAGTAGATGTGGCCACTGCAGTGCAGGAAGCAAACAGCAGTATATATGCAAACATGTAATGCACGGGGAAAGAATTTCCCGATCTGTAGAGATTTCTGTGAGAAAGGTGAGTAAAATTTTGTGAAACCTCCTGCATTGTTATCGATACAAAATTACCTACGTTCAAGACTTGCATCCTGTAGATTTGCTTGTACAATACACCTTTGTCCAAGAATTTCTGGCTCGTTTGGAATTAGACAATGACTAGCAGGGAAACATCTTTTGTATATATGAAGCCTATTTCCACATCTACGTATTTGTAAATGAGCTTTTAGAATGGAAAATCCGTTGGGACGTCAACCAGTAACCCTTCACTTTGCCAAAATATCTATGTGGAGTGGGTTTATTGTATCGTTTATCATAAGACCATTCATTTTGAGTTGATCTTGTGGTTTCTGCTAACTATGCCATCAAAGGTATACACTATAAATTTCTTTTACACTAAAGCATCATTCCCGTAATTCAACAACGAATATGTGTAGGTGACATTAGTTTCATGCACAGACGCTCTCCTCCGAACATTGCAAATCCTGTTCAGCCGCTGCTCAGCACACATTTTGGAAATGATAGAATTATCAGCCCTCATTTTCAAACAAATTGGCCGCCAAGATAATCTGGTTTTAATTCTCATGATTTCTTGTTGTGAAGCAATTTGAAATATGCTGTATTCAGTGGTCCGATTGCAAACACCTCAAATGAAGGCCCACATTGCGCAACATATTTACAACATTAAAATAGTTACACACCGATCTGATGGGTAACATGTTGTTTCTTGGTTTGAACTCGGGCAGAAAATGGTACGCAATATATCAAACATATCTTTGAAAAAGTCTCGAAACAATTAAAAACCGATTTAACTGTTGATTTTCCTCCGGGGTGTTGGCCTCAGGACAATTAAAAATCGCTTTCAATGTTCCTTTTTTTGACGCTAGGACAATTAAAAAGAGATTTCATCTTTCCTGTCCAATGTGGCATCACCTTATGGTGAATGGTGGACAACTGCTCTCTTAGAAATCATTGTTTAATTCACAGATTTTTTCAGTAAAAACCTGTTACAGTCATACACATTGAATGTTTTAATTTAAAATCCATGCAATGGCTTTCGCATAGGATTGCTAATGTATCTGGTACCGAAATCCACGTACTTATATATATATATATATATATATATATATATATACATACACTTCTACCCTAATTTCTCCAATTTTTCGTGTGCATTCAGGCCAAATTTCAAGTCTTTCTGGCATGCGGTTCTTGCTTTTCAGCTTTTTGAAATTTGAACTTTAATTGTAATCTCCCGTACATTTTATCATTCATTAATCCATTACCTTTATTCTTGCTAGATTATTTCTAGACTATTGAGTTTATTTTAGTGTAGCTAAATGCATGTTAAAAATAAAAATAAAAGAGGTTTTTATTTATTTTTACTTTTCTTCATTGTAATTTTAGAAAATACATTTGTATCCCATTCAATGATTTACCTATGAGTTTTTAGACCTTTAAATTATATAAAAATACTCTTTTTTAGAAATGGAAGGTTAGAAGTAAGTAAATACAAGGATTTTTTTGCTGAATTCTTTTGGGTGAATTTCTTTGCATATCAATAAACACAATAATTTAGACTTGAGAAGATAGTTAGTGATATCAAAAAGATAGTTCTATGATAATTATTAAAGTCATTTAGTAATGACTTTACTAAATACTCTTTCTGACATTACATCAATGAACTCTAATTGGTTGGTAGAGTATTAAAGTATTCAACAAATTATTTTATTGATCTAAAATCATATTGAAATCACGAAGAGATCTTTAGTAGGGACTAACTCTGAATCAAGTTTAACGAAAATTATATTTTAATTCATTCTTCTAACAGTCACATTTCTATTACACAGAACATAGTTCGATTTACGTGTTAGGATGAGCCAGTGGAGTAACCAACGAAAGGGATGTCCTGGAAATCCAAATAATAGTCTAGATAACACAATTGTCTTGAATATAATTAGCAATGCCATGTAAACTCTCTTTCTAACATTACATTAATGAATTTTAAGTGGCTGGCGGAGTTGTAAGGCAACGATTAAATCATTTTGTTCTGATAATGTCTCACTAGAATTACGTAGAGATGTTTAAAATAAATTAATACTGAATCAAATTTAATAAGAATAACACCTTAATTCATTCTACAATAATTAATATCTCTATTACTCAAAGCATAGTTAGATATAAATAGAAAGAGCACATGAGGTAATCAACCAGAGGGATGTTTGGATGTTTTCAACAAGAAATCCAGACGTCCTTCAGAATTTTATCCCTTTTTTAAAATTTTAATGAATACGATGTTAATTAATTTAAGAATTAAAATAACTAATCGATTGTTATATCATTCTTAGTGCATGACAGAAAGCAGTATTGTGCGGAAGGCAAACAACTTTAGAAGAAAAAAAAAAGCACAAAGGTATGGAATTTTACAAAATTGAATATCTTTTTTGTATAGCTTCTAATATTTTTCTTAAAAAACCAATTTTCACTTGCTTACTTTTGCGCTGATATTCTGTGGTGAAATGAACTATTACGCTTAAGTTTTGACTTCATGTTATAATAAATGGGATCTATAATTAAATATTCCATTTCATTTTTTTAATGAAATGTAAATGAGTTACAGCAATGCAATAATATAGCAACTAATCAAATACCATCAATGAAACTTTAATGCGATTAATTAACATTTATATTTGAATTCCAAGAAAATAACAATACAAAATAATAGTGATAAATTAATAAATACATTACAATGAAATAAAAAATCAATTAATTGTAAATTACATGTGCTTAAATTACTCATTGTGTGTTACAGTTGTTATCTTTTAATTTCAACGATCATCTTTAGGAACAGTGGGTTCTGAGCATACGATTCTTCAGCTGTAAGGCCCATGTGATTTCTTATTTTATTATTTATCTGAAAAATTTAATTGATTTATTAAGATCCTTTTATTCCCATTGATTTCTTCACGTAATTGCGTCGTAAATAGAATGCTCCAAATTTTTCATTGATTAAAAATGAGTGATATTTATGATACAAAACTTACCTGCAAAATTCTATGAAAATGGTTTTATATTATTCATTATTTAATTGCGTCAATTAGATAATAAGTTAATGCCTACGATTGATTTTTGATATATTATAAATGACAGTGTTACAAAAATACTATAATATTAAAAAATTGCTATTACAAATTTTTTCAAATATATTGATGCTACAAACTATTAATATTGATACAATAAACTGCAATCGTAATTCCCACGAATAGTAAGAAATATTTATTTTAAGAAACCACTGAATTTTTTTTATATATGAACTATAATATTCGAAAAACAATTGTTTCAGCGTTATTGATCTTCAATTAGAGGAATGCATTTCTAAGCTGTATAAATACTGAATACTCTTTTGCATAAATTTCATCAGCAGACAAAGAAAAACTATAAATGACGTATCAACTCTTTTGTGTAGTTACTAATCTTTTAATGTTGTCGGTACTTTTATAATTTAATTAAAAGAATTCCATTCGAAAATTTCATCAATAATATATATTCATAATATTTCGGAGAACAGTCATGAGAAAGAAGCAGCAATTCTTACAATAAGGCATATTCGGAAAACAAGAAAGGATGTCGAAATTAAATTCCCTTTCTATGCCTCTTATAGAAAAATTTTAAAAGGTTTTCGATAACGAAATATTTAGCTGCCTTCTCATAATTTGAATAAAATTTCCCCGTAAAATAGATTATTCTAAGATTCTTCAAAACATTTCTTAATCATATAAAAGAACCTCTTTCTCAGTTTACCTAATTCGGAGAAATGGTAAAATAACTGGAATTAATTTATCAAAATCGCTTTTTGGAAAACCTTCACAACCATCCCTTTGTACTGAACTCTAAACATCACCTCCGTGTTCTTCGAATCATTTTACATTCTGCTTTCATTACACATCGGAAGGTGACTAATTTTTAAAAATGGTTCTCTGTTTAGCAACGAACCCTTACAAGAGTTGCCGTGTTTCCGAGAAAACGATTTTAATTTGACTGAATGAATAGAACCTTTCGTCGCGCCTCTGGGAGGTAGAGAAAAGTCCCCGAGGGGATGACTTGAAAGGCGAAATCTTTCCTTTGAGTAGAAATCTTGTTGACGCATCGCTAGTTGAAAAGCTGCAACAAACACACGCAACAGACTTCTTTTTATTCTCGCTCTAGTGACTATGCCTTACCCCCCTCCGATGCGAACTTTTATTTATGCGTTAAAATGGCAACACTCCGGGCTGCATGGCGAAATTTAATTCGAGATCCGCTCGTGATATCTATCTTTTGCTGATATTCGACACAGCTGAATCAAATAAAGAAAGGTATTCATAAGCTTAGAACCAACGATCTTTTCCATTAAAAGATGTATAAGGAAAAATAATATGAAAAAAAGTAATATTGATTTTATTCATCATCGTTGTAATGATATTTGAAAAATGTCGCTTGTAATATAACGAAAAATTCTAGGATGAAAAGTTTTAAGGCATTGGACTTGACTGTGAATGTCATTAAAAGAGGTAGAATATATGTACTGAAAGCAGGGTATATTGAATAGACTAAATTTAGCTGACACCGAAGTTTAAACACTAATCCCATGAATACCTTAAAACTTTTATCTTGTTATATTTTTTATACTTCGTATGTTTTTATATATTTTTTTCTAATTTTTTTTGAATGCATGTTATTGTCAAAACGCTATTCGATTTTTTTTGCTTAGCTCCAATGAGCAATTATTTCCAATTATGGTAATATGGAGATTATTTCGAGAATGGCTTTAGCTTGTAAAACAATGGTGTCAAACTCATTTCTAACGAAGGTCTATTTTCTAACAAGTTTAGTTTAATATTAGTTTAGTTTTTATTAACGTCGCACTAGAAGCAACACGAGGGCTATTGGCGACGGACCTCGTAATTTTGAACCTCGGTCAAGTGACGAGGACGATACCTGAGCTGGCACCCCCTCTCCTAACATCCACACGACGCTAAAGGGAGGACTTTGGGCCCGGAACAGATTTAACGTGCATCAGCCCCGGCTACACGGTGGATCTTTGGCATCCAAGGATCGAACCCACGACTGAACGAAAACCGCAGGCCTCGAATATTTTCTTACAAGTAAAAATTATGCGGGACGTACCATATTTAATTGCGGTGGTAGCTTTTCTTTTCATAACTTACGTTCTTAGAGGCTGTGTGTTTCTGTTACTTGTGATTTGTATCACAATGCTAATTGCTGTTTATGGAGATGTATTATGCTACACTTTGGTACACTAACATCATTATTATTTAGGAAGCAGATTATTTTATTTTTTATGCCACAACAGAAACATTCTGATTCCCACTTTTCATGGGATAATCGATGTTTATCATCGATTTTTCGTTTAGTTTTACTAGCACTTAGAATACACTTTGGATGGAAGAAGATCAGTCATCGATGACACAAAATAACAAAAAAATACAAATAAAAATCAATATTTTCTTCTTGAACATTAACTAACCAAGTATAGAATAAGTGAATGTTTATGAACGTCGCACTGAGAAGCGACACAAGGGATGCTGGCGACTGACCTCGAAATTTTGAGCCTCTGTCAAATGATGATACCTAAGCTGGCACCTATCTCTCCAAACTTGCACATCTTATCAACGAGAGGACTTGGGACCTCACTAGATTTAACGACCTTCAGCCCTGCTATACGGCAAGTTTTAAGTGGCATCAGGGCTCGAATCCACGATTCGACGAAAACAACGCCGGCCGCGAGTCCGCATCCACAAGGCTACCGAGGCCACAAAATAGCAACATAGGATCAAGCATAAATAGTGTAAGCACACAGCTTAAATAAACTTATTTTTTTTTCTCTGGAAGTGGAATATCTATTGTTAGGCATGCCAAGTATTGCTGTAAAAGAGTAATTGCATTATTTTATTATTGGCTAATAAATATTCTCTGCTACTGGTACATGTATTCAACACGACTAGTAATATTAGTTTAGTAATTAAGAATATTTAGAATATTCAACCATTAAGTTACTATACATTTAAAAAATTTTAATTTCGTGCTGTTTTGTTGGATGGACCATAATTCGTTCCCTGTGGTTCATATGTTGGAAATTCATGTTCATGAAATTTAATTCTATTTATAGGTTCGCGACTAGTTACACTAGCTATCTGTCGGTTGGAAAAATGGATGACTTCAATACACATAATTTTATTCGAGCTTATATAGAATGATACGGAAGTTCGATGCTGGAAGAATCAGATATCACATCGCATAACTTGACCAAATTTTAAAATTAAAAGATCCTGCACCAATACCATTCGTGCTGCTTTAAATCAATATTAATTAAAAACAAGCGAATACTTTTTTTCCGAAACTTTGACAGATTTTATTTCTTCCCAGTTTTTTCTTTTATGTTTCACTTTTAAAAACGTGGATTTTTATTTTTTTACTTTTAGTAAATTTTTGCAGTTGAATTTTTAATTTTTTTATACATTTTCTGAATAAAACTTCTATAACTGAGATAAATGTAGACTATTTAATTATTTTGAATTGAAGCATTCACTCTTTTTCTTTTTAAAATGCGTGAAACTGAATTTATATAATCTTGCTGCTTTTATTATTTATCATTAATTAATATTTTATTTACTTTTATTGTAGAATCAGAGATAATTCAAGCATACACACTATCTCAATTTCACGGTTGGTACTTGAAAAGCTATCGCCATATTTGCGATGAGCTACTTGAAGGAATTATTTTAGAAAATGCTGTATAATTCTAAGGGAATTTTTTATACTTATAATACTTTCAGTATAGTTTCTAGGATGAAAATGAATATTTTATTTTTACACACATGACACACTTTGAACAAACATCCAGAAAGAGGGGATGGGGAATACTGTTTTCTATGCAGTATGGGGAATACTGTTTTCTATGCAGTAGTATATTTTCATTTTAAATAATCTTAGTGTATCAAGTATTTTCTGAACATCTTTTCTGGTCAAAATAGATAAATAAGTAAATGAATGAGTAAATGAAAGCAGGTCCGAATGTGTGAATAAGATAATGAGTAAGTTAATGAATGAAAGAGTCAGTGAATTAATAATTGTATGATGTATGTATGAATGAATGAATGTGTGAATAAGATAATGAGTGAGAGTAAATAAATGAATAAAAAATAATAATAATTCGGAAAAAATGGTTTTATATCTAAATTTGTAAAGCATTTTATCTTAGAAAATATATTCAAGTATAAATATAAGTTCCAGTGACTATAATTTTATTTATTTTGTAATTTAATGTACAAAGATAAGAATCTATCAAGTAGTGAGATACAAATAATAAAATGTAGTACATGCTTTTACAGGAAAAATGAATTGATATAAAACAGAAGTCAAAGAGAGTATCTAAACATAATTCTATTTGTTTGTGAAGTCAAAATATCATTTTAGACATCTAAGAGTGTATTGTTTTAGTCTAAGACAAAATGGTCACAAAGATCGTCTTACAGAAAACATAACACTCATTAAGTATGCCGTGGATCAAACTTTTCATATAAACGTGGAACAGCTGAAGAGAATTTAGTCCAATTTAAGTATTGATTTCATCATCTCAAGGTAAATTAAAAGGTATATTGTTCGTACAGTCGAAACCCGTTGACGCACGTTCGGTATCTGCTTTACTCGTGGTTTTACTATGGCTGCCTCGATGAACGATATCATTCTAGACATTGTGTCGTCAAAATTCTTATTTTTCTCTTCATGAAATTTAGATTAATCTTTCGTTCGGGTGACGTCACGATTTTCTGCTAAGAGCAGATATAACACCTTTTTTCTTTCTATTCATATGCATAATAATCATTCTCCAAGATTTTTTTGATGAGTTTATTTTCAAAATCTCGCAGTCAATAATATTAGCTGTAAATTCAACTATTTCTTATCGGTCAAATTTTAAGAGTTTTATAGATTTTTCTTGTTTAATTGAATTCTTTTTTCCCCCATAATAATTAAAAAAAAATAATGTCGAAAGAGTGTAAACGTAAGCAATAGCCTTAAACTATCCCCCCAAATGTTATGAAATAAATCCGAAAAGATGCAATACAAATAAAATTACAAGAAAATTTCGCCTATCTGAGTCTACACTTCATGGATGGTTAAAGAATAAGTATAAACTTCCCAGTTTATTGGTAACGTTGATAGTGATGAAAGTAAGGCGAGAAAAAAAAAAAAAAGAGTTAGGACAGCAGAAAACACAAAATTTGACAAATGTCTGATTTTTATTTTAGACAAATGTACCACTGTCTGGACCAGGGCTTATTTCTCGTATTAACAAGTTACACTGTAATTTATAGCAGATAATTAATATCAGAGTTGGAACATATGATATTGCTCAATTTATAATAATATTGTAACTCGTGGTGTTCCCTTAATCGCAGTTTAATAACCATAGAGTCCAACTGTCGCGTGTTAACGGGAACAGATTTTATTAAGAGGACTTTTGATTCGGAAAAAAAAACCAAAAACGTTCAGTAAAACTGTAAAAAGCATGTTAAATAAATAAATATATTACCATCAAAAGAACAAATAAATAATTAAATTAGAAATTTTAGCATAGAAAACAAAAATTGATAAACGCTCAATCATTTTCTTCTGCTTTCATTAACAGATTATAAATAAATTTTTCTTCTCAAAAATATAATTTCTTTGAAAGATTTAGCGTTATTGCAATTTCATTACGCTTATAAATATGATTATTTTTAAGTTCTTTCATTGAAATTTTTTATTCTCTTTCTTCGAATCCTGCAACACCATTCTTCCCAGTAAACGATTTCTTTCATTCTCAGCCGTCTTTTGACACAAGAAAGACCTCTTTTTTTTCTTCCCCTCCCCCTCCGGGAAAAGCTATTTCCGGGAAGAATTCTCCTCATCCTTTCACACTTTCTCATTGGAAATCAAATTCTATTCATTGGAGTGTGAAATGCTCGAAATTACGCCCAGAAAATTTTTCCATAGGGCGGAAGATATAGAAGTGACATGGGCAGGTGCTGTGCTGAAGTTGGGTCATTGTGACGAGCACGTGTCATTTAACTCTTCACTTCTCTTCCCCCTTTTCGTGGAGCAAAGAAAAAGTCGTCTGCGACCAGGAAGGATAGAGAGATGAGATGAGTGATTTATTAGTTTCTTCAGGAAATAGTAGTTTCAAATAAAACAAGTTGGATTTTTTTTTTGGAATGGTCGTTTTCGGAATTGAAAGAATGGAAGAAATTGCGCGGCAGAATCGTCCTCTATTTCAAAGATGGTTGTCAACTGCATGGCGTCGAGAGTTTCTGTTCCGTTGAAATGTGTGAAAGTAGTGATATTTATGAGAAAGAAATCAATTCGGCGTGATGGATTGGCTCATATTTGTCAAAGTACAAGCGGTGTGATTGATATTTAGCTTTTACCCAGTATCGGATTGTCAAGAATGGATAAAATTGTATTTCCGATGCTCGCTATACTTATTTTACCAATAGTTCATTCAGTTCTGATTATTCCTAGGCTTATTCTTTGCATCAATACATCTCTTGATTCGAATAATTGTACGATATACGAATTTTTGATAAAAGGAATACGTTTCTTAGTAATATTGCCTTCGTGTCAGTAAAAATTGATACAATCCAAACATTCTTTGAAATACGTCCATTGAAGTAACGTTTCCTTTTAATTGATAAGATTTATTAAAGTAGCACTAGAAGCATCACGAGGGCTATTTTTCTTAATTCTCCAGATCTTTAAATAAGTCTACCCTTTCGACCTTTTTTTAATATGGTAGTTAGTTATTAACCAACCGAGTTTTTCAATCGGCTAATACAACACTAATATTCACTAGTTAATTCATTAATAGTTATTAAAGAATTTTTAACAAATGAAGTACGTTAGCGAGAAACGCAACCATTAATATTTCAGCAATATTTTGAGAAATAATACTGGAACGTCATACTTAAGATAATAAATCTCTCTATAGCATAAATCAAGCGATATAAAAAACAAATATTTATTGAACAAAATAAATCTCTCTCGATTGTACTAAAATTTTCATTGTAGTATATGATAAGTAAAATTTTTGAGGGCTTCAATATTCACTCCTCTTCAGATTAACAAATTTTCTTTGAATTTTAATTATTCATAATTTAATAAGTTTAAGAAAATCCCCTTAAAATTTGGACAGCTTTCTTAGTTTGGGAATTTTCTTAGAATGCCATGAACGTTAAACAAAATTTTCTTACAGCTTTAATAATGAAAAAAACCTTGTAAAATATCGATTGGACGACATTTTTAAAATGAAATTCAATCTTCTTTAAAAATGCTACAATGTAATTTTCTGTACCAAAATATATCAATACATTGTTCAAATCATGATAAGAAAATAAGGGAATCCAATGCTTCTTTTTACGAATGAAGAAAATAATAGTTTTACTTTTTCAAAATGAAATGTGAATAGTGTTTAACGAAGTCTTTACAAAATTCTTTTATTGCTATGAAACATCACTTCACTTTACCTCTCAACTCGAGAGTGATTCTCACCAAACGTTGGTGACACCTGCCCACGATGCTTTTTTTCCGGCCGAGGGATACAAAAGAAAACAGAAAAATCGAGTGGCAGCGTGAAGAAAAGACACACTATTAAACGTTCGAATGCGTTTGTTGTGTGTCAAAAAGTAAAACTTCCTCACTCGAGCTACTCTTTGAATAGTCGAAACGAAAATTGAAATCTTTTTTCTTCTCCAAGTTTTGGGTATTTTGTCCGAATACACTTTTTTGACATGAAGAATTTTCTTACAAAAATATAAAAGTTTTCAGGCTAGTAACGCAGAGTACTGGAATGAAAAGTGCTGATGATTCGAAAAGTTTAATTTTTTTTTTTTTTAGAAAATTTCGCTAGAGAAAACTTTTTTTTTAAAAACATTTTTATTATTTTTTCTTCTTTTCAGAACATATGTAAAATAATTCTGGACAAGATGATACTCGAGACAATTTCTGTAATGAATTTCATAACTAATCCGAAGTAATGAGGAAAAAAAATTCTACTTCAGACGTTCTTTAATTTCTTGGGCAATATAAATATTGATTATAAAACATGATGATGAACGAGCAGAAGAATTGCACGTGTGTGTGATCCTCAATAAATTATGTGATTAATTATAGTCCTACTTAATTTGAAAATAAATAGTTTTGATATATATATATATATATATATAAGTTTATATTTAAACCGTAAACCACATTTTCTTTTACCGTATAGTATGGACTAAGTAGAATAACTGCAGGTTAGTACAAGTTGGTGTTCAAAAATTATTAAAATTTACAATTTAATTGCAAATTTTCTTTTGTAAAAGTTTCTTAAACTTATCTCTATCATATGCATACAGAGTATATAAAACTCGTTTTTGAAATTAATAGATCAGTTTGATGTTCAATAATGTTTACAATTAATTTTTAAATTTACTTTAAATAAAATATTCATAAAATGGAAGGAATTATTTTAGTGTGTTATACGGATGTTATGTTATGCGGTTTCCAATTAGGCATTGTGATTTTTGTGTGAATTAAAGGAGTAAAAACAATTGATGCAATGGATGTGCAAGTTGTTTTTAAAAAAAAAAAAATTCCCCTCCATTTTGGAATGAAAGAGAAATAAAGTAATTTCTATTAATAAAATATTTGATAAAATATTATATCATTAAATAAAAGTTTTAATATTTTTTGATAAAGTAATTTAATCATTCATTCGTAAAACTATTGCTAATGGTAAAAAAATTTCTTGACATTCAATTTTTGAATTCCTAATTTTATTACACCAAATCAGTGTTTTGGATAATATTTCAAATAATATATGACGAAAATTTAAGAAAGTTTAAGAGAGAATGTATATAGTCAGAATGATACAGAAATAGTTAAAATAATATTGCGTTGTATAAGATTATACAATCCTTTAAAAAATGAATCGCAAATGGAAGGTTCCACTGTATCAATTGCTTATAAATGCATTGCTTATAATATTAAACATGAACATTTTTAGTTGCTCAACTGAGATTAAGTCAATATCAACTATTGAGCAAAAAGAACAAAATCTCATGACAACAGATTCGTAAGCATCAATTTTATAATAAATCGCATGTTATTTCATTAAAAATCTTATAGTAATCCATCAAGCAAATAACTTACAATTTTTGCAAAAAACCTTGTCTTTATTTCAAAGTATTTTTAATGAACTTTTAAGATCTTAATTACTTCTAAGTAAATTCCAATGTTTAGTTTCACTATAGTTTCTTTTCCTGCAAGAAAATGATAAAAGCCCTAAAAAGTTAAGTACCTCGATAAATCAAATTCTACAACTACCAACTAGAAAGTGATTGAAACACGCAACACTTAAAGATCCTTCATGATTTTATTTTTTCAATATTAATTTTTTTTATTGTTGCTTCGTTTTCTCGACATTTTTTTTTTTTTTTTTTGCTCTTAACATTATTTTGCTTTGTATGTTATAACAATTATAATTTCATTCACCTGTAAACTTAAATTTATGAAAGTAATTTTATCATGCCCTTTTTTATAAAACCTTAAAAAATTCAAAACAAAAAAATATTTAAGGTCTATGTTAACATTAGAGAAGAATGATTTTTTTTCTTTACCAATTTTAACTCGTACATAACATTTGAATTTCAAGCTGAAATTAAAGATGTTATCGACGATTTTTTTATAAAGCATTTACAAAAGCAAATCAAATTTTGAATAACTTATTCGTTGTTTTATTTAAGTTTATTTTTCAAGAGTTAAAATCCCAGTTTATGATCCTAGAAAGCATTGACCCATTTCGTGTTAGGCGATCTATTTGGCTTATAACAAAGTGATGTAAATAAGAATTATTTATAGTTTGCAAACACTGTACACAATTGTGCGATGTCATTAAAAAGCAAAATTTACTCATAAATAAAATTTTATTTTATTTTTATTTTTATTATTAACATTGAAGGGCCATCAACGATAATCTTTGCATCGTATTCTATTTTATTTAACATTTTGGGTTGCATGGAGAGGTGCAATGGAGAATTTTTATTTTACGTGTTTTATTTTTGAAATTTGCATTTTGAAAATGGAGTTTGATATATAAACTGAACATTAATTGAATGAAATAAATCACATTAAAATATTATCATTATTTCCTTCATTTCATTTCCTTTTCGTTAAAAATAGTTATAAAATGTTTTCGGATTCTAAGGAGAAGTTTCTTTCAGAAGTGCATATCGATTTTAAACTCGATTTCAAGAAAATGATAGAGCCAATTAAAAAGCTCACATACCCATATCTTAGACCGGAAGAGAAAACTTTAATTAAAATGAAAATGGAGAAAGTTTATGAATTAAACGAAAAAAAAAACCCCACCATGAACTTAGAACCAAAATATGCATGAGACATTCTATCAAAAGAGAAACGCCGTTACAGGGTGGTGAAAAAATTTCATAATGGTTTCCTAATCAAGCAAATGCATAGGGAAAAGTCTGAACCATCTATCAGACATTAATTATGAAATGTATTTCCTCACACCTCGCCATGTTGAAGCAGGATTTTACAACGACACGCGATGGAGCTTTTAACGCCCGTAGAAAAATCACGCGTGGAGGAGAAAAAAACTATGACTTTCTTAAAGAGCAAGGAAGAAAATTATTTTTATCGAAACATCTATTTCACTATTTATTGCACTTCTTTTGACTAATTAATCATTAAAAAATGTTTTCTGCTAAAAATGATTTTTTTTTCTTTCTTAATTTGAGAGAAAGGGTTGGATGATTTGGAGAGGCGTTGGCTTATTGTAATGGTTAACCTGAATTAATAATGCAGAGGATGAGGAGAGAGGAGTTTCGTGATTATTCAGATTTAGTGTTGAGTTACAGAGCAAATAACTTCCTTTTTTGTCCTTCAGTTACTTTTATTTTTCTTCTTTTTTATTTGAAAAGAAAAGAGTTAAATTTTCTTTACCTTTGAATTTTGTGGAATAGAAGGTAGGGTAAAAAAATTATTTTATGATTCAGGCTTTCTTTCTCTCTTTTTGAAGCAAAAATTTTTTTTTTTTTGAAATAAAAAAAACCTTTGTTAAATGTTCTTAATTATCTAATGAAAGCATTTCGTTTCAGTTATCCGTACAAAACTTTTTAACTTCATTTTAAAAAAAAGATAAGTCAGAAAACAAGAAATAGGAATTATTCGCATATCAAATGACATAATCACAAAAAGTTTCTCTACTCCTTTAAATTTATAGTGTGTCATATCTTTCTTGTTTATATTTATATAAAAACGTAAAACCTTTTTTGTTAAACATCTTATAATAGTAAATATACGTTCAAGATTTTTTTCATGCACGTGTTTGTCTCTGCGTTAAATAAACGCCACAGTAGGTAGTCTTTAATACGGGATTTGATGGTTCGATACATTCCATAATCATCTCCGATCGAGCAGTTCGCTTTTGCATTTTTCTTTTTGAATTTGGGCATTTGTTGACTAACCACCAGATAGCTACACAGCTCTGCTTGCCTTTTCGCCTCGTATTTACCGTAACTGTCCGTTTTCATTTTAGCTCAGTGTTTCTTTTTCTTTAGCGGATTATATATCCAGTTTGCACAATATTATCACTGTGCACAAACATTATTCTGTGCAATAAAATGTTCTCCAGTTCCAGTGGGGTTTTTTACAGCAAACCGCACTGCAGAAATGGTTAATTTGTTTATAATTCATTACGACGTTTTGAATATATCCGAATGATTGAAGGAACGTATTACCAAATACAAGGTATTTTGAAACTCATGGGCAAAAATTTAGGGGGTGATATCTAAACAAGCAATTTTCACTTCGTAATGTATAGGTGGAGAGCAAGCGGTAAACCGTTAGACTGCGCTGTAGTGGAAAACATAAAGCGCAGGTTTTCTTTCATAAACTGCGCGTCTCTATGCATCATGAAATCCACGGTAGAAATGATGTGTAAAAGGCCATGATGCTTTCTGAAATCCATGATATAAATAGGGATATGTAAGAAAACTCACGTTTTATGCTTTCTGTTAGAGCGCTGTCTAACGGTTCATGGCTTGTTCACCACCAATGCATTATTGGTGAAAACTGCTTGTTTATATGTTTTCTATCACCCCTTAAATTTTTGCCCAAGAGTTTCGAAACACCCCGTATATTTTTAATCAGTAATGCTCATGCGTATTTTTTCTTGCTATAGAGTAACTTGTCACAGCTTGTTTTAACTATCATTGTTCTACATTGATTTTTTTTTTAGCTGTGTTTATTTTTATCGACGTAAGTATATTCAAATGCATTGATATTCAATGTTTGAATTTAGTTTTGTATTTGCTAGAATAACAATAAAGCTCCTTAAAACAGAGCAACTTGTTCCACCTTGTTTTAATTATCAGTGTTTGTATTAATTTTTTCTTCTGTGCTGTACTTTTTTTTATCAGTAAAATAATATTCAATTGAATTAATGTTCCAATGTTTAATTTAATTTTGAAGTTGTTAGATGGACAAAATAATTGGACAGATACTTATATGGTCTACGCAAGTTCGGAATGTGTATCTCTAAACAGGTTAAGCACTATTCTAATCATTGAAGTTTTTATCTAGTTATTTATCTTTGGAATCTTCATTTAAACTGCATTGATTCTCGACAAAACCACAAAACTGCTAATGTGGTAAAATCACTAATCCATCAATGTCGTGGTCCCGAACGTCGTTTAAAAAATACCAAGTGTGTTTGTAATACACAAGCTTCCAAAAGTTGAGGTACAATGTACTTTCAAGTCCTGCACTTGTTAGACTATAGATGAAATCCACATATATATATATATAATGTGTTTTTGCGAATATTTATCATTATCATAATCATAATATGTGATAAATATTTTGTTACCCTCTCTTAAGTTTTCGGAGAGTGAAAATGTCTCTTTAATAATGTCTCTTAAGGTAAGCAGGATTTTCTCTTTGCAAGTGTTTTGAAAAATAAAGTTTATCAACCTTTTGTTTTCAAACTCAAATTATTGATTGAATCTTAAGTAAAAGAAGTTTTATCCAATTCACTAAGATTTAAAGTGATGGGCTGGATTGAAGAGTACATATCATATCACAACCTGACATTGTTATACGCAGCTAACGGTCTATTGTCAGTTTGGATCAACAACTTTTCAATAAATTTAAATCCAAAAATTCTGTTCCAAGTAGGGTCGTCTTTGGTAATCCCATGTTAAAACACCTTCTAAATTTCATTTTTTAGCTCTTTCTAAAAATATCACTGTGCTTCAGTTGTCTAGTTGTGAAAGATGGCTTTTCGAGGTTAAACAAAAATTAAGAATTAATAGCAATGAATTAACAACATTTTCCTTCAAAACTTCATATTTCAAGGTCACAAAATTGAGTATACATCCTATAAAATTAGGATCAAAATATAATTGTGGGATTCGTTGAACACGTGCAGTGGCTCCGAAAATTGAGTATACACCTTTCACTCTCTTTCTGAAAGGCCTGAAACAGTATTATTAAATTCTAATTTAAGTTTAATGATTTAAGGAACGATGAAATGTTCATTCAAAATGTATTAGACTCAAAAACAAAAATGAAGAATTAATAGTACTTGAATTAACAAAATTTATACATCAAAGCTTCTCATTTCAAGGTCACAAAATTGAGTATACATCCTATAAAAAGATCGATTTTGGTACAATCATTTTTTTATAATGAATCAGTTTTACAGTTTTGCTTCCTTAAAACCCAATATTTGATTTGATCCAATATTGATTGGATGGGAAATAACCTCTACAACTGAAACTGATATTGAAATTTTGGTAATTGTCTTTCTAACGCCTAAGGCAAATAAATTTTTGCGTGATATTGCAAAGGAAGCTGTACGCAGCCACTAAAGGATCCAAAAATATATCCAGAAAAATAAAAAAAAAATTGACTAATTACAAACAAACCCGGAAGAGGGAGAAAAAGAGTCGAAAATTAAGAAAAATTTCTTAAAGTGATTGCTGTAAGAAATATCATAAAGTTTTAATTATGACTAAGAAATAACCGAGATAAAAGACTATTATTATTTATCATTCTTCTCTACATAGTCACCATCCAGAAATCTACATTTTTCTTAGCGTTTTTGACCTTTTGAAGGTTACTTAATGTAGAACTCAGCAGATTGTATTCTATCTCATACATAGAACTGGTTGCTTCAATCTACGACATCCTGAAAACGAATAAATAACCTTTAATAGCAGTACTTTATAATATTATGTACATAAGGATGAATTAATATTCAGAATTTTTTTTATCTAGACATCTAGGTTATTATTTTTTAACAAAATTTTACAATAGCTCCTTGTATATAGCTTTTTCTTTCTTTTTTGAATTATTTAATTATTTATTAATTTGATTTTTTTTATCTTATCTCATATACACACAATACGATGTCTGTTGATGACGAACTGATATTTAGAAACAGTATCAGAATTTCACTAGAAACTGTTGAGTGCATACGAAAAAAATGAATTGCTACTCATCTCTTTAAAATTTACCTTCGACACATTGAACACACATCCTGGCTAACTACGAAATATGAAACTGGAGAAAAGAAATTTAGAGATGTTATTGGGGAAAAATATCTCAAAGAAATTTAGCGATGTTTGTATTTTTTACACTTTTTTTTTCAAATAAAATATTTTTTACTTGCTACATGCGAAAAGGAAATACATCGAGGGCTTCTTTGTTCCAATCTGCTTGAACACGATGTCCGACGTTCAAGGCAATACCTTCTCTAGAAAGGGAGGCGCAGCAGTGACCAGCTGCCAAGTGACAGATCGGCAGGGGTGCTTAATTAAAAATGCCCTGGACGACGGGCGGCGACAGGGCGCCCAGGATTAATAGCCGAATAATTGGCCCCGCAGATGACGCCCCTGAGTGACAAGCGCACTCGACCCTTCACTCTCGGCTAACAGGCTCGGCTAATTACTACACCCCATTGCGAAAGATTGACTTTTTTCGCTTCCAGTTAATGCAGTCAACTTGTATCACAGTCATTCGGGTTCAGAAATAAGTTGTTTGTGTTTATTTTAGTTCACAAGTTTTGATGCACCACTCATTTGCACACCATATTGAATTTAATGTTATTCATTTGATTATATCAATAGAATTCTGTGTTGACATTTACAGAGCGTGAGTGGAGGCTAATGGAAACAAAATATAAAATTTTATTCGAAGCAGTACGCAAGATTCGTAAGTTAGATTGGTTAATGTTATGAAATGGATTTGAAAAAGCAAAAAATAGAACTTCCAATACGCTTAAATACATCACAAATGCTGTTTTTTAATGTAAAATTTACCCTCGTGGAAAATCGATACATTGAAAGCTTTGTAGTAATTTTAACCGATTATCATTAAAAATATTCTCACAAATGAAAATAAAAAGGGCACAAACAAGTTATTTGGGTATTTAGGAGTATTTCATGAAAATGTTTGCAAATAATTGAATTTCTCATGCTGCTACTCTTTCGGGTTGTGATTGAGGTAGGTTTGTGAAAAATTTATCCTTTGTTGTTGGTTTGTAACGATTATGAAAGAGAATTCTACCTTTATACATTATACAAGTTATTTTTAAACATTAAAGTGTGTTTTAGATTTAAACATGCTTCGAGATTTCCCAGGAAGAAAGAATTCCTCCTGACAGAATACTGAAACAGAGACCATAATGGTGAAACTCATTGTGGATAATTCTCATCAATAAAAATAAATAAACCAATTTGGTAAGGTATTATCTACACTAAGGTAAACCAATGATTTCAGAGGCACGTTATTTGATCTTTTTTTATAAGAATAAATAAAATCACACAAAACATTTAAACAGAAACATTAATATCTTATGACCTTAAAGAATTCAGCTTTTTAAAGTTTAACTATTCAGCACTCAAAATACCAATATCCATGGATTAAAAACTAAATAGATATTTTTATTTGAATTATTATATTACGACTTCTCTCGGCCAAAGAGACCTAAGAAAAGTCTTAAGAAATAGATAAGCCTCTCTCTCTACTATAAAATTAAATTAGAAGCAGGGGAAATAAGTTCTGTACTTTTAAATAAAAAAAGTAATACTTCAGAGACTTTGTAATAGTATGTGTGATAAGTCATTCAAACATTTGCTCAGTGGGAAAAAGAGTTTGTGAAACGAAAGTCTCTAATGCACAAAGAAAGATAAAATATTTTGTAAGAAAATTTCAGAAATTCTACTTCTAGAGTAAGGAGACTTATAGGATATTTTGTAAAACTTTTTTTTATTTCAATGATTATAAAAAATATGGACTGTAGAATTGTGATAGTAGATGAAAGGGATACAAATAAAAATTCTGAAGTATTTTTCAATGATAGGAGCGTAGAAATGTAAAATTTCAACAGAATAACACAGTATTGAAGATTCTCAAATAATTTAGGAATATATTCGTGATCTAAACATGTACTGAAAGATTTTGGAAGAATGATATTCGAAGAAAATATTCATGGAATAGTTTTAGGAAATATGTATACAAAATAAACAATAGCCGTTTCCACAATGTAATTTTATGTAACGAAACGTTTTTCAATTTAATAAGCAATACAAGGAATTTTTTATGATTTTTTAATGAATGAAAGTTTCTCAACAAAAAACTGTAGTTTATTTTTAAAATAAAATTCCTTAATTTTTATTAAGTATTGTAACGTTGCTTATAAGCAAAAAATTTGAATCTAAAAAAACATTACCGGGTCTCGAGAAAAATTGAGATTTCTGAAAAAATTACTTAATTTAATGTACGCAATTGGAAAAATAACCAAACAATTTTAAAAATTAGCTCCCCTTTCCTTGGATACAACCAGTCTAATACTGCAATAAAGCGACACAATCAGTAATCAAATATTCCTAAGCATACAAGTAAAATTAGACTTCTATGTTTATTACTAATGTTTCATATTTATTTGCTTCGCTCACAAAAATCTCTCTATACTTATTTTTTTCTGGTTAACAAAAAAAAAAAAAAAGGGAAATGGATTTGCTTACATTTTTGTGGAATCTATTCAAAATTCTCTAAACAACAGATTTTAGGATATTTACAATTTTACAACAAAATTTTTTTACAACAAATTTTAAGCCGAAACTCCCCTGACTGCAAATATTGAAGAACTTATATTTATTTGAAACAAATTTCATTGTTATTAGAAAATAAGTAGTATTTCATTTATAGAGATGTTTATTACTTCATCTGAACAGATTTTTTGAAATTGTGTCACAAATAAAAAGTTAGCATTTTTTTTTATCCCATACAGGGTTATGCAAAATCAAATGTACAAGCAAACAGGTGAAGTCAAAAATACCAAAACGAGACTAAATTGCCAAGAAAAAAATATATATCCAGGATAAATATTTTATTACTCACGTAGACAAAGAACCTATTAAATAATCTATTATATTCAAAAGGATCTACATTAAATTCACTAATAAGCATCTTGAGATTAATAACTTTTTTAGGATAGTAAACAACAGTCAGATAGAATTTTCGAATAGAATTATTGCATTAAAAAAATAGTGTTAACATTAATAATGTCAAGATCATACTTCATAGGATTATTTTCATAGTATGATTATGAGTGTTCCCCATGGAACATTACAGAATTATATCTCACATTATTTAACACCAAAATTTCATAAAATTTTTAACAGTTACTAATGGTTCGTAAAAAACATTAATTAATGGTTTGAATACATATATATTACTCTGGATGGTGAAAAAATGCTTGAAGTTATACAAAATATTATTATTGATAAGTTGGAGAGTAATGTCATAACTAAAAATAGGGCCGACATTGTGAAATATTTTTAGATTAAATAGATTAATGCTCTTTATAGCTATAAATTCGCAGATTTTTTTTTCTAAATTCTAATAATATAGAAGTTCTTGCTAAAGGTTTAAAAGAGATTTATGAGAAATTTAGTGATAAGGTTATTGCATAAAAAAACTTTAATTATTTAATTTAAATGTTTGCTTTAAATATTGTACGTTTTTTTATAACAAGATGTATAAATATATTAAAGATATACGACAGGTTGGGATTGCAATTTATTGTTTAGTCAGTATTTATTTACATTTTAGAAGATAATTTTTTGATTATAATATTTTTAAGCTGTTTATATAGATATATATTGACAGGTTTCAAATTAATAAAATTAATGATGTCAAACCTATCTTACATTTTGTCCATAGTATTTAAATTTATTGCAAACTAATGTCAATATAAATACATAATTTTTTTGAAAACAGAAGATAATAATATTTCTAGCAATATATATGATACGGCAGATCTTTTTTACTTTCTGATTCACAAAAAGGAGTTCTTTGAGACTGAATATTCTTAAGAACATGATTCATTACAATATTTTAATTATTAGAATTGTGACTAAGTACAGAATATTTACAATAACATGGATAAGTTAAAAAAAATATCTGCAAGTATGTTTTCTTTTGAATTTTATTAAGAGTAATGTAAAATACACTAACTACAAATTTTAGTTTTTTAAAATTTTGTTTTCACTTTATTTCCCTGTTTTGATTTATTACTTACGTTTTAATGTTCCTTCAATTTTTTTGTATTAGTACTTTTTTACTTTAATTGATGACATTGTGATACCTTTTTTGTTTTAGTATTTCACTAATGATTGAGATAAAAATCGTCCGCTAAAGTTTCTTAAAGTAGGATACTTGCGTAAATTTTGTTGCTATGCATGGCTTCTCATGTAGGTTTCTGTAGTCCTTTTTTTCAATATTTTAATTTATTGTTTTGATTATTCTCTTTCTATCTTGAGAAGGCTAAGATTATTGGATATATTTTTAAATATTTTTTCTTAGTTTCTTCTCTCACATCTTTTTTTTTTTTTAATTTATGAAACTTCCATATCGGTTTATAACATTTGTTCGTAGGGATTTCTTAGTATCTGTAAGACATTGTTCAACTTGCAAATTTTACAGAAGCTTGATTTGGAATTTTAAAAGATATTACTTTTCCTTTTCTGCATAGTTTTTCTTTTCTTGGTTTCTTTGTTTTTCAGACTTTGGATTGTACTTTTTCATGGAGTGATATTTATCTTCTTAACATTATTTAATGGTTTAGTATCCCGTCATTTTTACTGATCTCTTTCTTATGTGTTTTTGTTGCGTAATTCTTCTTTGGTTCTAAGCTTTTGGTTCATAAGTTTTTATCAATTCGTTAAGTTTTAATATTTTTCTTAAGTCTTACTACTTTTGCTTCTTTACTTATTTTAATTAATAGTTTTAAATTACATATTTATATTTTGTGTTTCCCACCATGTAAATATATGTTGCAGCCTTTTAACTTCTCTTTTAATAATATAGATCGAAGTGAACTCCCTCAGTTATTTTTAGAAAGAAAAATTTATAATCTCTTGCGGAGAAACAACCAACACAATACTTCCTGCAATGCTTCAAATAAGTTCATATTCTTGGAAAAAGATTTTCTATAACTTCTTTTTGTTAATTTATTTTGCGAATGTCAAGTCTCATTCCGAAAACTTTGTTCCTTTAATTTTTTTCTTCTTTTTACTATTACTTCCCATAATCTTTACCGTCATCGGAGAACGAGAGAGATTAGTTCTTGGAATAATTTATAGAAATAATAAGTTTTCTTTTTTTGTTCCGATTTTAATTACGTCTTTTTGTTCCCGGACAAAATTCGACGCTTTCTTTTTGGAATGCGCCTCTTTGTAAATTCGAGAAACTGTAACTTTATGAATAATTTATCTCGGGTTACTTTGCATCAAACTCGGCAGTTGAAATTTTTCCACAATCATTTTAAACTGAAGTGAATTAAGTAAAGATAGAATTCTTTTTTTCTCCTCTCTTTTCTCCATCTTCGTTCTTTGTCAGCGCGTGCGAGAGAAATTCCCGCCAAAAGAGGCAGTCGTTTCTTTTTTGGTGTTCTTTTGTGGAGCCACTGATTGCTTCACTAAGAAGAAGAGGGGAAGGTGAATTGTTAGAATTTCTTCTTGGAACTTTTGATGCCGCGTATAAGGTCTCTTTATTGAGTAGTCTGAAATGGTTTTTCTTTCATTTTGCTACGAATGCTTAGTAACTTCCATTACTGCACTTCTCTCTTTGTTGAAGGAATTCTACTTATGTCCATAATACACCCAATGTGAATTATGAGAAATGTGTTTGTTTCATCGATCATGGGGGAAACCTAGGAATGTTTTCTCAACTCATTGAATATAAAATTCTAAAATTTAAGAATATGTAAAGAAAATAAGCATTTTAAAAAATTGCTAGATTTTGTGCCTAATTTCAGAAATCTTTCAGAACCTTAGAATTAAATTTCTAATTGGTATCATAGTAACTCTTGGTTTATTCGTTGTCACGAATTTGTTATTCAGATTTTTTTTAATTTTGTTAAATGAAAGGGAAGAGAGGAATGATAGGAAATAGTTTGTATATTTTTTGGGGGAGGAATCTTTTTATTTTACTTCTTTCATATAATTTCGTTCCTTTTTTGCATGTGTTCTTTTGTAGTTTTTCCTCGATTTAATTGAGTCTAATTTATATTTTTGTTACTATATCAGCTTTGTTGGTGTTTTTATTTTATTATATTTGATGGACTGGTGGTTCTCTATCCTTTGTTTTAACATTGTTTTTCAGCTTTATTGAATAAAAAAGATGGAGCATCATACACTTTTCCAAAACTGAATTGAATTCAATTGAGAGAATTCAGCCTGCTATGAGTCAGAATAGTAATTGTACGAGTCTGCATTCTCTCCTTAACGTGCAGAATTTTATCAATGTAATTTTTCATGTGTATAATGCTATGTTTAAAAAAAATGTCTGCACAATATAAATGTATACATAAAACATTTCCTCTTGTGGATAAAAACAAAAGTTTGAATAGCCTTGAAAAATGTGATGCATTGGTTAATCTGAATAAAAATATGGAGTTGTCGAGCTACAATACGCGACAGACGGAAAAACAATGGCAAGAGAAAGTCTTTGTTTCAAAAATTAAAAATGTTAAAAATGACCGAAAACACATTAAAAATAGAAAAGTTTCCTTTAATTGTAGCTTTCATTGCTGGTCCAACAGCGCAGCGTAGTAGACAAACGCCTATTTCTAGAGAAATACTCCAAAAAAAGGCCATATTTTTTTTATGGAAAGATTATTATTAAAGATGATTTTCAGACTAATGAGGGCTAATTGGAAAAAAATTTAAAGACGTTTCAGTATTTGGGTGTTGAGTTCTATGGGTGAAAAACTGTGGTGCGATACTAATGCGCTTGCGCCATTCAAAAAGTTCCGAAAAGTGATTGAAGAACTGGGGTTAACTCTTGACCAAGTGTACACTGCAGATAAAAGCGGTTTGTTTTAAAGGCTTTCACCTACAAAATATTATGTTCGCCATGATGAAGCTAGAGCTCCAGGAATGAAAACTAGATAAGAATGGGTTGCTTTACTGCTTTGTTAATATGCAAGTGGAACGCATAAGAATAACATGTTACAGCTTAGTAAGACAAAATTCCCTAGGTCATTTAAGAATGTTAAATTGCCCTTTGGCTAAGAAACCCGGCAAAGGGTGCGAAACTAATGATAAAGTGTTCGTTGAAATAGTTTCTTGAATGATGAAACTAGTGTGCCAACAATTAAGAAATTACCTAATCAATAGAAACTGACTCAGAAAGCTTCGCTTATTTTGGTCAAATGTCTCGATCACCATGATGATGCGGATTTGAATTAAAAAGATAGTTTTGTCCATGTCGTATTTCAATGTACCCACATAATGTGTTTCTTGCAGCTCATGGACCATAATGTCATCCAAGAAATTAAAATGCAGTACAAAAACAGCCTTCTGTATTTGGTTTTGTCTATAAATGACAATGGAATCCAACCTTTGAAAGAAAGTAACCTGAAAGACGTAGTTTATTTCCTAGCTAATACTTTTGGTAAATCTTGCAGAAAAAGTGATTATTTCTTCGTGGAGAGACTTGTGGCTTCATAACAAACTGTTACACCAATACAAAGAGAATAAGATAAGAAAGGCGATAGAAATTGACTATTGAAATTAAGATAAGAAAGATATCGAAGAAATAGACTTAAATCAGGTGCGAGACGTGGTCAATGAAAAGCCCGTGGATACAGCTGATATGGTTCTGACGACAGACTGTGTAAGTGAGTGGCTAATCGGTGACGAAGAGGAAGCTACCAATTTCTAACTGACGATGACATAAGAGAAGATGTGTCTCCAATAGTAAAGAACGATGAAAGACACGTGGGAGGAGAAGCGATGATGTCTGTTCAAACAGTACCTCAAAATGTAGCCACTGATTTCTTTGTAGCTTGCATTACCTGGGTAGATGAAAATGGTGTCACCGCAAGTGACATTAGTGTTGATTCGACTTCAAGAACAAGTGTTGAAAGTGTCGTTTTAAGTGAAAAAACAGAATAAAACAGAAAATTATTAATGCTATTTTTTCAATGAAATAATATAGGGAATGAATGAAGAATAGTAATTTTTTTTATTATAGTTATTTTGTATGTTTGACACTTTATATGCCATTACTCTTTACTTGTTACTTTATTTTGTACAATAATACATAGATTTTGCCGTTTAAATACGCTATTAGCTGTGATTATCCAGTAATCAGGCAATGTCATGGTCCGATATATGCCATATTATGGAAGGAGCACTATATTTCGTTTCTTCCCTCAGATTATAACTGGAGATAAATTTATCATTCATCAAATAATTACATTAATAGGGAAAATATGAGGTATGTTTGAAAATATAAGTAATTTAAATTCAACAAACCTTTTAGAAATATTTTAGAAATCCAACAATTATACAGACGAAAGTTTGTAGTAAATGTTTATATGTATGTTTAAAAATGTTCCAATCTAATATACGTAAGATTATAAACGCAATATTCATTAGAGAAAATTTTCTGAAACTCTTACTTTATGGTCGTCGAATTAATTCAAACTGTGCAAAATATTATTGGAATTTGTTTTAAGTATTTAAATTTCAAACAAATAAAATTTCTCTTAAATTTATTACAATGTTAAAAACCAATTTCAAAGCGCCTTAATTAAGTATGATAAGTGTGTGGTATAAGTTATTATGAGAGAACGATTGAAGTGAATAAATTAAATTAAAATTATAAAAAAAGGTGTATTTTAGGGATACAGGAGAAATTCAAAAAAGGTTTAAAGAAGAGGGAACTATTATCGAAGGACGACTCGAATTTTTCCATTCAATAAAATTATGTGATTTTTAAAGTGAAACTATAAGAAGAAAAATTTCTTAAGAAATTAAAAGTAATAAAAAGTAATCTATCATCAAATTGCTAATAAAATTACTCTATTGATGGTGTTATATCTTTTTTTGAAGTTTTAGAAACAAAATGGCAGCAAATTATTGTATTTACTCTTTCTTAATTTCATCTATTACCTGGAAATTTGTATTTTTCAATAATTTTACTTTCTGTAAAAAATATTTTATCAAGCATCACATGCAACAAATGACAGATGCTTTTATACAAAAGGCAAATTGTAATGCTCTGTAACTGTTTTTTTTATAAATTTGACCTTTTCTTCCCATTTAACAATTTCGTCTCGTGGGAGTTTCATATTTAATTTGAAGAAAAACATGACATTGTAAATTATCATAAAATTTGGGTACATGCCCTCCCTTGGGATAGAGATCAATATATGGTCCCTTGAAAATAACAGACTAGGGGTTGAATTTTCCATCTCAACAATTAATGGTCTTAGCGAAAAGGATCACCGCTTTCGCACACAACAAAATTAGAGGACTCTCAAAAGCATTTTAACTGTTCCTCAGAATGAGAATTCATCCCATTCCAGAAAACTTCCGCCTCTCTCCAACAATTACCTGTCTTTCGAACGAATCCGAGTCCCTCAAATCAATCCCATCGGAAAACTCATCCCGATCCATCCCCTCCACGAAAAGAGACTCCATCGTCAGAACGGATCAACAGCGGCATTTACGATTATGATTAACCTCAGTATTTGTCTTCCTCCAAGTGGCAACAGCTTTTAAAAGCCGAGCAAGGGTCGGCTGCCAGAAATAAAGCGCTTTAATGCCCCACGCGCGCACGATAAAATGAATATTTATGGGGCGCTCCAAGTACAGGATAATTATTAAATTTGATCACTTGGCTGTTTGTGCGGGGCGGGAGCCTGGAAAATGAAGCCGACGCCCCGTTCCTCTAATTAAAATATATGTAAATTTGGAAGGGCTTTTCTTGGCTATCAGATCGCCTCTGGGGATGGTACCATTTCGGGATTGAAAAGGGGAAGCCTCTTGGACATTCTCGGTAGTTTGAAGATGCATCATAAGGTATTTGAGGATATGAATATTTAAAAGAGTCATGTGAGAGCTTCATGATACTGACTCTTCACTAGTTGATTCTTCAATAACGTTGTTGGATTTTTATCCAGGCTGACAGATGTTGTATTTGTTTCCTATGAGTAGGATGAGTGAAGGATTGATTCTGAATTCACAAGTCCCAGTTATTCGTAAAAGTCTCATGAGAACAAATCTGTACTGAAAAATTGAGTCGTTTCTCACTTCCAGAGCTAATAATTGAATTAACTATTTGTTACGATACGTAGTTGTGAAAGAAATATGTTACCAAAGATATTTTAGCTCTGTAAGTACACAGATAAAAATTCTGTAATTTCTCATGGCAAATTTTTCTACGAATCGATATTCTTATGGTTGTACAGACTTTTCAGTAAGCCTTTTCTAAAACCTGGTTAAATCAAATATGTAAATTAGAAGGAATCATTTAAATATAAAAAAAAACTAATTATTTCGGTTGTTTTAAAGGAAAAACACTGCATTTTTATTATACATTTATATTTTTCACAAATAAAACCTGTAGCACTTTAGATACCAATGATATAGATATACAAGATGATAATTAGTTGGTAAACTATTACGTCATGATGGACTGATGCAAAATTTTATGAACTATCAACTAGGCTTTTGTTTTCGTACTCTACAAAATGTCATATTTGACCATTTTTTAAAATAAAATGGGAAATGCACACGACTTGTTCAACCTAATTTGATTTGCAAACAATTCTCAATAATTTCAGTTTGAATTATAGTTACCTCATTGAAGTATTAGCGTTAAGAATACGTACTTCAATGAGGTAATTATTATAAATAAAGAAATATTTTACTTAAATTTTACGACAGAAACAAAAATATTTTGTTTAAAATATATTCAGTTTAATAATTTACCGATTGTTTTAATTTTAATATCCAAAAAGAATATTATTGTCCACGTCAGTATCATATCGTTTGCTTTAATTTAATATTAAATTGAATAATTTGATTTTTTAAAAATAATCATTTGTTTTGTTCTTTTTTAATCAAACGTTTGCATTGCTTTTGTTCTATGGAAGTTTTTATTTTTGAAATGTAGACTTCAGTGCAACAAAGAATGCAGTAATATACGTGCAAATAGCCATTTCATTTTTTTTTTATAATTTACGGGTAATGGTATTACTATATCATAGAATTCAACACAGATTTGCACTCTTTACCCGTTTTAGAATCCAACAATTAATAAGATTCTGCTTTTGAAACTGCGTACCAATCCAAAACATTAAATTCGTATTACACGCGAAAATGCAATAATCGTCTCTATAATTATAAGAAAAAGTCTTAAAAAGAGAATTTAAAAAATGTGTGAAGTATATTTGATAGCGTATATAATTATAAATCATTAACATTTGCATGGAAGATATGAATATAGTTATTTTTTCTTAAAAGTTAGTACCTTTTGTGGCTAAATCTGTTCTTTGCATAGAACAGTTTTTCCTAACTTTTAAAAGATTTTTTTTCTGTCTCCTTCTTTAGAAATTTGAACACATATATATATTTACGTGTCAAAGTATGGTTTTTTTTCGTATTTAATATGCGTGTTTGTTCTTTTATGTCTGTGCGTATTTGAATAATATTAAAATATTTTAGTGTTAGAATTGATTATCTTTATCATGTGGTGTCTCATTTTATTAATTAATTAATAAATCTAGGCGGCTTTTTTCAAAATTTATATATATATAATACGAAATTCTTATTATGAGTTCGTGAAGTTTCCTTTTGTATGAAACAAATGTATGAATTTTTTTTTATCTTTCTAATAAAGTAAAAATTATAAGTCTAGACATGATAAAAAATATCGGGCCAGACGGTAAAAAAATTCAATATCACAGAAAATATGCTTATAATTTTTTTTTATTATTATTTTCAGCCAATCAGTGTTCGTATTCTTAACGCTGATTTCTTTCCTTTCTATAAAAAAACCCCACTTCATATGGTATAAAGGAACTTTTAATATAGTTATAATAAAGTTCCAACAAAGACCAGAATGTTAATTAAATGATTACGATTATCAAATTACATAAATACATTCTTACTAAACTTTATATCAAACTATCTACTATTATAATTGGGAAAGAAAGTTTGTTGTAAGAAAGGTTTTAATTTGTAAGACAAATATTGAAAATAAATCACACAGGTTGGGAATAAAAAATATGAGAAAAATGTCGTATGTTAAAGGTAGTATTTTAATACTTAAAGTATAAATGATTTATAATTTTGATAACATTCTAAACACTGATATAGTATATTGTATAGAAACAAAATGTATGGTTCTGATGTTATAATATGTATAAAGACTTAATGCACTATTGCTCGATTTGTAACAAACATTAATGAACTTGACTAAGAAATTTGTATGCAATCCCTGTAATGAAACTATTTTCTTGTTTGGATATGCTTTAAATTTCCATTGTGATTCAAATTAGCTTTATATATAAGTAGAAAATGCCGTAAACGAAGACACTTATTTACAGCTGGAAGTGCATTGTTTGCACTTTGCTCTTTGGGGTAAGATAATCAAAATGCCTCTGAGTAATATCGGTTACTTACAGCTGTTAATTTCGTGGAGCATAATGGATGCTGTTTAGAGCTTAGAATTAAATTAATTCTTAATTGCAAAATGTCTCGCCAAGGCATGGAGATTATTTCTAATGTAAGATTATTTTGGCATTATGAATTCGAGTGAGAGAGGAAGCAAAATGCGATTTCAGAAAATTATTGAACGTGGGAATGCATGGTATTTGAAGAAAGTTGTGTGCATCTCATTTTTGCTTTATATTTAGGGGATACATCCATATTTCAGATGGAATTAAGGCTTTGTTTGTTTCGTTTGTTGGTTGGCTTTAATAAAGTCGCACTATTAGCAACAAGAGGGTCATTGACGAAGAACCTCGGTCAAGTAACGCGGATGACACTTGAGCTGGAACCTCTCTCTCCTAATTTCCACACTATGCCAACGGGAGAAAATCTAGCTTCGTCAGATTTAATGTGCATCAGCTCCGGCTACATGGAGGGTCTTGAGCTGTCTCAGACCCACTTCTCAACCAAAATTTATAATCAACCAGTATTTATTTCCTAATCTTAAAAATTCGCACCTGTTATCTACATTTGAAAATTTAAGTTATAAAATATTTTTGAATACAAACTAACTGAGATTTTCAAGCCGCTTTATAGTTCTAAATTTTTGATAATCATTTGCTTCCATTTACTCCAATCCTGTTCAAGTAGTTCAACTGTCTTCAGGCATCTCGTAGTCTAGGTTCGGAACAGCTATTTCATTATTCTACAATAAGAACGCCATTATATAAAGTCCACAAGTCTTAAGATTACAAAACTATAGAATTTTACAAATGATGAAAATAAAAATAGCTAAATTAATTGGAAAGCCTGAATATTTTTATTTAGACTGTTTCTCGAAGTTTATTTAAGAGCCTTCAAATTGCTAATGACACTAACTTGACCAAATTTGCCCAGATAGATTTTTTTTTTCATCCCAGAATCAGTTATTTCACTAATTTATACGATTTTTATTAGTTTAACCAGTTTTTTAATGTTATGAAAATATAAAAAAGGGTCAGTATCTTAAGTGACTCCATTAATCTGGCTGAAACGAGAATTACATATATGATGTAATTCCCGTTTCATCATATATGTAATTCCAGTTTATGCTTTTTTGGTATTGTATATTTTCGTATTTTGTGTATTCTGATATTAAGAATTTTTATGTACTTTGGTATTTATCTATTTTTGTTATAAAACTCTGTTTTATACCATTAAGAAAAATTTTTCTTTGATAACTGATAATTTTTAATAAGTGCTTTTCTAAAAGAATTAATATTCTTTCCTGACTCAAAAATTTGAATCGTTATTACGAACGAAGCTTGATTGAAAAATAATGCCTCATAGCCATACCTCTTTTATTGGTTATCCTATTTTGAAAGTTCTTATTTCACCGGAAAGTTATATTTATTACTTCATATCTAATGCATTTGTTTCCTCTGTCCCCAAATGTCATTGGTATGGTGAGAACAAAAAAAAAAAAAAAAAAAATGGCGATTCACTTGGAAATGAAGTTGAGGCAGCTAGGCGTCATTACAACTGACCTTGAGATTTTCCTTTTTTTTCCACATAGACGAAAGAGCACCTCAGGGGAAGGGGGATATGAGAGATATTTACAGATGTCATTAACCCTTCCGGGCTTTGATCTCCAAACTGACTGAAAACAATATACTTACACTAATTTTAATACTAAACTTGTCCATGCATATATTAAAAATTCTAGAATTAATAGTTAGAATTTACTTGAGAAATCAAAAATTGAATATATATTCAATTTTTAATCACCGAATACAGATGTACGAAGACCATTCAATATTTAAAGGAGACAAATGATCTCACCGCAAAAATGGTTTATTATACTGCAATTTTTTTTACTTCATTTTTATTCTCTACGTAATCCCTACTAACTTAACTGAACTTATCCCATCCTTTTGGGATTCTTCTCATCCCTTTAGAGAAGCATTCTTTAGTTACTTCGATCTCGAAGTAAGTTTTTCTTGATTTCTTCGTTGAGCTTGATGCCACTCACAGCTTTTTTCATTGGACCAAACAGAAAAAAATCGAAAAGGGCAAGATTAGGGGTATAAGAAGGAGGAGGTTGAGATTCTCAACCCAATTTGCAAACAGTCTTCAGCGTCAATTGTACCATATGAGGCCGAGCGTTGTTTTGCAGAATAAGTAGGCCTTTCCTTTGCCTTCTCGAACATTTCCTCTTCATAGCGGACTCGACTTCCTTCTCAATCATATCTAAGTAGAATTAGCTGTTGAGAATGTGTTGCTTCTTCAAATAAACACAGAAAATCGGACCTTGGGCCCCTCTGTTTGTCGGTGACGGTTTTGCGACAACTTTCAGACTTTTCCAGCCATGTGTAAGAATTTGCGCTGTTCATGCAACTAATGCCATATTCCTTGTTCGTTCGAAAGAATATTTCTGACGGTTTTACTCTTTCCGAGAGTAAAAAACGCATCACAAAATGCTGTTTTTGAAAAGTATTTTCTTCGAACGGACACGCCATAGTGATTTAGACTTCAGCGGCTATGTTTAACAAAGATGCATAATACTCTTCGCAATGTTGCCAACTAATACTTAAGGAAAATTTCAATTGTCTGCATTTAGAGTTTTCTTTATTGAAAATGTTTGTTTAAATATTGAATGACCTCTCGTAGTATTCAATTTCTTTTACTTAAATTCATTGGAAACATGTGATATTCAATTAATTTAGATAAAAAGTTTATAAAAATAAATTTTTTCGTTTTAATAAGTGTTTAACAGCGACTTCTTTAAAAGATTTTAAATCAGTAGAGTTTCTACGTTTTTGAGAGCTACGCATCAAGCGCAGCTTCGTAAATTGAAAATTAAATACAGATGATATTCGATAAATTAAATTTAATTGGGATTTAAAAATATTCATTTAAATATTTAACAATGAAGTTAGAATAAATTTTATATCAGAAAAGTTAGCGAGTTTTCTGAGAGCTATGTGCCAGAAACTATCAGGTGGAGGGGAGAGGAGAAATTTTTTGTTCTGACGGTAGTGTGAAATGAGCTATTAAAGCCTAGTGTCCACAATAACAACTGGAATTCGCTGCTGGTTTAAATGACTAATAACGTGTCGATGCAAGTGACTGGAAAAGGAGGATATCAAAAAGTGAATAATGCAATACACAGAGTATATATGTAGCTTTTAGGTACGACAATAATTGTTAAAATTGGAAAGCAAATGAAAATGCTGTGGCCATGAAAGCATTACTTTTCAATGGATGTATAGATATGAAATCGAAGACATCGAGGAAGTGAATGCATATATTTAAAATTATTATTCTTTAAGGCCATCTTTGCCTGATGACTTGGAGCTGGTACCAAATTTAGAGCACATTTTGAGGTTAAATATTTTTTTCTGTATCAAATAAATTAGTATGATCGTAACGCGTACACTCAATTACCATATTGCATTCTTGAAATCTTGAAACATTTTATAAATATAGAAATTTTCCCTTTATAAAATTGAATGTTGAATACCAGTTTAGCATAACTAAGTTTTAAATAAATTGTGGAGCATATATTTTCCACAACAAAAAAATTGGTCGATTCATACAAAAACGAACAGTATAAAGTAGACTGCTTTCTACGAAACTTAAAGTCAAAATATTGTAAAAACTGTAGCATTTTTCAATAAAAAAAATGGAAAAAATTTCTGTCCTGTTCTTTATCATTACGTGGAAACAGCTTAAATTGCTTAGTTAGAATTACTTGAATAGTTCCATTATTGATCTTTGAAGGCTTCATTTTTTTTTGTTTCTTTCGATTATTTGTTTTTCGTGATCTAAACATTTTCAAAAATAAACTATTGATAAATTACATTAGCTAAAAAGGCTGTTGACTGATCATCGTAAATTATATAAACGCCCTAAATATTTTGAGAAGTATTATCTCTCTGTACTTTTATCTGAGTAAAATGTATTGTTGCTTTAGTGCGATGCAAGTTACCATGACAACAATTTCTCTTAGGATGAAACTTAGTAAAATAAGCTTCTATCATTTACTTAACTTTTCGCTTAGGGAATCGGTATTGATATGAGGTAGGTGAACGCGGATATACATTTTCGGTTTTAAATCATCACACCTAACAAAGAAAAATAAATACAATGCATGAATATTTTATTATAACAAAACTTTTATAACAAGAAACATTTGTAAAAAAAATTGCATAAATATATCGCAAATTAAAAAAAAAAAATGTAAAAACGCAACAGAATCAGCTCGTAACAAATAATTAAACTTTCATGCAACACGTTTTATCACAAATAATAAATTGTAATATGATGAAGCAAATAATAAACACATCTGTACGTTTAGTTTAGTTTTTATTAAAGTCGCACTAGAAGCAACACGAGGGCTATTGGTGACGGACCTCGTGATTTTGAACCTCGATCAAGTGACGAGGACGACACCTGAGCTGGCACCTCCCCTCCAAACATTCTCACCACACCAACGGAAGGACTTTGGACCCCAACAGATTTAACATGCATCCACCCCGGTACACAAGACGAGTCTTTGACAGCCAAGATTCGAACCCGCGACTGAACGAAAACCGCTGGTCATGAATCAGAAACCATGACCACATGGCTACAGCGGCCACATTATATCTGTACAAATTATTATTTTGTGAATAACGCTATAATGTTATGCATACAATAATAGAAAACATAATATACAAATAAAAAATAAGAAAAAAGTCTATTGAAGCTGTAGTCATATTACATTAAATATAAAAAAAAGTTATACGTGCGAGAAAATTAGAGAAATAATTTAAAAAGTAATTGGTCTCTAGTTTCCGCAAAAAATGTGATAGTTAACTTCATAATTAGAAACAAAGAAAGATGTACTGTAATCAGGGATACATTAGAGATTTTAATCAAGGTCAAGAGATAACAAAGGAGAGAGGTCATAACTAACCAGTTCTTCGTGAAAAAAAATGTTTACATCCACTTACTTAAACATGAAAGTAAACTCTTTTAGATCAAAATTAGCATTTAATCAGTGTTGTAAGAAACATTTATAAAAACTCTAAGCAATATAGGAAGCGATAAGGCAATTTTACATATTTATCTCGGTAAAAAAAAAACTTTTAAAAAAGTAAAGAAAAATTCTGAAAATTAATTAATGTATCATAAAATTTTTATAAATGTAAGAACACATAGATAAAAGTAGAATTTTTTTGAAAATGCTTTGATAATAACTTCTTGTTCACTGAAAACAGGATGCTTGTATTTAGTTTCTATGTCAAACATATATAAGTTTTTACGCAGATTAAACTTCACACATTATTATAATTTAAACTTTTAGATAGATCTTAAAGGTAGATAAATTAGTTTAAGACATCCAAACACTTTTACAAAAAAAAAAATATATTTCGTCTACTAAACTGATCAAAACACTATTCACTAAGAAGACAAACTTATCCATTGATAAACAACAACCTTATCAAGTGTCATTCCAGAAGCCTTATCTTGTACCAGCTACCTACAAGTAACTTCAGCAGAGGATCTTCAAGCGTTCGATACATAATTAATGCAGGTGAGGAGGAAAAAAGCTCCAAATAAAACAAGATCCGGAGCGTACTTGTTTCGAAAAATGCTTCTGAAAATTTTGCTGCAGTCAGGAAAAGACGTGTCAGATTACATCTCCATTCACATGAGCATGAGTCGATGCGAGTTTGACGGGCGTAAACGATAACGATTTCGATAAAGAAGGCGTAGAAAACTTCATCGAGCTCTTTTGTTATCGTTTAATTAACAACCCCCTTACCCTCGGGCATCCCTTCCTTTCGAAGAAAAGAAGGCTCTTATTTTCGAATCTTCTAATTTTTCGCTTCGTCCCCCTCTTTTGTTTTAGTTCGTCGTTTTGTGAATAATTACGAAGTCATTTCCGCTTGCAGAGTGGAGGGATGGGAAAAGTTGCGCAAAGAGTGGGGAGGGGGGATATACAGATAATGTTTTTGTTTTGACTGACATAGTCAGGTGATCTTAAAAATGACTCTTGTATAAGTGCTTTGGAAATACAGAAATAATGCTGTTAAAAAGTTCTTGATGTTATTCTCTTAGCTTTTTTAGTATGCTTTATTAACAAAGTTTTTTTTTTTATTTATTTACATCATAATGGAAGTGCCTATTACGAATAGCATTGTTTATAATGTAAAATATGAATTAAGTATATTTTTAAGGATACGCAGTGGTTATTAAACTTTGACTTTGAATGATCTCGTTCAAGTAATCAAGTTTTCTATCTAAACGTTAAGAAATTCGAAATTTCCTCCTCTTTATAAGAATTGAATGTTCCATAGCGAGAAGGTGCGGTAAGGATCTGTAACATACGTTGCAACACTCTTAAATGAAGTAAGGAAAAATAAGTATGTATTTGAACGTCTTACACATCAGAATATCTCAATTTTTCTGAAGAGAATTTGTGTGGCATCAAATCATGTTACAGGATCTTTTTTACAATCATCTGTTTACCCAGGGGCAAGCCGGTCATTATAGACATCCTAGTAACGAATTTTTAGACAGTAAACATCTCAAAATTATCCATGTTAGTAGTGTGTTCTATCCAGCGCATACAAAAGTAATCCTGTTTCAATTTATATTCGAATTTAAAACTTTTCTTGGTGTTTCACAAATTACAAGTCATTAATTTTCATCTCAAAGCTTTGATACAGAAAAATAATTTCTTATGCTTGCTGTTATTGCTAAAATAAAGATGTCTTTATTACTTCTTAAAATATCTCTCGATTTAGAAGCAAAATGTACATTAAAATCTTTTGAGATTTATTCTCTTTCCTGAGTATTTGAGGTATACGTATCTTAGTGTGCACTCAATTTCTTATGCAGATTTCAAACAGTATTGAATTTATGACCAAGAAATAATAGCTCTTTCTGAAATATCTGATTTTTGGAGAGAATCTATTTTTTCAATAGCTCGTATTATATTTTATCTAATTAAATTAAATGATAAATTCATGGGACTATTTCTAGGTCACGAGGTGGCAAGCACATGGTACGTCAGAAAAATTTTCCTGGTACCCTCAAAAACTTGAAATATCAATAGCGATAAATAATAAGTAAAAAAAATTGTAAAAAAGTTCTATGCAAAGTTTTGCAAAGAACAGATTTAGCTACCCAAAGTGCACTTTTTTTATAATTATTTTTAAATTACCCAATTAAATATACAAGAATTAAATTAAACGAGGAAATGTACAATAGTAAACTTTTCCGATATTAAAATGAAAGGAATGATAAATTAAGCTACATGTAATTAAAATTAAAGCAAACGATAAATTATTAAATTGAATATTATATAAGCTACATGTAGTTAAAATTAAAGCGAACAATAAATTATTAAACTGAATATACTTAAGCTAAATATATTTAAAATTGAAGCAAACGATAAGAAATTGAAAAATGAACTGGTACGCCAAAAGGGATTCAACTAAAATATTAGTCCCTTGGGTGGCTAAAATTTCGTGAGGTTATTTCTAGGTCACGGGAAGGCAAAAGTACATGATACGACAGAAAATTTTTGTAGTACACTCAAACATTTGAAATATTAATAACGATAAATAATAAGTAAATGAATAATTAGGAGAATATTTTTTACGTTTTCAAATAAAAAGAGAAATTACATTACAGATGTAGGATGAACAAATTTTGTAAATATTTTATTGCATGGGAATTACCGGCTAAGTAGAAGGGTGAGCATAATAAATACACTACTACTACACTACTACACTACTGCGCATTAAAATTGCAGTACTCTAAAGGAAAGCAAATACAAAAAAAGATATTTATTGTATACAAACAGTAAGCCTATAGCGTGCAACCCAATGTCCTCATTGTTGTAGTCTTCATTTAAATCAAAGTTTTAATATGATTGAGATAGAAATACTATATGTGGATGAGTGTGTGTGGTGTATATATATATAATGTACTTGGAATTACAGAAAAATGTACCAAGTTTTATTTTTAGTTCTAAATATTTGATAAATGAACCTTTTGTTACACAACAAACATTTAATCTGCAATCAAGTTCGTTCCACACAATTTGTAGTATCACAATGGCAATGGTTTCTAACGATGCACAAATGCGTTTTTTAAGTTCTTGCAGTGTTTTCGTCATCAGTGGTGCATAAACAGTGTCTTAGGCGGCAGCTATCGCAGACTTTCTCGGACTTCCAACCAAACTCCCCCCCCTCTTCGCCGTTTCTTCTAAGATACGTAAACAGCCACAGCTTTTTTTCTGCACATGCAACTTATATCTTTAAAAAGTTGAAACCATCACAGAATATTCAGGTGATTTAGTGCTTTCTTTACGTAGTAATTTTATAAATGCACGCCTTATAGAAATAACTGGAAAAACTCATTCATGTTCTAGTACGCAAAAACACTTCTTTGTCATTGCTGCTATTTTTGGATTTCAATCACTGCATTCTGTAGATGTCCTGTCGTCTGTTGATCTACAATGGATAAAAAAAACCACTTGGAATATTTTTCTTTAGTTTCGTGTATCACTTATTGTAATATGCTTTACCGTTTCGAAAATATAATTTTTTTTAAATCTAGTCGTTCATTTGCGTTAACCCTGTATAATATCCAAGGTTTAAATTTTTTCTGACATTTGTGCTTAATTTTTTGCTATTTTTTTATTCTTTTACTTTTTTATCTTTAAAAAAATGATGATTTCTTACTTCTACAGCAATCTCTATCATTCTGGATCCAATTGCAGAAGTATAATTTCAATCACGACATCTCGGGCAGACCAAAAGTCATTTTTTTTTTATCTTAAGTCAATCGGAGTTAGAAATTCTGCAGCAGCAGAAGCAGGTGCGGTGTAGAGCTATGATGAACGATCCACTAAACTCCTAACGATCCTGTTTCTGTCAATTTGGGGCAAAAACAAACGCACATCTTGACACGTTCAAAAATAGTCTTGAAGTATTTTTTCCACCATTCTTGTTGTTCTTGATTTTTAACCCCTTTCTTTTCTTCCAATTGTTTGAGATCTTTTGATTAATGATCTTTTGCAAAGAGGATCAATGCTTCGGGGGCTCTGTCTTTGCCAAAAAAACAAAAAAAAGTAAGAAGGAAGAAAAGCAGAGTAAGAGTGCTTTTCCTTCACACACACACAACTGCTTTAGAAAACCTAGCTCCATCAATTAATTACAGCTGTCAACACCCGCATATCGAGAGAAAACGAAAATAAGTTATGGCGATGGGTATTTTCGGGAAAGGATTTCTGGAAATGACTTTCGAAATTGCCTATCGCCACCAGTTAATTTATAAGATGCTTTTCGTTTAAGAGGAAATAAACATTCCGGAAATTTAAATACCGCGATTCCTAGAATATTAAAAGCGGAGATGAGTAAAACTATCACTTAGATTTCTGATCGAGAATTCGGTTTTCTTTAAATTATTTTACTTAATGCACTACAAACGGAGTGTTATAATAAAACTATGGATTACTGCATTGACTAGGACAGTTTTGAGAAGCATGTATAATTCTTAGTCTTTTTAATATCAAAAATTTATTTTAAACTTGGAATTGGGTTTTTTTAAATCTAAATTTTCTCGTTTTGTGTTTTATTTCTAAAAATGCAACTCTTTGCGAAATTTGGTTGTAAAATGGGGTTTCTTGAAGCAGGTTTTAGAAATATTTGGAAGAGGCTTTATAGAGCACACACTCATTTTAAGACTTACGACGAAAAGTTAATTTAAATATTATTGTGTCAAATAAGATTGTCACAAAGATAGACTATCAATTAATCCATAAATTATAAAATTAATTTTCCAGAAGAATACAAGCTTGGGAATATGTGATTATAACTTCAAATGGAAATCTTTAAGTAAAAGTGATAAGGGATTTATACGGAGAGCATTTTATAAATCATTTTCTGGTGACATGTAGGAAGTTTTATTCTTATACTAATTTAATAAGTGTAAAAAATTTAATTTTCTCCATTTTTATGAGTGAGTGTAACTTTTATTGTATTTGGAATATGTGTATTTTTTTTATCTTAATTACATACTTCATAAACTGAACTTTTTCTGTGTGTACAAGTTAAATACATTAACCTCTTTATAAAAGAGATTTGTTTAATTGACAGTCGACTTGTTTGATAATGACTCGGCTTAAAAATTCAGTGTGAAAATAGCATTCATTCTCTCTCTTTAATACTTCTATAATACTTATTTAATACTGTTAAGGCACAATATCATCTGGAGGGAAAAGTCAAGCAGTGACTAAAATCTCATGAAAAATTTCTTTTCAAAGTACTCAGAAATAATCTGAGATTTGCTTTGCCTTTTCCTTTTTTTTTTACATTCCCTTTTTCTTTCTTTTTTCGTCGATTGAGAATCTTTTGATTAATGGTTTTTGAAAATCCTCTTTGGAGAATCAATAAGGCAAGCAGTCGCTATTCCTTTTCAAAAATAAGAGGGTAAAATATAAAACCTTCTTTTTGTTTTTTTGTCCAAACAACCAAACTTCGGCAAAGCTGGAGTCAGAAAACACTTCTTCACGGTTGCCATTAATTAATTAACCAAAGAAACACTTTTCTACAAAAATCAAAGTCACTTATAATCTTGTTTCAAATTGAATCTGCCTGCATTTTGGAAAAGATTCAAAGAGAGATTAAAAGACAAAAAAGTTTCTTTCGGTCTTTGCAACTGCGGAAAAAAGTTAAGAGACTCTACAGCATGTCTTCGATTAAAAAGACTGTTAAGTTAGGTTTATCGGCTGTTAAGTTAGCAAAAGGGAAATATTTTTTTCTTCCACGAAGATAAAAAAAAAAAGAAATGGTATTAATTTGAATTTGATTTTTATTTCAAATAGATATTTCAGTCTTTTCTCATTAAAGCATTAATTACCTTTAGAAATTTTTTAAAAAAACCTGTTAATTTCATAATGCATGTTTTAATCTACAGGAAAAGAATTAAAAAAAAGTTATGCATTAATTTTCCAACTTTTTTTCGTTTCGTATTCATTTGAATGTGAAATTTTTATTTCAGAAAAATGGTTGCAAAGAAAGAAATTTTGGGATTAAAAGCAATACGAGTTATTGTTAATTAATTAACAGAACTAAAAATAAATTGATGAAATGTATTAAGGTAGGGAAAAAAACAAATAATTTGCTTTTAAAAATTTTTAGCCGATTTTCAAATATCAAATGATCACTGTATTTTTCAAAAAACTAAGAAATTTTTCCCATAACAAGACATTTTAATTTTTCATTTTATTTTCCCTTTAATTACAATACATTTTAATAAAATTTTTACTATCCATATGCATTGGGACTTTTTTAAATATCGGCTGAAAAATTAAATTTTTAGCATTTCTGAGCAGAAATTTATACATCAATTAAAAAGTTGCATCACAACATGAGAAATTTTTCCTTCACTAATAATTGTATGAAAGAACGGATTAAAACAGAGTGAGCCCTTTTTTTAAAACGTATGACATTAAATTAATGACTTAATTTTTAAACAATATTTCAACTTTTATAGAACATTTTTAAGAAATTGGAAAGATAATCTGAAAGAATCTCAGCAAAAAATAATACAGAACAGTTTAGTGTTG
>BMAW01125201.1:560156-575482 GCA_019974015.1 Nephila pilipes | reverse complement strand
ATATATATATATATATATATATATATATATATATATACGGTGTGTGTGTGTATTAAATCTGCATAAATATTTGGCTTTAAAAGACAAATGAAAATAATAAAATTATATCATTTTAGACTAATTGCGTATTTTCTAAGATTATGTAAGAAGGAAAAAAAACTATACAATTATGTTAGCTTACAAGTCATAACTCAACGAAATTTTAGATTTAAATTTCATAGCTTGATGTTACTTGTCAATTTTTTTTATTTCTTGAGATACAGCTGCTTTTCACATTGCACTCTTCGATTGAATTCATGAAATATTTGTGCTCACTTTCTACTTTAATCATTGTCTCTTTTTATTCAATAGAAACTTAAAGATGCCATCATCTAGGTAATATGTGTCTTTTAAGATTTTTCAGTGAATTAAGTTGGTAAATGGCCAGTATAAAAACATATATTTCGCAAATGAAAATGTATGTAAAAACAGTTATTATTTCTCTGTTCATATTCTAATTAATTGTTACCTTATGTTATGTTTTCAGCATTTTCTAGTTACAATGTATAAAAATCTGCATTCATGCCCACAATTCATGACTATTCGTTTGTAGTAGTTTTGAAATAAAATGTCAAATCAAATATATTTTTCAGATGGATAAAAAGCTGTACAAACTTTAAATTAAATTAATGACAGAATTAATTATTAGAAATATTGCATTTTGAGATCGAATCTTTAATTTCCCCCCTTCTATATCATATCAATTACACTTATGGCTATGAATATTGATATTTGATGTGAAATATATTCTTAGAGATCAATAAAGAAAAATACATATCATACAATTTAATTACTGTTCGATACAATGAATTAGTAAATTTTTAATGATAGTTAATTTCTGGATATCTTATCTGAAAAAAAATTGAAAGATTTACTATACACAATTTCAAAGCTGTTTAACTAAATTTTTAGGTTATAAGTCTTGTTCCTCAAAAATCATTTGCAAACAGATTTAATTTTATGAAAGGAAACAAAATCAATATTAGTTATAAACACATACATTTCATTTCTAAGGCAGTGTTTTTTGAATTTGTTTTTATGAATGGTTAAATATGGCTTTATATTTGTGACTGACATTAATAGTCATTATTTCAATTGTTATTCATTGAATTAATCCAGTACTATAGATGCCAAATTGCTTACACTATGTAGCCAAAATTTAGGAAGTTGTAGTTTAGAAATTTCTTTGAGTACTTAAAGAAATACTTGATGAAGTTTTTTGTAATTTTGAGCCTGAAAAGGACATGTTTGATCTCATTCTTCCTATGGAAGTTTCGGTGACTAGTGCTGAATTGTTTCTAGTTTCAGTAGATAGCTTGGACTACCAAATGACATATACATTTTTAAATTAGTAATTCTATATGTTTTAATAAAACATACGTAGACATCTAAATTTTATGACTTCTTTTCTTCATTCATGTTTACATTTGCCATCAATACATAGAATTTTCTATTTTGCAACACTTCATGTTTCCTGCAAGATTCGTATTTTATTATTCAGCACAAGTTATTGGATGTATTTTCAAATGACATATTAGATGCATTATATGGACATTTGTATCGAGCAGTTACAGGCAGCCTTTCAAAACACAAGCATCTAAGTTACAATCGTGTTTGAAAAAATGCAACACCATGAAGGACTCATTATATTTAAATATAATTTATTCCACAAACGACCTGTATTGAGACAAATAAACGGCTAAATTTCACAATGCAAACAAATCAATATTGCATGCCGAACTAGGCACCTGGAGAAGTCATTACGAGCTGCAATAATTTCTTTAATATTTTGTTTCGACGAATAAAACAGACTTCGTGTATGTACATGAGAAAGTGCATTCAAGATTATTTCGATCCAAACCCAGAGCTCAAATGTATCAGCGACGGGCCAAGCGTCGCGAACGAAGCGTCGATCGATGAAATCTTTGACATGTTCCACAGGCAATACATAAGGTGAATAGGCAGGACATGAAAGAAGCTGTATCTGTTGCTGTGAAAAGAAGATTTGAAAATTTCTTTCAATATGTGTGCGAATATTTTTCTGTTAAAATATAGTTTTAGGAATGCTTTGAAGGAAGGACAGGACTTCGATTTCTACAACTTCTTTGACTTACCGATTGATGGTGAAATGATTCACAATTCTTAGCAGCTCACATAGTCAATGATGCACAATGGAGCAACACACCAAAGCGCTTTACCTTCTTCCTTTATGACATTGCATAAGGTAATCCGGAAGGTGACATTCACCTGTACAACGTATAAGAAGTATGCGACCATTACTGAACATCAATTTAAATATGACTTATTGCAAATTAGTGCGCCAGTGTATATGTTTGCGATTCCTTTGAAGCCACATGCTGTGTAAAAGAGGTCTTGCAGGTAATCCATCGAACAGCAGATGCCAATGTATCGTTGGAACTAACAATGACACACCTGCGTCGGTGCTCCATTGTTATACCGTCGAGATGACGCTGTATGTTACGTCATTCACGTGAGCGGTATATCTCTAATACTGTGTTGGCATAACTTTTTGTGATTCTTGCCAGATTTTTGATACTTCCGGTTCTATATAACAGTGGAACTTTCAATGAGCACCCGGCCTGCGAAGCAGGCCTAAGCCCCGAATCTGTAAAATTGCGAAACAGCTTTAACCGTTTGGAGTTAGAGTCATGTTTTCATAGGAGAACTTGGTTGTCAGAGACTTGTGAGGTAAGAAAGCGAGGTGGGAAAAAGTGAAAAATAGTGTGACATTGAGGCGGAGTCTTTCGAAACAGCGAGTGGAGAATGGGTTAACGGTCTTGAAGAGGAATAGAAGAGTATGAGATCTTTACTTCAGGCGATTCTTAATAGTTGAAGAGAGAGATTGTGTATGCTTTGAGAGGATGGATTGTTATTGGTAGGTAATGAGTGTTTCTATAGGCTACCTTAGAGAGAGGATTAAGAGAGTGTCAGGAAACAAATTTCTCGCTTTAATTCAGAATTGGTATGTAATTAAAGAATATGAAAAACAGACGTTTCTGTCGTTATGGGGAGCTGATGCATTAAATATTTCACTCTATTTGCAACAAAACTATTCTATTAAATTAATCAGCCACAACGAATAAGTACTACACTCCTTGTAAATAAAGTAATATATCATAAACATCAATTCAAATACTACATCAAATTACACATCATACAACAAAACTCATCAAAATCAGGTGCATAGGAAAGCAAAAGCATTCTGATTAAAGTTATTTTTGTTTTGGTGCTGCTCACTCCAAATTACAATGTCCTCCGGTGGAAGTCACGGTATCTGTAGGAAAAGTATCCAATTCTGAATAGGGAGTATATATTGGTTGGGTGAAGCTAGTCCAGTGTGAGCTGTAGAGAAAAAAGTTTGATGAATAGCTGAATTATGTGCGAATTTGGGAAAGGAATTTAATTAAAATAATAGTAATAAAAATGGATTAGGGAGGTTTATACAATTTGAGAAAGTTAGCGCGGGTCCTTTTAGTAGAATTATTTGGTTAGTAGGGTTCTAGATTTTGGATAATTTCATTTTGGATTTTGGGTAAAAAGTTGTGGAAATTGAATGATAGATTTTGAATGTGTTTACGGAAGGAGATAATATTGAAAGCTTTACGTATTTCATAATTGCGCATGTACCATCTAGCTTTTGATATCATTTTGAAGATTGAGTTTTAGAGTGTTTCTAAAATTGTAATATTGGATTTACATGGATATCCCTCCTACTGGACTGTCATAAAAGACAACTGGATGCATAACGGAAGAGTAGAGATGCAGTTTATTTACAGTAGTCATTTTTGATTTCCGTCCTATTAAGGAGAAATTTTAATTATAAGTCGACGGAATTTTTCTCGCGATTGTAGGATGTGTGGTTTTCAAGTGAGTCTTTATCTAGGGTAACGCCTAGGTATTTAATATTCTAAAACCATGGGATTGTCGTGTTGCACATAATAGAAAGAAGGGGGGATCTGTTCTCTGTTTTTTGTGAAAATAACTGCTGCAGATTTACTTACATCAATTTTAATTTTCCATTTTGTGAAAAAAATTTCCAGAATTTTGAGGTGTAGATTGAGAGCCTTTGTGACGGTTTTGAGGTTTTTAAATCTGGTGAGGACAGCGGTGTCATCGGCGTACATGTTGATGGATACTCCCGGTTCTCTTGAGTTTATTGCTTTAATACTCGTACTATCATCGTATCATTGCACGCCATAGGAATTACTATTTCACGATAAGTAAAATTCCCTTTATGAATATGACAGTTATTGGTTCTCATTCAAACTCCGTTACTTGCTCATATGACATCTTCCGTGGTCGTCGAGGTATCGTGGCAACTCTTGAAGCATTTAATACTGAAAATAAACATACATTATTTTTTCATAGACTGTAGCTCTTTTTTTTATGTTTCGAAATCAGTAGCTCAGAAAGTCCTGCTCAGTACAGACTTTTATGATGACTCTTAATCTCTAATCATTTGAATCTAAGATCTTGATTTGTATTTAAAGTGAATTTCAGCTCACTATCGGGATTTCTCCAGTCTTACATTTATCATAAACAGAAGTGCATGATACTACCCTGATCGACAATTGTTAGGGAACATAAATGAGGCTTAGAATACTTAATAATGCTAAGGGATTATACAGAAACGAAATATGGTATATACTCGTATTTAGAAAAAGGGTACATTAAACATAATGCAAAATGTGACCGATCTCGTCATTTGGGGAAAAAAGATAAATATTGTTTATAGGAGAAATCTGGAGAATTATTCGTTTTTATTTGCTTTGTCAAGTCTATGTTTTTTCTAACCAGAATAATTACAGAGAAGTTAGTAAAAAATGTGATCTGCTCGCACACTTCTACACATTTGGCATTGGTCATGCACGCTCTGCATTAAACTATCGACGAAAACTTTTGAGGACATTCTCCCATTCTTCTCTCAAGGCAATTTTGAGCTCCTGCATAACTCACCGAAGGGATTTCTTATCAAGAGAATCCGAAGCGTGTTCAATGGAATTTAAGTCCGATGAATATGCAGCCATTCCATGTGCCCAAATGTTTCACTCTTTCGAGTCTCGGAGACTTCCACTGTACTATGTCTGATTTGTGTGGGCATTCGTAGTGGATTTATAGGGAGTCACTATGTGAATGCATTGCAACACTCATGATGCAGTAAAGTATTGAACAACGAAATTCAGTAAAGTTTTTTTTGTTAAAAATGGGAAATGTAAACAGTGTAAATACATATCTATGCTTCCCCATCCACCCTACAGCCCAGACCCAGCACCTGCGACTTCTTTTTGTTCCCTAAACCTAAGATTGAATTAAAAGGGTACCATTTAGGCACAGTCAAAAATGCTCAAGAAACCGAGATTCCAAAACTTAGGTATATTTCATTGTCTGTCGAATTATATAATTTGTAAAAATATTTCTCTCATTACTTTTGGGACATACTTTGTACTTTATCAAAGCCTTTCCACCTTACTCGACCTATTTTAACTGCGAAGTAACACTCTTTTGACCCAATGGTACAGTATCTCCCAAGCTCTCCTTGACAGTTTAGTGGAAAGCATTCATTATCAATAACAAGTGTGTATAAGCTTGCGAAGAGGTTACATTTCTTACAAAGTGTCTTATCTGTAGTTGTTCGGGCTAGAAAGAACATTTTTCGTGACTTTGGAAATTACTCCAAGGAGAAATTTTTTCTTTCTTTTATATTGCTTTTCCATGTGATGGACTCTGTCCCATTTTACACTATACTTAATGTACAGAACCTGTATTAAATATGTACGAAGCTTCACTTCTATACTCAATGTCTGTTATTACGCATTCAAAAAATTGTGATTGTTGTTTAACAATTGCCAAGCAGTGTTGCTATAAATTTCAATAATTTGAAAGTCAAACATCAAAAAAAAAAAAAAAAAAGAAAGAAAGAAAGAAAAAGGGAAAAAAAAGGAAACAAATCAAATACTAAACTAACTGTAAATAAAAGTATTGTGTAAAATTCACCTTAAATATCATGTCACATAGCTAAAACACAACGTTAATATCACTAAATATATAATATACAGTGCTTTTTTTCCCAATAAGAATCGGATGTCTCCTAAAAGAATGTGTTGAAAGAAACCCATATTTTAACCATGTAACTGGATGTCAAGACAATAGTGCTCACTGCTAGATTGTAACAATGTGATTTATACTACAGTGAGCTCCAAGTTTTTAGTGAATTTTACATTTCATTTATTGGTCTCTATATATAAATAAGATTGCACGGGAATGCTTTCCGAATTCTTTAACATGAAACAAACTCATACGATACCAAGCAAAACCTTCTTTTCTTTTCAGGACAGCTCTATCCTTCATGCCGCATTAGCATAAGAACGCCATAACTTCTCAGAAATTGCGAAGTGCATGTGTTCGTAAAAAAGTGAAACGGGTATCTTTCTCTGGCCATTAGAATGAAAACAGGACTATAATTCAAAAGGAATCTTAAATTGGATTTTGGGAAAACAGGATCACTTATCGTGATGACCATGGAAAAAGGAATCGTCTTCTTCATTACCCTCTCTTCTCTAAAAACGTATCTTATTGTTTTTGAAAAAGCGGCTGTATAATTAAATCCCGGCAAATGAAAAAAAAATTCAAATGGAAAATATATTTTGAACTAAAAATACTCTTACCATTTTCGCTAATGCTAATGGATAAGTAACATTATTTTTTCGATTAAAGGAGAGTTCCTTCGATGGCAGGTTTTGTAGAAAGGTCTTTATCGACGTTAATGTAACGTTGATTTTTGGACGGAATAAGATTAAGATGTGAAGCGAATTTTCATCATGACAGTCTAGTTTCCTTTTAATACGAAAATCTTTTAACTGATTTTACTTAACTTAAAAGCTTTTACAACAATTATTTAATTTAGATACTGTAAGTTATGATCTTTTAAAAATCAAGGATCGGTGTTGAAGTTTTTTTTTTCCCAATAAGTAAAATAATTCCAACACAAATCTTGTATTAAAAAATATTAATAAAATATAAAAGGATTTGATAAATAACTGTTAAAGTTCTTATAAGTGATTAAGAATATTTTTTCCGAACTTAACACATGATAATGTAAGAACACGTCTGAATTTCTATATCATAACATTAGAGTTTGATACTTAAAATCTTTTGAGTACATCAAGTTAATTCGTGTCTTCTTAAATATGAACGGAAAAATATTTTAAATGATTATATGACTAAGAGAAATCGAAGTTATTTTAAAACTTCTATTAATTTATTCATGTTAAGAGCTCACATGCCAAACATGGACAAATTCTATTAAATTTAAAAATAAGTTTGTTACGCTTTGCTCTTTGAATTATCAAAATTAACTTTCAATCCTTCTCGAATTAAAAAAGGAAATCACATACCTGTAAAAAAAGTGATTATTTTTCAAGACATTTTTAATTTTTAAAACATATTATGTGAAATAAATATTAACCATATAAAAATAATACATTTGTATATATCATGCATTGTCTTTGAAACGCTAAATTTACATAATAAACCTTTTTTATCATGGAGAAAAGGGTAAACAGCTAAAGAAAAAAACACCCCAAAGATTAATTATATATGAAAATATGGTACTGATAACTGTGGGAATTTGGCTATTCACGGTTTTCCCTTCACTAACCTTGGGAACTTTTAATTAAGATTGATTGCTTTATCTAAACAACCTTTGCCCAACCAAAAATGAAACGTGAATATGCAAATCACAAGCAGGTAGAAATGAAGTGAAGCGAGGTAGATAGGAAACATATAAACTCAGCTTGAGAGTCACGATAGAGATCGAGTGGTTCTAGCGTTTGGCAATTGTTCCGGAGTCGAAGTCGGATCCGAGAATTATTATAGGTTATCAGCTGTTTCGTGAGAAGTAAGAAATCAAGACCGCCTCATTTTGACTTTAGGGATAAGCGTCAGTTAATTTATTAATGTTAGACCGAGTTAATATATATAAGGCATAATCTGGGGAGAGCCGGTTATAATTGTCGTTATATTAACAATTAGTTAATAAATACAGTGTGTACTTGGTTAACGTCTCTTTGATTGACTTATCGACTTTTAGTGTTAATATATTGAGTTTAGTAATGGCACACGAGGCGAATAGGAATAGTTTGCCATCACAACTGCATCTAGTGACAGTACTCGCTTACTCAGCCTTATTTGGCAAAATACCGCCAAATAACTTAATAAAAAGTAACTAAAATAAAATTTTTCTTTGACCTAAGTAGGAATTGACTTAATTTTTTTTATATTATTTGTTTTTATTACCATAGTGCAACAGTAAACATTTATAACAGTAGGATCTAGGACAGTTTAAAATAGCCACACCAGTTCTTTGCAGCTAAATTTGAAGTGAGGTCTATAACAATATTTATAATTTTTTTTAAAAGAAAAAATACTGCACCATTAGGACCAGAGACTCCTCAATTAACACAAAATGTAACATAGAGACTACGAATCAGTACAGTATTCCAAAGAGGTATAAAAAAAACTTTCTTTTCAGTGGTTGTTGAGACAGATAAGTTGTAGAAGATATAATTATCAATCGCATATTCTCTTTCTCTTAAGCTACTAGTTCATCAGATCTCCCTACTTATAACTTTTGTCTGTTAGCTTACCTGAAAAGCATGGGTTTCGGGAAAATACTAGCCAACATTTCAGATTTGAAAGACATTTTTTCTAGAACTTTCAGCGTCAAAAACGATTAGTATTGTTCTGTTATAGAAATGTACTATCATGATGTCTACAGCAGTGAAGTCATTTTATCCTCAGTTTGATCTGTTTGAATAGTGCTGATCGATCTTTCTAAAATATTTCTTTCTTTGTAATATGCTTGAAATATTACTACAGAAAAAGTGAAGACTATTATATCTACCTCTAACTGTTTCGATATATATCATTGAATTGTTTTTGTCCTATGCATTGTTTTGTTTCCCATACCTACTCTCACTACCCCTTTTGAAATTGTGTTTTTATATAATATTAACTTACAGTTCTATATCTACCTCTATAATACTTTTTTCTATCATCAACTGATGTTCCAAAATATATACAATATGAGTTTGATATTCATATTATCATTGGGGGTTTTTGAACTTAGGGATACCTTAAAGCTACTATTCTATACTTTTTTCTCCAAAATGAAATTTATATCTTCCTTTTTTCCTGTATGGAGAATCAAGCTCTTCAATCTTTTTTTTTATGTATACGTTTTTTTTTTGCATGGTGAAATAGTAGCGAGTCCAACATTTCATTTCAAAATAAAGGAAATAATAAATTTACACCACACATACGTATCTGAAAATTTATATAATTTATGGTGTTGTTTGATAAACTAAGAGCTATGAGTTCCAAAATTCTCATTTTTTTAAGTATCACTTACAGAGTTTTCACAACTATTAGCAATAGTTCAACTCTTTTTTTACTTAAGTAACTTCTAAATGTAACAGAATAGTAACTTTAATTACCTTTATTTAAATTATACATATTAATATATATTGTTAAATGACAATTTACACGTTAGATTAACAGTATAAAAATATTACAGTTTTAATTGGAGCTAAAATCAATTGAATAGTGCTATCATTTCATTAATTCCGGGATTGCAATAAATTTGTAAGAATACAATTTTCATCAGTACATAATGCGTAAATTTATTTTGCTTATTTTAATTTTCACGTTTACAGTAATTAATGCGAATTTCTAAATATGTCCATTGACTAAAAATGTGCATATTTTGTCTAAGAACGTATATTTAAGTAGGAATCTAAATAATTTATCCCAATAATATAGAAAAAATGTTTATTTAATGAAGGAAATAATATTTTTCAAATAGAACAATGCATTTCATTTTTACATCAATTGTCATATTATTATTATTAAAACAACATTGATCGACATTTCTGTCATTAGAGATATTTACAGTTGAATAGATGTTAATTATTTTAAGAAGCAGTTTAAAAAAATGGAAGAAAATAAAGTATGGACTTTTTACAACATTAGTATTTTATTCAAAATATTTATTTGGATTTACATACGGGACAAAAAAAAATTGCGGGGTAAATAAACATTCTATTTGACACAAGAATTGAAGAAGTGATTTTATCTACAGAAATAATTATTAATTATTTCTAATATGTGTTTAAGAGAGTTTTAAATTTAGTTCTCGGAGAAGGGGCATAGTAAAATTTTCAAATTTGAAATTCCTGAATTCTGACTTTTAAAAAAGTAAATTTTGTAAAACTGAAAAGTGAAGCAACCAATTTGATATCAAAACTATTCTTTGCAGAACTGTGAGTAAACACGAATTTTTCAAATTGTTAGTAGTTGTTCAAAGTATCTTTTATATTCGTGTCGAATTTATATTTCGTTCAGCTTATATATTCAATCAATACGTTAATTGGAATGTATTTGCTTGTTTAAAATCTATATAAAATGATATAAAAAGCTTAAAATTGGAATAAATATGAAAGCTAATTGGAAAAGTCAGTGATAGAGAAATATGCTATTTTATGTAGAAAGCATGGTAATTCAATGTTTTTTAAATACATTAGAAATGATCTTTGAAGTATATTTGCTTTACGTTTGTATTTATACTTAACTTGGAAAAGAATTCTCAAACAAAATCATTATCATTTAGGAAATTATGTTTGCGATTGCTTTACTTATGAAACAAATTCTTTATTCATTGAAATAACTCGAACGAAATCTCTTTGGAGCAAGATGAGCTTGAAACTAACTTTCCGAAAATGGCGCGAATGAAACAAAAGTAATAATTCCAATGAAATTCCAAATTGGATTTGAAGAAAAGGATCCTCGTTCACTATGATTACAGAGCAACAAAAGCGTTCGAAATGATTCGTTATTCAAATCCTCTCTTGTACAAAAGGAAGTTTTTCCCCTTTTTTGTTTTTCCCTTTTCAAGCGTTTAAATTCCCTTTCTTGAAGTGGCAAAGGAAAATAGCGAATCGTTACAGTTACAGTTACTGAAAGAGCCTTTGCATTGTTCGAAAATTTGCTAACGCTTCCTGTTTTGTAATTAAAATGTTCCATTGGGAAAGCTTTCAACGAAGAAGCGTGGAAAATCTCCTGCGCTTTTGGTGAATGCAGTTCCCATTTGGGTAATTTTGGAAATGCAACTCTTATGCGAGCATTTTTTTACTCTTTATACTCTTTATTTATTTTTAAAAAAAGAGTATAAATGATTGAGAAAAGCAGAAACAAACGTTTCATTACTTTGTTTTAGTTCTTCAAGGCAAATAAATTGTTCCATTGAAATAGAGATTTGAACGCATTAGTTGACTCAATTTTAAATCGGATGTAATTGTTTTAAGCAAATAATAAACATTTGTGTAGCAAGAAGGGGATTAATTCCAAAGTGTTGTTTTTTTTATCCCTTTAAAGAAATTCACCAATGAAACATCGATGTAATTTTTCTTAAAAAATTGTATTTATATTTGTTCTTAGTAAATCAAAAATAAACAAAAGTATTTTTTTTCAAAAAAAAAAAAAAAAAATCGCAATTACAGATATCTTTATCTTATAATTTGATAATAAAGGAGAGTTTCAAGACATTATTTGAAAAGGAAAATATGATTGTCTTTAGATATAAAAATTGTTTATTAAATAAGGAATTTAGAAGTTTCGTGTTTGAAAAAGAATTTTATTCTGATTCAGATGTGTAAACAATTAAAAAACTTAAAATTTCATGAAAAGCTTCTATAAAGAAAATCATTAACTAGAATCGGGAGCTGTTCTTTCTTACTTTTATGTATCCAAATACACAAGATATGAAGTTCTACAGCATTTAAGTTTCATAATTAAATTTCATTGAAAGCAGTAAGAGAATTTAAATGAGATTTAAAGGTTTTCGCTTTTTAACCAGTTTTAAGTTCATTGAAATAACTATTCCTGGAAAGGATAATTGAATTTCGAGTAGTTTTTATTAAATTTCCTTAGCATTAAAGTAAGCACATTAAATATTTATTACTTGAATTGAGTTTTACTGATGAAGTAATTTTCGTGGTGCTGTAATTCTTACGAACTAATTTCTTTCTAACTTTAGATTAATAAGTAGATACGTTGATTATCATGATTGTTTTTTCTCCTTGAGAGAAACGTTACTCTTGAATTTTTATTAATTTTTTTTTTGTTAAATAATTGTTTTCACATTTCTGTTAATTTAAAGTAAAACACCACAGTTGGAAAAAAATATATTTCGGAATGCATAACGCCCTATTTAGATTTATTACTAAAAAAATCATTAGTTTCCTTATTTTCACAACTCAAGGATTTAAAGTTTTCGAAGAATATCATTTTAAGTTCTTTTACAGTATAACCTAATTTAATAATTTTACCGCATTACTGAATTAAAAATTTTCTTTAATTTGGCGATAGAACAATTTCATTTTATTAAATTACGCTTTCAGTTATGGAAAAAGAGAAAACATCCAGCTAACTCAGGACATTCTGTAAATGTTTTTGAAATAGATGTTTATTTTGTAGGATAAAAACGTTACTGATAGTTCCAGAATATCTTTTCATATACATTAAGTCTCCCACCAACTAGCCATTTTAAATTCATTAAAGCGTTATCCCAATTTTATGGATTAAAATTTACATAACGCTAATTATTTTCTCAAATATAGATTATAGTATTCAATAGAATGCAAAAAAAAAAAAAAAACATGCGAAAGAATAAAGTAAAAATATGTGTTTCTATAGGTGAATTTCCCTCCCATTTTCGAAATCATTTAAAATATTAATTTTTACAATTCACTTCTATATTAATTAAAAAAATAAGTAGAAAAAAAGGAGAGCCAAGCGTTAAAATCATCACTTAGTGTCGAATGGAAATTAGATTGGCAAATGTTCTGGTATAAAATGTTTGTATCTTAATCTTGGTTTGTATAAAATCACGAGTTCCATTGATTATAACCGTATTTTTATGTGGCAATGTTATTTTTAAAAAAAATCAAGTTAATGTATTTTATATATTTTTATTTTTTTTAGATGCAATAAACTCTTTGAATAAAAACAAAAGTCTACCTCAAAGAAGGTAATTTATGATTCCATAGGGGGGAATATTATTTCCATAAGTTCCAAATCGCTTAATAATGAATACTGTGTCTTGATGTGGTGAGTTGAAAACTGCTATTAACTAAAATGTTCACGAAACAAGTAATCTCATTGCTACTAGCTAAAATAAATGGTTATAAATTAAAGTAACCGTCTAATTTTATGTTTGAAACTGTGTTCTCGATCGTATTTTCCTTCGAATGACCTTAGAACATTTCTATGAAGTTGTTTGATTCGAGAAACTCAATTTATGAATTACGTAAAATAGATTTGCTGTACATAAGTTGTAATATAGTTAATAAGGAATAGGACAATAGAGCAGAAGTAGTAGAGAGGAAAAGAGATCAGAAGATTCGAAGAGCAAATTTGGAGACACATGTTCTTACGCTGAGAAGAAAGAATGTTACAGTATTCGACTTTTAGTATTAAGTAAAATCATCTGCGAATAAATATTTGATTACATCCAGTATACATTTTTATTACGGATTGGTAACAAGTTTGCCATTTGTAAGATAAGTAGATCTTTATGTGCAGCCGCGTGAAGTGTTCTTGCTGCACATTCGTAATACACATACTGATTTTTTAAAAAAAAGAATATAATTAAAATATTTGACTGAGTGAAACTGATTAGTTTGACTGTTTACTTGAAGACGGATTTTAAATGAATTAATATGAAGCAAAAACTAGGTAATGAAGTCTGAGTGTCACATGTTTTACAATTAATATCTGAAGTAGCAGATTGTAGATTTTTTTTTTTTTTTTTCACTATTGATTTCAGTTTTTCAAAAATAAAAAAAAAATATTTTTAAACCAGGTCTCCAGAAGTTTATTAAGTAGCAAAATAGTAAGTAAGAGGAGGAATTCATCTATAAATTAATAACGAAATTTAGAATAAAATTTTGGGAATCGAATGTAATTCTTGGGCAGTGGTAGTTTAATAGTCATGGTAGCGGACTCGCTGCCAGTGTTGTTTTCGACGAGTCGTGGGTTCGAGACCATATGCCACTAAAGATCCATCATGTACAGGGGTTTATGCACGTTAAATCTGGTCAAGGTTCCATGTCCTCCAGTCGGTGTGGTGCGGAAGTTTGGAGAGGGACATATCGGCTTTGGTGTCGTCCTCGTCATTTGACCGAGGTTCAAAATTACGAGGCCTGTTGCCTATAGCCCTTGTGTTGCTTCCCAATGCAACATTAATAAACTATCAATAGAATACAAAATTGAAACTGTGTTTCTAAAATTCAGATTAAAATTTGTGATGCAAAATTTGTGTATTTTCTTAAAAGGAATTCTGTAAAAGTGGTTGACATAAAAAAATTCAGCAATCAGAAATGAAACGTAAATTTTCTTATTCTTTCCCCTTTATTGTTAAAAAAAAGCTCATTAAAATGAAAGCAAAAAAAGTAGAAAAAAAAACGTCGACAGTATTTTTAGTTTTCTTTGAAATATCATAAGTTCAGTAACAAATTTCGTTTAATTTTAGCGCCATGATTCACCTGAAAGTTATTAAAAAACAGAACTGGCGAAAACCAGCTTTTCCTGATCGTCACAGCAGAAATAATTTTCGAGTCTTCACGTTGAAGAAAGTTATCCGCAAACAAGTGCAATTTATTTTCTACTTTCTCACCACCGTGAAATACATTTTTTAAAGCATGGGTATAAAAAAAACTCGTGTTTTGGCAATGTATTACCTCACAGCAAAACATATTTTGGCAAAAACTTGTCACAAGATCACAAGCGCGTAAAATTAATCCCAAACGCCGCACCAACACGATAGGAAATCAGCCCTTGGCTTTCAAAAAACTTGGAAATTAGTCGTTATAAATCAAAACAAAAGAAAACCCACAAGTGTACTTTTTTCACAATTTATTTTTTAAGATGAAAGTGGAATTTTATTTTTTAATCTGATGTCGAAAATAATTATTATGACTGTTTCTTAAAGAGTTTTAGAGACTGATGTCACAAATGCATCATAAAACTTAAAATAAGTTCTTAAAGTCATTCGGATACTTAATTTTATTTCTTACTTTGAATGCTCAATGCTTCCGGGAAAACAACATAAATGACTTTTTTGAATTTTTTGAAGGAAATTATTATCTGCAATTGTTAAGAAAATTCAATTTTTTTATAACTCTTTTAATTAAGCAATCATAAAAGCTTTG
>BMAW01125201.1:518352-560131 GCA_019974015.1 Nephila pilipes | reverse complement strand
AGAGAATGAATAGCCAGGGTGGTGTGGTGAAAAGCGCCTGGCGCAAACACCGTCACCTGCAGCATATGCCAACATCGTCAAGAATGCCTGATTTCAGATCCGGGCTTATCACAGCTTCCCGACAGTCCGGTTCGTCGTCCGCAACCGTAAACGAAGATATAGGGGAATAACAGAGGATAGAAGAAAGGAACGCTGGCGTTACCCAAGAAGGCAGCAGGCCATAATGCACAGAATACATGAAATAGAGAGACATGCTTTTTCCAGCACTGCTGAGGCAGTGCCAGGCAGCCAGGTGGGAGCACGGGCAGCATGCTGCTGTCCAAGGTCGGGAGAGACAAAGGAAGCAGAAAACACAGAGGGGAGGCAAGTGTGTGTGTGTGTGTGGGAGGAGCTGCACACCCCGAACAGAACAGAATGCACCACGCGCGTCTGTCGCCCGCCCAACAAACCATAACAGTTCTTCCAATTTTCCTCTTTAGTGCAACAGGTAGTGAAGGTCCCGTTGAGAGACGCTGTAACAGAATAACTGCAAGATTAAAACGGTGTCATGTGCTAGCAGGGAATTTTCCTGAAGAACTAGCACCGGTAACGTTGTCCCGTGCAGACTCACCAAATAGACAGAGCAGACAGACAGTAAGAGAACACCAGCTCTGGTATCCAATGCCTGATAGGGGATGCGGCAAAGAGCGCCAGATGGGGCGCTACATATCTTTCCTGCCTTCGTCCATGCCATTCGCGCGTGCCGCCAGCGCCAAACCCACAACGAAGAACCGTGCGCGCGCCACAGGCTTTTAAATAACAGCATTACAGTCGGTGCGCGCGCAATGCCAAAAGAACACCGCGCCACCGAACCAAATAGATATCTGTGCAGAAGAATACATGGTGTAGGGGAAGAAACGAGAATATAGCACGCCGTCCATACAGACAGTGGCCAGAATAAAATGTCCGCCTTAACCGTCCAGATTTCTTCTCCCTTTCTTTCCTTTCTCTCTTCTCTCCTTTCAGGCTTTCTCCTTCTCTCTTCTCTTCAATACAACGTCACCACCCGCATGAAGGAATAAGAACCGTCATGAATCCAACCAGGCGAAGAACCACAACGTCCGTTAGCCCGCGAACCAGCAGCACATAATGGTAGCACGCCCACAACAGAATAGTTGACGCTGAATATAACGAATGTTCGGCAACAGGGTACGAACCGTAATACGAACAGAAGGCAGATGAACAACAACGTTAGTATACACGACCGTCCGCCAGCCGCAGGTCACGAAGATTGTCTAACAGAACACAGCGGTAACGGCAAAAGAAGGAACAACATGTCCAACCGTAATGGGCATTTGAACGTTGCTGATACGAGGTAATAAACGGTACACCAGCGAACGCACAACGGTACTAATGAAAGCTCAACCGATAGCGTACGGCAGCCGGTGGTTTGCGGCACCATGGGAAGCGGTGGCAGGTACGAGTGCATCACCGTAGTAGCAGCAGACCGGCATACAGGAAGGCGGCGACGGCAGGCGTAATAATGCGCTGCGCGTGAGCGCAACCGCCAGGTTGTCCCGCCGTTCCGTCCACGCCGCCACCACAACAACGCCCAGGTAAAATGCGTCCCGCCCAACCATCCTTGTTCAACGCCCACCAGGTCCGTCCGAGAACAGTCCTCAGCCAAAGGGCAGCGTCGCGTTCACGCGTACAGCGCAGGCAGCGCCGCGTCGCGAGCGCGCGAAGCACGGGGCACAGGTAATGCTGTGGGAACGCGGTACGGGCGCGTGTTAAACCGGTACAACGTTCTGTCTGCAGCGCCTGGCGTCGCCGAACGCCTGTTCACGCGGTTACGCGGTAAGGTGCTGGCGCGTTTCGCCACCACGAACGCGAAGGCGTACCGTGTTTGAGAACGCGTCCACCGGCGTAGCGCGCAGCGTGCGGTGCGCGTATAATGGCAACACCGTCCGGTTCACCGCCAGCATACGCGTCCGGCATAACGATGGCGCGTCCGAACAGTACGCGCCAGCAGTCCCCGTTATCCGAACGAACGAAGGGAGAAGAACATGAGAAATAACGGCACGCAATGCCTGTTGCAACCGACAGAAGAACGCGAAATTGGTGAGTAATGGGTACCGGTTGAATGTTAGCGGTATGTTCGCACACGGTGCGCGTTCAGCAAAGGCACAGGCAGCGTCCTGCTGCCGCCAGCGTCACGTTTTCGCTGCCGTACGGTGAAGGGTAGATACGAAAGAATCCAGTGAGCACGCCACATGCCACGGCGGCACCGAACAGTTTATAAGAGCACCGCCAGCTACATGGTGGAATAGCAGCAGCAGCGAACGTGGTACGATGTCAGGGTCCGCGTCGTGCAAAATGCAGAAGGGCACGCCACCAAACCGCGCACCGCCTGCACAGCCCGGCTAAACAGACAACGCGGCATGTAGTATGTTCTGGGAACATGGTCGCCAGGCGTTATTGCCCAAGAAGGCGATAAACCACAAACGTCCGCCGCCGTGCAGGCGGATAATGTCACTGAACCTTGTTGTTCACGCCGCGGCGTGGCGTGCGCCAGGCAGGCAGCAGAGGAATGGTTCGCCGTCGAGTTCGCCGACGCCCAGCGCACCCGAACATACCGCCCACGTTCCATAGAAGGGCAGGTCGGCCCGCTGAATACACGCCAACGAGTTACAAGGCCGTCGTTTTAACGCGTCTGGGCGGATAGTGGCGGCAGGCGCGAATGACCAGCAGAAGAACGTCACCCATGAATACGCCAGGCCAACGAATGAACCGCCGAAATAATGTTCCAACAATCGCCGTCCGCGCCTGTAACGGTACAGGTATGTCACGCTCGCGCCGTCCCGTCCGCCGCCCAGCGCGTTAACGCCTGATCCGCAACGCGAAGCCTGAAACAGTGGTACGCCTGGTCGCCGACTACCGCCCGCCAAGAAACGAAACCGGCGCCCTGCTTACGCCGCGCCTGTCGCTGGATGATAATTACCGCAATAGCTGTCATGCCGTCACATCGTCGCCGCCGCCAGCCAGAAAGCCGCTTTTAGCCTGAGCACCAGGTCACCAGCCGCGCCATTCACAAACACAGCTCAACAGCCACGAAACAGCGAAAGGTGGTGGCAGAATAGGGTTGAAGAACAGAGAACAGCAGATGAACAGATGTAGGTGTTGCGCCAGCCCAACAGAATAGAATAACCCAAACGCCCACGGGCGTCAGCGCCGCCTGGCGAAGCAGAAGTGCGGGGCGGGCGCAGCCTACGTACTGAATTGTTCAACCGCCACCTTCGTCCCAGGGTGCGCAGGCACGCACTAAGTCCGTCCCGTAGCGACCAAACGCGTTCACGAAGGCAGAATACACCATCTGCCGCGCCTGCGCAATGGTGAATGTTGCTGTGCGCGCAGGCGGCAGCACAACTGCGCCATTCCGCCGGTTGGTCGGCGGCGGCAGGCTACAGGTACTGGAAGAACGTTCACGGAGGCATAGCCGCAGGCAGCAGGCAGCGCGTTAGCACGTACGCCACCAAACAAACGTCGCCCGTCCACGCCTGGCGAAAACCAGGGGAAGCAGGTACTGCATCAGCGTACCGCAGCCGCGTACAGGCTAAACTGATACGTGCCGTAATACGCAGATAGTGGCAAGGTGCACGAGTTCCCAACCGCCCACGGCGGCGCGGGCGTTATGGCGTCCAGGCGTTGCCGTAGAATAGCCACGGCGGCGGCAGGCGCTGCGCCCACGAACAACAACATATGGTGCAGGTGGTAAACAGGTATGCGTCCGCCCGCCCGCCCGCCCAGGCGAGCCACGTCACGTCATGTCTAACCCAGGCGCGCGGTTGTTCACGCCCAAAACACCGCTGCCGCGATGCTGCGCGTTATGGTGCTTAAGGTCAGCCACGCCGGCAGATCGCCTTCCACCGGCTACGCGCCTGTCGAAACCACCGTCCAGTCACCATATCAGCCGCGCCTGGGATGTAATGCCCAGCCGCAAACATAGCGGGGCGCATGACGGCATAAAGGTAGTAAACCGATCACCACGCCGCCAACCAAGGCCATGCTGAATGTCCAGCCGTTCACCAGAACATGCTGCACCACGGCGGCGTGTCGGGTGAGGGGAGTGCAGGCAGCAGGAAAAGTGGTGGTGGTAATGGCAGTGCGCAGGTGAAGGTAGTGGTGGCGCAGGAATGCCGGAGTGTAACGCTGTTCGCGCAGCCACCGGTAGTGCCCATAAGCGCGAAATGGATAAGGAATGGCGGCAACATACCGGGTGATATTGAGAAGGAGGCCAGAATAATGCCACAGAACAGACCACAAGAATGCCTGTCCTGCCCGCCGCGCCCACGTCCTGCCATCGTCAACCACAGCCATGCCGCCCGAATCACCAACGCCGCGCCCACCAGCCCGCCAAAACCGGATAACTGGTTTTCAGCAACCAGAGCCGCAACACCCTTCTGCTCGTACCACCACGTGGCGATGCGGTGAAATAGAATTCACCAGCCGCGGCAATGGTGGCATCCGAAGAAAACAGCCGCCACGGCCCGGTGCCGGAAAGAACAGGAAGAGGCGCTTTTGGATATCCTGTAAGTCCGCCCGGGAACCAAACCAGTCCTCATGTTACCATCGTCCCGCAGACAGGCAGGAAAACGTCCCACCACCACTGTCCATGTTCAGTCGTCCAGATGACGTCGCTCAAATGCCCGCGTGCAGTAATTCTGCAGCGGCGTTTGCGCTGGTGGCGGGTCGCCCATACGTCGCCGAACAATGGCATGCGTTTTGTTTGTTGCAGGAGAACGAACGGCGTCGCGCGAGCTGCGCAGCGTGAGTTTAATGGAATAATGCGTATGTTGCGGTAGTAGCCAGGCAGCGCCGCGCCAGAACAGCCAACCGTAGCACCAGCGGCGGTGTCAGCGTCCCACCACAGCGGCGAAGAACGTCCAGCACGCAAACAAGGCACAGGCCCATGCCGCCAGCCAGAGCGTCATAAACACCACGGTTCTACCGTACATGCCTGAAGGTACGAATAAAGGAGGCTAATATACCATGCGACAGAATGAAGTTTTTGCCGAAGGCATGAACGTATTCCACGCGTCTGTTTGCCCAGCCACCATGGCGGGAGTCGCCACATCACGGCAGCCACGCTGTTCGTTAGACCGAACACCAAACACACCGCCGGCCTGCCAGACTGCGCATACGTTCCCGCCCTGCCAGCACACCTTGTCGTTCGCCACTGCTCCGCCGCACGCCATCAACTTTAGGTAGAATGGGGAATAGGGAGCCAGGAAGTGCGTGGGGAAGTGCCAGCTGCCCGTGAGGGCGCGTTTGCTTGAAGGGCAGGAAGAGCAAGGTAGCAGCCTTCACCTTGCTAGGCGCCGCTGTTCCATAGGTGCCGGAGGCCAGCATAGCAGGGTAGAGAACAATTAGCAGGAAACCCAGCCGCTGCACACCAAGCCTCTCTGCCCTCTGAGCCAGCCAAGGAAGGCCAAGAAGGCCGTAGAAGAAGAAAAGGGTGAGAAAGTGGTGGGAATGGGGAGGACAGAAGCATAAACCCAGTTGAACTTTAAGAAGCGTCATGCCAGGAAAACGCGTTAGCTTGGTGAGCAAAGAACATCCACGCCACGGCTGGTACGGCGTACGCTGCGGGCGCGTGGCGGCATAAAGCGTGGCGCGAAGCGGGGAACAGGCAGCGCCAGAGTTCGGAGGCAGTCTGGGCTCGCGGAACCTGTCGTTCAAATGAATGAGGTGGCGTCGAGCGTTTCACGCTTGTCAAGCAGGTTGTAGAAAACAGTAGTGCAGAATAATAGGTGGAATAGTCCACCCGCCTGCACGCACCGCCTTCCTGAAAAACCGTATGTTTGTTGAACAGCGTACGTTTGTTAGCGTTCAACGCGTCCGCCGCATGCTCGCGCAGGTACGCGTCATAAGAAGGTAGTGCGCGCCGGTGGCTGTCGCTGCGAGAACCGCAGTTACAGGCGCGAAAAGAGTCCCGCCGCAGTGCGTCACCGGGAGTTTAGGGCCGCCACCACCTTCACGTCGCCTTAGCTGGTGGTGTGGTGGAAAAGTGGTCCTGTCTTGTGTCGTCCCATGGGGAAGTTAGACGTGTTATATACGGAAGTCGTGCATGTAGCACCCAGTGTATGCCGTCCATAGCATTTGCGCGAGGCAGCGTGGCGGTTCAGAAGGGTATAATAATGGCAGAGGAACAGGAAGCGAGGCATCAGCCTGCGAGAAGCGACGGTCCATCCAAACAACAACGCGTCACTTCAGTGGCACATGGGGCAGGCAGGGCGGCAGGCAGTCCACCAGCCCATCCAGTAGCTACCCACCGCCTGACCAAACAGCATGAGGACAGCGTTAGTGAAGCCACCAGGTCACAAACAGCTGTTCGTCGCCGGTTAGAAAGAAAATGATGTGGTGAATAACCAGTAGTGCGCCAGGCGAAGGGAGTCGCAACACCGCCGGAGCACGCCTCCGGTCACCGCCGCGTCGACAAACCATCCATAGCAGCTATGGAAGGAAAGAGAGGCATGCGCCTGCCGCCCACCATCCACATCGTCCCATGTCCAGATAAAATTTGTACATACAAATACATACCCGTCTGCCACCGCCAGTACAAGGTAGGTGTGTGTGCTGAGAGAGGAATAGATAAACAGGTTATGAACGCCCACGACGATCCAGAGGCACGTCCTGGTCATGCATACCAAAAACCACGCTACAGCACGCACCCACGCCGTAGCGTGCAGAACCCTGAAACCCATTTTGCTGCCGCGAAACGCGACAGAAGGCGCCATGTTATGGCGGTTTGTTCCGTCCTCCGCCAGCTGAGCAGAACCGCGCCGAAGAGTCCGTCCAGCGCGTCTGTCGCGACACGGCGTGAGACAGAGCGGCGGAGAGGCGAGAGAGAACAGGCAGATAGCGCCATGCAGCGCCCGCCGCCAAACCACAAACGCAACGCGTTTTGTGCAAACAACGGCGCAGCATAGTAGTAGGTATGTAGAAACAGGTACAAAAAGAAAAGGACAGCGCGCACCACGGCAATCATAGTGGCAGAAAGGCGCAATGCGGGCAGCAAACCCGGCAAAACGTTAAAATGGCAGGGAAGCAAGAACTGTAGACGCCAGTGAAAAGCGCACATAGAGCGGCAACGCACGGACGTTTAGAGCACATGACGATGACAGCGCGCCAGAACCGCAGCAAAACCCGACGTCCGCACGAACGCTGCGCGGTGGTGGGCGTAGGGTGGCGGCTAAACCGGTGAGAAACCCATAGATGGTCAACGAACCATACAGCACAACAGAAGTAACCAACCCAATCCGATGAGATAGTAAAGAGAAGGTATAGCGTTACAGGCGCGTTATGAGCATGCCAGGTGGAGACGTCCTTTTTTTCGCCGCCGCGGCAGCGGCGCGTCAGATACGGCGATGTACGCTATCCGGATGAAGGCATTTCGCACAACGCGAGGCAGCGCGCCAGTACGCCAGCTGGGAAACCGCCATACTATTTTCGTCACAAACGTGCTTTTTCCCAAACGTTTTGAGATCAGCACCAGCAACAACAGCGTAAAATAAACGAATCAGCACGGCAGCGGCAGACGTCACGACCATCCGTCATCCATTCCGCATAACGAAGAAGATATCCAACACCAACCGGCAAACACTGGTAATGGCGTAGTCGGCATGGATTGAACTGGTAGTCGATCCGCCGTCCAGCCATATGGTAGCGAATGTTGAGGCCATACCAGGCAGGCAATGTTGCCGCTGCTTCCGCTTCAAAGTGCTCTGCTTCACCATCACGAGAACGAACATCCTCCTCCTTCCTTCCAGCCGCCCACCGCTCACGTCCATATCCATGGTAGATCCAGAATAGCCAGCACACAGGCAGCAACCAGCAGGCAGTAAACAGTTCGCGCGCGTACGGTGCGATAATGGTAACGTATAAAAATAAATGTAGGTAATGCGGCGTGTGGGGGCAGGCGCAATAGTAGCGTACGGCGCCGACAGTGTGGTGTGTAGAAGCACCGAAACCCGCCCGTCCATTCACGAGATATAGAAACCGCAACTATCCATCCATGTCGCGTGGCGGGCAAACCCAGACGCGCGTTTTCGGCGCCTTATCGCCCGATATTCACCGGTGATATTTGCCCGCAGCCCGGCATGCCGCAAGAGTGATACTTTGAGTACTTGCCGCTGCGCAGCGCATGAGCGTTGTCCGCTTTTGTTTTTGTTTGTTTGATGCGCGCAGCAACCCGCAGAGTATGGTGCGTTTTTTTCACCGTGCATGAGTGTGGTAAGCGAGGCGAGAGGCAGTGAGCAGGCATATGCTGCGCAGGTGTGCAGGCGATGCGGTAGTGCGAAAGTTTTATGTTGCCGCGCTTTTTCGCGATTCTTCTGCTGTTTTTGCCTGCGCTGCCATTGTCCAGCGCGGCGCGCCGATTTTACAGCGCCATTTGCCAGCGCGCGCCATTTTTGCCGCCGCGCGATCCGCGCTGGCGCCGCCATGAAAGACGCGCGCGATTATTGTTATTCATGCCGCGATACGCGCCCGCGCGCCGCTGATTATTCGTTTTGACGGATGCCGCCGATTTTTTGATGCCTGATTACGCGTTATACGCGCGATGCTTATGCTTTTTGCCATATGCTGCCGCGCCGCTGTTACGTTTACGATGAAGAGCGAGCGAGAGTGCTGTCGCCGATGATGCCGCGATGCTATCCCGCGACAGCGCGAGCGCCGATGCCGCGATGGCGCAGATGATTTTTCGCGCCATGCTGTCGACGCGCAACATATTTACTACGCCATGCCACGCCTGCATTGCCTGATGTTGCGATAACCATGCTGCGCCGACGATGATAGCAAACGGCGCGCATACGATTTTTTGCGATTACGCGCGGTTGATGCCGCGACGTCGAGCGCCATTACGCGCGCCGACGCTTACGCTGCTTTATCCGCGTTCATGATGGCGCAGCGCAGCAGCAAACAAGATGCTGTCGCTTGAGCGCGCGTTATGCCATGCCACGCCGTTATTGCTGATGCGCGCCGTTGTTTACGCGATATTATTTTGATGCCGCGGCGTTTTTCTTCCAGATTGCTTTTGATGTTCACGCTGATTTTCGCCTGCCGCTGCCGTTTTCGTCGATACGATTACGATGATGCGCAACAAAAGCGATATTGCCGATATGATACGCGGCGCCGATGATGATGCGCGCCGCACGCGAGCGGCGATATGCCGATGTTACGCCGCGCGCATGAGCGGCGCGGCGCAGCGATGCCGCGCCATATGGTTTGCCGAGCACGATGCGCAGCGGCGCGCGATGCGCGTTGATGCGTACAGCGTTATGCCGTTTTGCGATGGCGATGTCGATGCGGCGCTGCCATGATGGCGCGCTACGTTTGCTGTTTGATAAACCTGATGCGGGGCACGGCAGTGCGTGCGTGATATGATGCGTAGCCTGATACGTCGCTGTCGATTGATGTTGCCGACGATGCCGTGCGGTGGTGGCGTGGTGCGCGTGTGTGTGCCCGCGCAGCCACCATTACGGCGCCGTCCGACGCGCCGCCTGCTTGCGAGCAGCGGCGCGTCGCGCGCGCATACGCCGTCCAGCAGCCGATATTTTTCACGAGGCGCATGTTTGAGGCAGAACCGATTTGCGCAAAGATAGTTTGATGCCGCCAGCGCCCAACGCGCCTGAGGTGCGCGATGTCGAGGCCAGCCGCAACGCGCGGCATGCCGGATGCTGGCGAGCATACCACGCCTTTCGATACCGTAGCGGTTTACGCTCTGCCGACGCCGATGCGGTGCCCGCCAGCGTAGTGGTAAGGTGCGGCAGCGCCCAAACCGATGCCTGCGCGATGTCGATAGCGCGATATAGCCGACGCTTGTCGCCAGCAGAGCGCGCCCCTGCGGGTAAAGGTGTGTGTGGGTGTGTGTGTGGTGTGCGTGGGGTGGGGGTGTGGGTAGAGGTAAGAGGGGGCATGTGTGTGTGTGGGGAAATGTGTGGGTGAGGGGAAGTGAGGAAATGTAGAGGGCAGTAGATATGATAAACGTGTATGTGTGGGGAACAGTAGTAATGGTGAAAGATATAGATAGGCAGATAGGTGGTGTGGTAAAGAGGCACGAATGGCGAGCAGAAGAGGCCAGCAACGAGGCAACCAAATATACCAGCCAACCGCTGTCCCAGAACGAGGCATAGTGGGGTAACGGGGCAAAGGGCAGGAAGATAAACGTAGGTGTAGCGGTGTGCGGTGCAGTGTATGGGGGTATGGTGTGTGGTGTGGGTAAAAGCGTGTGGCAACGTGAAGGCAAACCAAACCGCGCGTCCGCAACGCAGCGCGCAGCGTACAGAACCGGTAGCAGCGTTGTACGAACAAAACGCAGGCATGCTGGGGCAGGCGGCGAACAGAAACGAACGACGTGAGATTGCCAGCGCCGGAACGCGGCAGAGTTCTGCGCCACGTCGCCCACGCGAGGCAGAGCCGGCAGAACGGTGAACCTGCAACGCCACCAAACCAGTGAACGCGTCCCGCAGAACAAAACCGGCGATAGGCGATGAAACCACGTAGCGTGTCACGCCAACGGCAGCAGTAAACGTCCCGTCCCAAACGCCCAACAAACCACGGCAAACCAGGGTGGGGAAGGGCGCGGTGTGGGGGCGGGGGCGGGGCAATGCGCGTACAGAAAATGAAGGGTACGATAGCGGTGAACGTCCGCAACCAACGTCAGACGGCGGCCAATCCACCACGCCTGATATTGCCGCCACGGCGCCAGCAACGAAGGGCAGGAAACCTGACTGGTAGGTGTAGTGGTGTGTGGTAGCGGGCATGACACAGGCAGTAGCCCGCTCATTTCACAGGCGTCGCCGCCGCCGCTATAGTGGCATATCCTCTTCGTAGTTCAACATGGCCAGCGCCGCCAGGAACCACCACAGATGAACCGAAGAAAACCGCCCATACAGTAGCAGTTACAGATATTTTTTCATCTCCACTGTCCGTCGTCCGGCAGGCGTCCCGGCAACCGAACCCTGAACGAGAATAACAACAGCCAGTAGTGGTGAAACGAAACGGCGACAGAACTGAACCAGCACGCGAGATATACGAAGTACAACCGCCCACTTAGCGGCAAACAAAACGGTTCACAGGTAGGCGCACGCAGAACCAGCAGGGTAGAAGGAACCGTCATATCCCAAACCAGAGGCGGCGCAGGTGTGGTGGTGGCCTGCGGCATAAACAGATATGCTGCGGCATGCGTGCAGATATTATGCAAGGCAAGCGCGCGCAGCGATCCGCAGGCGGAAATATGGCGTAAAGGGCAGGCGAGGGTGGCAGGCAGGGATAGTGCGCGTAGCAACGGTGAACGCGAACCCGCCCGCGAACATCACGCGAACCGTCATACGAAACATGACCGCGTAGTGGCAGAAGAAAACCAGTACGTGCAGCGGCAAACAGGGTAGGTAGAACGCGGCGATAAAGGTAGCGGCAGCGCTGAAAACGCCGATAAAAATGCGCCTGCAACGAAGAAACCGTTATAAAGTAGTGCGTTGTGCGGCAGGCAGCGGCGCAGCAAGTGTGCAGGTGGTGATGGCAGCAGGGAATCAACGCCGGAGGGGAATGGGGTGGTCGCAGCAGAGGCGGCGGTGGTGTTCAACGAAAACGAAACCACAAACAACGCGTCCGCAGGTCGGCAGAACCCCGTGAACCGCACGCCGGCGGTGGGTGTGCGGTGTGGTGTGTAGTATGGGAGTGGCGAAATGGCGCCAGAACTGCAATGTTCACCAGCACCAGCAAAACCGCAAACCAAAACCGTAGAATAAAGAGCACGGTAGGCGGTGGAACCAACCAGGCGCCACCCAGGAACCCGGTGGTAACAGCACCGTGCGTTCGCCGCGAACCCAGCAAACGCGTTAAACAAACGGTAACGCGCGTTACCATGCGGTGAGAACGCAGTGAAGACAAGATGCGAAAAGCGGCGTGCGCAAACGCAACCAAACCCAGACCAGCGTCACGCCATAACGTTCAGGAACATGCCCGCAGGAAGGTCGCGATGCTGCGCAACTAGCGACGGCGTTTGCGCGCGTGAGAGTTGAAACAGCGTTACGCTGTCGTTCAGGCGCGCCCGCACGAACTGACCGCGCAACGCCGGAGAAGTACCGACATGGAAAAGGCAGCGGCGAACCGCTACGAATAGAAGATATGGCAACCAGCGAGGCAGAAGAACGCAAAACCCACAGTAGAAGAGGCGTTAGCGTTTAGCGCGAGATTTTATATCCACCAGGCGCCTCACAGACACGCGAGTTTAGCGTTTGCTGTCCAACCGGCGCTTGGCGTATGGCGCACATAACGCCACGCCAGCGCATGTCAGAGCAGTGTTGACAGAAGGCGCCGCACGTCACGTTCGCTGACACCACCCAGCACGTCGGCGCCGAGTACGCGGTGAACCGTCCAGAACAACAGCACGCGTTACAACGCAACCGCCGTCAGCTGCAGGTATGCCGTCGTTCCTGCGGACAACTGGAAGAACTGGAACTGAACAATGAAGGAAACAAGGAGAAGAGCGAGAAGAAAGAAAAAGCGTAATGCGTTGGAGAATAGGTCCGGAGAAGGTAAACGCCGCATGTACAAGGCGCGTAAAGAAGCACAACGTCCGTTACGCCAGTGTTGAACCCACAGTAGCAGAAAGACGCCAGGCACGCAAGAAGAACCACCGAGAAGGTAAGCAGCAGCGCTGTCAGTACTACGCAAAGGCACGCCACGAGAACAGGGCATATGGCGAGATATGCGCACAGTGAAGAACCGCCCGCGTCGCGAGGCCGCACGCAGAAGAGCGATTTTTCCTGTTTGAACCCACGCGATGACGCAGGTACGCCATGTGGTGCGTCGTTTAGAGAGATCACGCACACGTCCACCAGATGATCCAGAGACCGAGAGAGACCGACACACGACCGACCAGGCGATACACAGAACCCCCGCCGCCATGACGGCGATGTCGAACGTTCAAACCGTCACGCAACGCGGCGCTGCGCGCGGTGCATAGAACCCACGCCGCCGCAGAAGGTAGAGAAGCTGTTCGCCTGTTGATAGCACGATAGAGCACGACGGTTATGGACCACGGTCGAGGCCCGTCCAGCGCGAGGCAGCGGCACCGGCATGGCGCGATAACATTTTAGCGGCAGCGCAAAGAGGAGTCTGATCCACGCCATTCCGCCCAACGAACGCCGGTAACGTCCGAACCCAACCCGCGGCAGCGGTGCTGCGCAGCAGCGCAACGCGTACGATGAAATGGCAGCAGCGGTATGTATGGCAGGTAACAGGCAGGCAACGCAGCGGCACAGAACAGCATGCAGGTGTAACGCATACCGTGGTATAAACCAGCAAGTGGTAAGGCAGGTGTAGCAGGCAGTGGCATGATACGGTGCGCAGCAGCGGCAAGGGCAGGGCATGCGCAGATAGCAGGCAACGGTAGCAGCGGTATGGCAGCAGGCACTGCATGCGGCAACGTACGGCAGTGTTCAGCGGCAGGTCCACCGCGTGCGCAGCACGTTCCACCGTAGTAACGCAGTGGCGGGCGGGTATATGTGCGGGCAGGCAGGGCCTACGTCCAGAGCAGCACAGAACGAGAACCACATGAAGAACCAGGCGAATGACAGAACGACCAGAGAATGCGCCAGGTACGCAGGCAATGTGTTGCATGTGTGTGTAGTGCACCACAACAGAAAGGCAGCAAATGCGATGACATACGCCATGCTGAAGGTGTTGGGGCTGGGTTTGGGAAGAGATAGTGAGTTTCATGCCACTGAACCAGAGACGACAGTTGTCCACATCCACGGGGCCCAGGAACCCGAGCACCGTTATCGTCCGGTGGCGCGTTAGGCGCGAGCGGAAGGTGTGTAGTGCGTGGGCGGCAGTGGTGGGAAGGCGGTGGCGCAGCGCAGAACCCGCAAGTGGGCAGGTGGTAGGCAAACCAAACATAACCCACCACCGCCCATCCAGAACAGCGTGCGCGGAGGCAGCAGCATGTCGCTGCCAGGCAAAGACGCAGTAGAGCAGGATATGCCGTCAGCCAACCAACCAGGTCATGGGTAGCGACAGGAAGCAGGCACCAGCGGCAAAGGTAGGCGGTAAATGGGCAGGCACAAGGTATGTGTAAGGGGCATAGGGTGTGGCAGAACAAAGGCTACTACGGGCATACAATACAAACAGCCCAAACATGGTGGTGATAAACTGATCATCCGGAAACAACTACGAGCAGCAACATATGGCGCAGCACGCGCGTTCTGAATATCGACGGCGACCGCCACGAGTCCACGCAATCAGCGCTCACAACGCCCAGTTTCACCGCGCCCGTACAGCTGGAATATAAACAATTACCGACACACCTGAACAAATACGCACCGCGCCGCTGGCAGTGGGAGGCTGCACAAAATAAAGGGCGTAGTGGGTGTGCAGGGCATGGGGTCCCAAATTGCGCTGGGCGCCAGGGTATCGAGAAGGAAAACAGGTACGTGAACAGCAGAGAGAGATGACTGAGACAGAGAAGAGACATCGAGAACAGAATGCGTTAGATACAGAGAAATTGAATTGCCGCTGTGTTGCAAAAGCATGCGCGTGCAGCAGAATATTGCGGCCCGCGCGTTGTCGAGGAAGGAAAATGATTCACACCATACCATGAGATGAAGATGAACCGGCAACCACAGGAGAATAGCGCGTATGGGGACGCAGCATGCCTTCGAGGGCCCATTGTTGCGCAATAAATACACCGCCGCAGTACGCGCAAGGTTTCCGCAGAAGGCCACGCACCGAATCATGCTGCGGCAAAACCCCTGCGATGAAGACAACGGATAGGCGGATGCCCGCACCCGCGGCAACGGTCCGACCAGTGCGCACGATGTTCACCGCGGTGCAGATAGCTGGTCGCAGCAAAGCGCGGTTAGGTGTAGGTAAACGTGTAACAGGCACTGCGATGTTTTGTTCACCACCAACCGCACCGTTCCAGTATCAAATTTGCCGCGCACCAGCGCCATCGTTAAGCCTGCATACTGATGACGGCAACATGAGATACGAACAGTAACGCCAGCGTTATGCTGGAGAATAGAGAATGTAGCCGCCAGAATAGGGCATCATACCGCGACCGCGATTGACGCTCAGCGAGTGCGAAGCAGCCATTTCTTCCGACAGCCGTCTCGTCCTTTCGCCTTCAGCCTCTCCTCCGCAGTAGCGCGAACCGCAGCGTAGTCACACCGCCCAGAATAGAGAAGGTGTTAGACGCTCGTCCACATACCACGGTCACCGTTGACACACGCTGATGCTGGGACACAGGAGAATCATACAGCGTATCAGCGATACACTGTGCAACAATGCCGCCAGAGAGAGTAGCCCAGTTCTCCAGAACAACGAGGTCCAGACCGCAGGCGATCAACTGCTGGGGCTCGACAGCCGCCAGTTGCCCACGCCAAACCGCAACATGAGAGCAAGATGTTGAAACAAACAACACCGAGAGACAGATCACCATTTGCGTGCAGCAGGCAGTATGCGTGTGTGTAGCGTACAAAGGTGGTGCGGCAGTGCGGCGTGCAGGCAAAGGTGTGTGGCAGGCAGTGCGTGCAGGAGGGTGCGCGGCGGCAGCAAAGGTGAGGCAGTGTGTGTGCGCGTCACGTCCGTCGCACGAACCCGCGAACAACGAACACATACTAGACACCAACAGCCTCCTCCCTCAGCAACACCACCAGTCTGCACCGTGTGTGTGTGTGTGTGTGTGTGTGTGTGCAACACAGGTCAGGAATCAGTGGAAGGCACCTCCAGGCACCAGGTAATGCTTGGGGAGACCTCCCCTTCCAGAATAGGAACACACACACAGGTTGCTGCACATTGGCCAGAAGGGCTGAATGTAGTATTGACCTCCTCACCACTCAGGGCAGAGGCAGGAAGGGAGGCGAGAAATCAGCACAGACGACACCACATAGCAGCCACGACAGAGATTCCGAGAACAGAGAGAATGCACGGCGCATGTTTGCCGTCGCGACATAGATCGGCAGCAGGCCACTGAATGCGAATAATTACACAGCCACGCAGAAGCTCATTGTCGCAGCGAAGTCGTTTATCGACACGGCAGGCCATATCAATGCCGCAATGCTTTTTTTGGCGCATGCCGCCATGACGCCGCCACGCTGAGTTTTCACCATGTCGCCGCAGCAGGCACAAGATATGAGGTTTATATACAATACCATCACCAGAATAAGCAAATGCGCTGCACTGGTATCCCGCTGAAATGTTATCAGGAAATCGCTATCCCTGAGCCCTCTCCCCACCCTAAGATTCTTTCTCAGCTTCTGTGTGACAGACAGACGGAACAGTAGCGGCAGCAATATACAGGGTGAACCGATTGCCAACAGTAGCCCATTCATCTTTTAACCACAAAGAAAATTCCCTGAATACCCTGTAGGCTGAGAATTCCAAAGACCTATTTCACCATTTCAAGGAATATTTCACCTGATGCTGACTGATCATAATAGTTTTTATATACATCTATAAGTAAAGTATCTGAATAACAATAGAAAATTCTTTATTGTAAGCCGTTCCACAAAAAACAAAAGTTTCTCTCAATGATTATATTTGGGGTATCTTTTACATCTTTCATTTATAGAAAAACGTCCTTCAAAACCCCTTAAGAACATTTAATGTGTATATAATGAGGTGTTTCAGGCATATTTCATAACAGATTCAATACCCAGTAACAAAAAGTTTTGATGATCACGATTAGAGCTGAAAACGAATTACTAGGTGAAAACAAAACCGTGTCATATAAATACACGGAATCAATAACTCTGCGAGATATGCTTCGTAAAACCGGTGTTCTTCGAAATAACTGTTGAAATGCGTCAGTAGTTCTTGAAAATGATGAACGAGAAACAGCTGAAGACGAGGTTGGAGTAAAGTCGTTTTGTAGCGCTCGTTTTAAAAACAGAAAACGAGTTTCTCGTGTTCTTTATTTTGGAAACACCGTTTTTTGACGGCAAACAACGCGCAAGTTGAAACAACGGATTTGAAAAACGTTACCCGGATCCTTGTCCATCAAAAAGCAACGACTGGTAACAGACGGATGAGTTTAAACGCGGTCAAAATGATGATAAAATGACGCGGAACGCCCTGGCAGACCTGGTGGAAAGCCGTTACACCGGAAAATGTGAAGGAAGCATAAAAAGACCAGCACGCAAAGCGAAGTTCCTCCGTGAGATTGCTGAGGATTACAGATATCATGAAAGCGTGTTTATCGGTTTTGAAGAGTGTGTTTTTCCAGTGCCGGACAGCCGATGGAACAAAAACAGCGCAATTTGAGTCGGAGCGATCTGCAGTGTTTATCAACATTACCGCAACAAAAAACATTTCTGCGAAAGATTTTGAAAGGGGAAGATTGCGGTATCACCTGCTGCGATTAACAGTATACTTATTTCATCAAAAAAATTAAAACAAATGCTTAAGAACAGACCGGGAGTTATACGACCGATTGTTTCAAGATTAATTATTTACTTTGGCGAAGATCGTGACGATTATACAAAATACTTTTTGCATGATGATGAATATATCTTCATTTCAATTGTTATTTAAACACAAAACAGAAAAAATTAATGTCCGATAGTACCTGATTTTCAAACTTTGACGCCTGGCATTTCAAAATTTAGTTTCTTTGTCAAACCATGTAACGAATTATCGATTTTCAGAGATTAAACCACATTCTTCAACAGTATCTTTGCTCAAAGTCTTCATTTCGATATATACCTGCTTTTTTGAACGCGGGCGCATCTTTAATGTCGGCGTATTTTGGGAGATTGTTTTCAGATCCAGACGTCGATATTATTCTTACATTGGCCAAAAAACACAAGTTTTCTTTGATACTGCGCCTAAAAAAAATGTATCATACAGGTATAGCAGAAAGTAAATAAATGGCACTGTTTGAGGATAACTTTTTTTCAAACGAAGACCTGCAGGCTCAGGCCTTCTTAGTGCATCAGGTGCTGGTAATGATTCATTTTGTTTTCTTCGTGCACACTTTTTAAAAAACCTCTGAGATTTAAATAAAATGCCTGCCAGTAGTTCATTATCTCTTTCAAAATATCAGCTAATTTTTTTTTTGTTATTTGATTCTCATCTTTTTTATAAATTATTTTATAAAAGTTATTTTCATAGTCGAGTATCTAAAGGATACGTGTGACAATGTCTCCGATATTTGTAATCATAACATCTCCAACTCCTGATTCTTTTCCCTGGTACTTTTAGAAAAGGATTCAAAGATCGAACGTTCTTCGTGCTGCTACTGAATTGCAACAATTTGAAGTTTTCCATTTAACTTCAATTCTGAGATTTTACTATAAATGAGATTTTTAAACACGTACTATTCATTGCACTCTTGTTTCAGTATTTTAGTTAGTGCCTTTATATCTCATTGCAGCACAATATTTGAGAGGAAAGCATTACCTTCATAAAAGTTGCATTTTCATGTACAATGAAAACATAGACAAGGCTGTTGTTTTTCTGAGCACTGATTGTTCAAATTTCAATAGGCCAAAAGTCGTAAACAGATAAATGTTGTATCGAAAAATGCCTGTTTTTAGTTATCTGGCGTTTCTTCATTAGATTGTTCACAGTCAGTATTGTATCACAAGCCCGGCCAGATGATCATCTTCGCTTTTTTTGTGAAAATAATACTCCAATTCTGATTAACAACAAATATGTTCTTATCTCGTTTAAGAGATCAAGAAAGCATCACCAGTATTAGCACTATTAACTAATACCTTCATTATATTGAAATATGTTTTTATACTAATTTCATTTTTCAGGATCTTATTTCGATTAGTACTGAAGCCACCGAAGTTTCAAAATAGCGAAATAACATTAAAATTTTTTTCAATAGTTGTTTCACCGAATGTACACCTTCTTCCTTCGGTGCCTCTGATGGCAGCGATGCTACTGGTCAGCAGATCACGCCAGCAGTGTAACCAGTTCGAAGAAGAAATAAAATGATTAACAAGAAAGGATTGAAAATAAGCTCACCAAGCTGTCAAAATATTCTATCTTTTTTCATTCATGACTCTTCGCGGCTGATATAGTCGTCGGTTATTTGAAACAATTGAGCGGCGTAAAGGCAAAGTTTATAATGCCCGTCTTCTTTGAGGAACTCACGATGTTTGGTATCCAAAAAATTACGCCGTTTCTGATTGGCCGGGGAGGGGGGTTGGAGTTCGCAGATGGAACCGCGGACAGCTGCCCGTTGAAATTCAAACAAAGCGCGGTGCCATAATACCGTTCGTTGTCATCACAGAAAAGTTCCTCTTCAAAGTCTGAAAGCATTGGTCAATGTACTCATCAGACAAATTATAATATTAGAAGTATTTATTATATAATCAGAATGTCATTCGTCGCCCGCTAACTCCTTATCAATAACGAAGGAATTTCTGTATCATTTAGAAAATATGCTAATTTCAAATAAAAATGGTCAGCTCGTCATCAAATCACCTGATTCTTTGTTAAAATACTGTTCAAACTCATTTGAAACTTCGAGTTCAGAAAATTTGAAGTATGTTGCTGTTATTATTGTTATTGTTGTTGTACATACATACATATACATATGTACATGCTGTTATTATTACATATTACAGACATTAATTGTATCAGGATAAATATTTTAAACATTTTTTAAAGAGCTTAACTTGATCACATAAAAAATCTCTTCAGTACGATTTCGTTTATTTATATTTGTTAGTTTGAATTACACTTAAACTGAATTTACCCAAGATTTCATCATAAACATTGGAAATAAAACATAATTTGACATTCGCAAAAATAATTAAGATGAAAATTATTAATAAACAGTGTTTTCTTCATGATTCGTAGGGAGTAAACATAAAGCTAGTTCAAAAAATATTTTCATCGCAGCCTGGCGATATGTAATCGTCTTCTTAAAATTGTTTTTACAGTTGATTTATACATTTTCCAGCTGATTTCTTCATTATGTTCAATCAAACACAAGTATAATAGAGGTTGAAACTTCGAAAAAGTTATTTTGTCGTAAAGAGTTTAGTATTGTTGATGAATGTCTTTGATTACATCGAAGTTCCTTCCGAAAATTATTGAAACAAAAAATATCTATCAAAACCAATAGATTATCAATCGTCATTTGCCACGCACAATACTCGAATACCAAAGATGATCACCTCATTATTTAATAATCATTTTATTCGTTTTACCATTTTTCGCCGTAACATTTCAATATTTACTAAAATACCGCAAAGCTTCCGCGGGTTTATCAAAGTGGTTTTACTTAATCTTAACTACAAGTTTGAAAGTATTCTGTTGACTAAAAGACATTGTTTTCTACCTCTCTAAATTATTTGAAATTGGTTTTTACGATGTGGTCACTAATATAAACAAAACAATGAAAATCCTCTTTTGTGAGGATTCCACTTCTCATTATAGTTCTCTTTAATCCTTTATCACTTATTCGTTACTAGTTCGACAAATAATTATTTCATCTATTTTTATTTTAAAATAAAAAAAGTGGTTAATCAGATAAACAAAAATTTAACGTTAACAATGGAAATACAATGTTGGTCTTTGACGCTCAAGGATGAGAAATATATGTTATTCTTTAAAAATCCGATATAAAATTATAATGATACTTATCGTTCTCATTTCATTATTTATTCCTCACACATAAACTACTATTATTACTATTTCGTGAATATATAATGATCAAATGCACGAAAAAATAAGATACTGCATACACATTTACAATTTGTTTTTCACATTTATTTACTTTCATGAAGATAAAAAAATCATACACACACAGGCTCTATATCGATGTCGCAAGTCTGTTACCTCCTTTCTTAGTTCATAGCTCATTACCGAAGAACAGCAATAAGTCAGTTTAATAAGACTTCATTAAAAGAGACCGCTACGTAACATTTTAAACGCGGGGTCGTATCGATCTAATTGGTGAAAACGCCGCATTAAGGCTTCAATAATTGACTTCATATGGTAATATGGTATTTTGAGTTTATCAAGTTGTTTCGTCTAAGGTTCTGAAATCTCTTATAATGCCATTATTTTGATTGAGAAGTTTAGAACACATACATAGGGGTGAAACCGTATCATAAAGTCAGGAAAACACGCCATCAAAACAATGTTGGGAGAGCATCTTCCCGGATTATTGCACAAATGATGCCTCAATTCAAGTTGTAGAAATGACGATGTGCCGCCTCCGCCTCGCACGGCTGAATTTATGTGATCAATCGTTGCACTTAAGTTGAAATCCGTGACGAAAAACTAATCATATTTTTGTGTATAAAATGTATGTTTTTAACGCTTCTCGTCACCATATTGGCTGCCTTCATTTTTTTGAGATAAATTCAGGAGACATCTTAATAACGGTGAAGGACTGTTATACCAAAAGGTTATCAGAAGATTGGGAGAGCCAAGATTTTGTGAACAGCTTCTGATGAATATAGCGTATCGGTAAATAGTCACCATGAGGTGAATTATCGTTCTGGTGACAGTAGTTTCGTATTCTCGATTGTCGTTTTCTAGCCTCGACTATAGTCAATCACAGTTGCATTAAACCATGTACTGGTTGAGGTTTCAAGTTATCAGAATTGCTTAATGCCGAAACCCACATAAAGAAATAAAACCTGCAAACTTTCTGCGTTTGTCGCAGTTTTTTGAAGTCGGCGCTGACGAAAAGCTATAGAGAAAATAACTTTAACTTTCATGACGCAAACATCAGTTTTATGATGAATACAACCATGGTTTTTCAGACAGTTCCCGATGATTCGATGTTAGAAAGATAGCAGCCGACCACTGGTCTCTGAATAAAGCTGGCGAATCAACAAAAATTCATATCAACGCGATTTTCATTATCTTTCTTTCCTCGTACGGTCAACCGACATGCAGCATATTTCGGTCAAGAATGCTGACGTCGGGTGGTTTTCGGAGAGTTTGCCAGCTTTTTGAGCAGCCTTTGAATTCCTGTTCTGAAACCAGAAAGAAAGCCAACCATATCAAAGAAATCTGTTCTCTTCTAATTGTCATCGCTTGTCTTTATGCCGTTGCCGACGAGAGGTTCTCGCCCCTTCGATTAACCCAATCAAATAGAACAGAGTTTGCTTGGTATTCTGGTTTCGGTTTTGCCGTCTTCACGGCGATCATATTTTTGATTCCTTTCAGTTGTCTCAAAGCCATGCATAGCGATAATAGTCACGTTATTTTGTTTTTAAAAAAAATGTAAAATACCAGATGCAATATCGACGGTCTTCGCCCTGACAAAATGAATCGTTCTATCGGTGCTGTGAAGCTGGACCATCCGCCTCATAAAAAATATCACATCCTTACCATATTTTTTGGCCTTTGTTTACTATCCCATAGTAAAAGGAAAACACGTTGGCATTAAAAAGAAAAAAAATAATGACATAATGTGTAGTCATTATTAATTTCGACAAAGAAAATATCGCGACGATCGTATCGGCGATAAGCTAACGTGGGGCGAGCCTTTTTTTTCTAAAAAATTATTAGTAAGATGATGTCGTGTCTTCTATGTCAACATGGTTCAACAGAAATTATGTTATCAAACTTGTCAGGTGTCATCAAATATTTTTGCCTTTTATTCATTACCACACAATTTAATTAACAAAGTCATTTTATTATCCGTGGTGTTATATTATGAATATTTAATCTGTATTAATTATTTTCTCAATATTATAGATTTATAACAAATCACATCGTGCACAAATTGATGAAATGTTATTTTTTGTAGAGCTTTTCAGCCTGTTTATATATGCAAGCAATCAAGTCCGATAAATTTTCAGAACTGCGTTCAGTGTTATACAATTAAAGTCTCGAACTTCATAACGAAAGAGATCCATAACATAAATAGATGACCAGTTAAAAAACTTCAATTACCAGATAATACTGTTATACTTTACCGAATGAGTGGTTCTTTCCTCAACAAGAGTAACTGATCAGTAACTGAGCAATATGTCAGTGAGGCCGAGTGAAAAATTTTGCCAGAAGCCGTTCTCCATTTATGCCCAAATTGAACGAAGGAATAAATAAAATTAAAAAAATCCACTATTAGCCATAAATTATTTATTTTTGTAACGAAAGTTTTCATAAAAATTTATGTAATAAAGACCCGAGTACTTCACCGACACTACTGTTACCCGATAAAAGCTTTTAACGATAGCGAAAGAGAACGGTGTCTTCAACCAAGAATAATGTTTGAGTGGGTTTATTACATTGCACGTGAAAATTAATTAACATCTTTTCTCCTTTCATCTCCTCTTCTGATTCATCCCGTATTGTTGAACAAGATAGTGCGCCCGCGCTTTTTTTGCGCCTAATGATTTTCAGTTTTCTCTATCGAAGAGTCTTTTTAAAAGAGAGCACGAGTGTTCGATCGTTTTAGCTCGATAAGTCGAAAGAAAAAAGATTGAAAGAACGTAAAAAAAAACTGATAAAGAAAGAAAGAAAAAGAAAATTTGGCATGTAATTCACCGCATATTTACTTCAACTGATCTCGTTAAAAGTAAAACGAGGAAAGTAATGTTAAGATGGGTACAAGAATATTTCTTTTGCCGCGCCCAGTTCTGCAACCGCAGGTACTACACACGTAACCATTGATGTAGTACCTGAACGCAAAGTTGAATTTATTGTTATTTCTTTTGATGTTTTATTTTTTTGCTTCTTCACTGTCGCTTTAACACGCAAGTGCGAAGAAATGGCAAGTTTTGCCGAATGCGCCTGATTGTTTATTTGTTTCGTGATTGAACAGTATTGATTTTGAAAAAAAAAACGAGTTATCGAGGTGATTTTTCAGATGATTGTTCAAAGAAAGAAGGCTTCGTTTGCCAGATACCGAGCTTCTGAATGGGAAAATGCTCAAATGGTGCGAATACAAAGCCGTTTGATTATTTCATATTAAACAGTAGATGACATTTATAGCGATACACATGTTTTTTTGGCGTGATCATGTCATTTCATCGCATATCTGCGCAACAGTTCTTTATTCAATATCATATCTATTTTAATTGATTAATAAGAAATACAACAGTGTCTGGTTAATTATTGGTCATTCAGGAAAAACGAAGAACATTTTACGAAATATAAGGGGAAAATTTCAATCGTTTAATCCACTAGTGCGAGTGATGATGTACCTGAGCTTAGTAATACCTAAATAGAAAAATAAATTGGCAGTTTTACACAAAAAGAAACATCATTACCAAACAAACATATTTTCCTCTCTAAAAAAGCAAAATTACGTGAACTTTCTCTCAAAGTTCCTCAACATTTACAAAAAAACAAAATTTAAAGATGATGTTTGGTCATTATTCACGTTTCAATAATTTCTTCGTAACAGGTCTGACAGAATTTTTTGATATTTCATACCAAGATTCTTCAATTGATATAAAATTGTCTGATCACAATACTGACGAATATATTTTATACCGGTTTAAAATTTGTCTTCGCACACGATTAATAACAATAATGGTTGTTATCAGGTATTGTTTATGATTAAAGCGATGGATTATTTGAAAAACCTTGAACAGCCAAATGTCAATAGTTTTATTATCGAAGTTTTCAGAAAACATTAATGAAATCATTCTTGATATTTTGATACTAAACAAATCATCGTACCGTCTTCAAAAGATTTTGTGTTTTACCACAAACTAGTTTCTTACCAATGAATTTTAGTTCAAACGTATTTTCAATTGCAATTAAAAAAATACCTTTTAGAAAATAAGCAGATACAACCATTCTCAATTTCTTTAAAAGCAGCAGATAGCACCAGTTTTCAACTTTAAAATTTACAATAGTCCTGAAGTTAAATTATTATCAATTCTTTTAGAATATCACCATAGCCATCTCGATTTACCAGAAATGATAGTAACAGCACATGAATACGTATCCTCGAGTCAATTTAATATTGAATCAAAACACTTATCTATTTACTGAAAACTACGATATAAATGCCCAAGTACAAGAAGAAAAAAGAAAAGAAAGAAAACAATATATTTCAAATCACGAATTATGCCAAAGAGAACGATGGGGCCTCTTAACGGTGTCGCAACTGTTACATGTTGCTTATGTTCTTCAAATTAGTTTTTTTGATTCTATGAAAGCGAAAATGATGAGTTAAGCTCTTTAAAAAATTTTTTTTAACGAAACCTCAAATGTGCGTTATTTCGTTAATTTTAAATTTTCGCCGAGCTAAATTTAACAAACACTACAATGCAAAATGTAACTATTTAGATTTAATGATTCGGTGAACCGAACACGAAGAATATTATTTCCAAATGGCATTCTGAATTTGAGTTTTATATGCCAGTATTTCATCTCAATTTATTATTCGATTTAACGAGCGAAAGAAACTACACATACATACACAGTTGTTGCTACGTTATTAAGAGCATATATATTATTCTCCGACTAGGATGTTGTGAGCCGTTAACAATTAATTGTTCACAACATTTTTATCATCTCCCAATATAATCGCAACCGTTACTGAAAATTGTGAAAACTGTACTTTTCCTCTGACGCATTTTGAGATATCTCCAGCATTTCGATAACCTTCATCTGATGCCTCCGTTTCTCATCCATTAAAGGGTCACCAACATGTCGCCGGGATCAGGTGAGTACTGCTCAGCTTTCCGAGTACTCAGCCATCGGCATGGTTAAGCCGACTCTGGCGGGAGTTACTATCGAGTCAGAGGCTTCCCAATCAGCATTAACAACGTCGCGCAAAAGTTAGCCAGCATCGCCAAACTCGACGACGTTCTTAAAATTTCGTCAGCGCTTGTACCTGGCGGTCGAGATCGTGTCTGATGAGCGTTTTATGACGTCAAAAAATCATTTTGTTGTACCAGTTGCAAATCTTTTCCCTTTCTATACTTTGGTAAAGAAGTTCTCGCAGGTTCTATTATCAGCAACAGTTAGAATGCTGCATTATTTTTCTTCTCAGTACCTTTCAAACATAGCCGAAGTTACATCATGGTGTACATCGTTGAATTTCTTGATTGCAAGACACATCAATACGTTAATATCATCAATCATCATTGTTATTGTTATATTATATAAGAAGTGAGAGTGAGAGAATTAATAAATTATATATTTTCCAAATAGTGATTAATAAAACACAATTGGGGTTCTTTACTATTAAAATACTGAGACACATAGGCCATAAGTTCGAGTTAGTAACATTAAAGTTCTTTTCAACTAATCGCAGACATCTCAATGTTTTAACGCCTCATTTTTTTTGTTGCGCTCGCAGGATTGTTTAGTCGCTCAAATCTGGTCTTTGAATGGTTTTGGCTTAATTTAATGTAGTAAGGTCTCAAACCTTCAAGTCACTGTCAAATGATATCTTCATCATTCTTTACCGGTTGTGGAAATCGCAATAGCAACATTTGGCGACGATATTCAAATTACTTCAACATGTATATAAAGTGAGATCCTTCAGCTAACGTTGGCTGAAGCGTTTTCAAGATTTTCAACGACAGAGGCATAACGACGCGTACGGTCCAGTAGTGTCGTCACGCCTCCCGAAATTCCACGGCAGTATCATCGACGACGTGTAAGAGCGTCCGCATTACGCCTATCACAGTAAAGTTCACGATCGTCGATGTACCCACCTCTTACTGCATGGCAAAAAACCGTTTGCTCAAATGTTTTCTCTCATCCTCAATTAACGGTTTCTCGAAATACCTGAAAATCATAATCACGCTCAATTTGCCCATACCGGTGTCAGTTAGGGCCTTTTGTTATCGTCGTTAATTATTCCGATAATACGCTATTGCCATTTCGGCTTTAAAGAAAAAGCCTGAACACCATCATAGGTCCTTCTCTTATCGAATTTTAATCTGAGCACGAAGAATTACAGAAAGCGTCATATACATAATCTGATTATAATATTTATTTTGAATTGCAGTTTTGTTTACTATGATTGCCCCAAGATTAACGACACAACACATTGAAATTGGTATTACGATTGTATGTCGTCATTAGCTTCGATTTCAGGCCAGACATTATACTCGAAATATGCGGGTAGATTTCTCTCAGTAACATTAAAATGCATCGACTGCCTTCCAAAAAAGGTCTTAAGACTTGTGTAACTTTCTCTATTGATGTAACAACAGAAACTTTCTTCACCACTTGGTAATAATTTAAATTGTGTGAGACATAATACTGCAATGTAGAGATTCTGTTCCTCCTTTCTTCAATATTTTCCTGAAATTAATTAATATAAAAATTTTTAAAAACTTCGTATAGGTCAAAATAAACATTTGATTTTCGAAAGGTATTAAAATATATTTAATGCTTTGCTTTAGTTTGAACACTTTATCAGATAAAGTCTACTTATTAATAATATTTAAATATTCTCAAAAGCTTATGATTGCTTATTCAAAGAGTTATAAAAAAATTGAATTTTCAATAATTGCAGATAATACTTCTTCAAAAAAATTAAAAAAGTCATTTATTATAGTTGTTTTCGAGCATTCATAAGAAATAAAATACATCCGAATGATCTCCAAGAACTTATTTGTTTTATGATGCATTTCCAGACATCAGTCTTCAAAACTCTTGAAGAAACAGTTCATACTTGGTTTATACGGATTAAGTATCAGGTCTCATCTCTCTTCATCTTCAGTTGCAAGATGGTTTTCTTGCTCGATCGTTTTTTGAGTCATATTTCATGCTTCGTTTTATTGCAAGCAGACAAAGTTTTCGTCAGTAACATGTTTTGCTGCGAGGTATCATTATCGTCAAAAAAACACGGTTTTTTATATCTGCTTTCTTTAAAAAAAAATGTATCAGACGTGGCGAAAAGCAGAAAATAGAATTGCATTCATTTGGTGATAACTTCAACGCGAAGAGTTCCCATTGCCAGACGACAAGCCGAGCCGCCCCGTTTTTTTGGTCATCCAGGCATCGAGATGCTAAAATTAAACTTGTAACAGCCACGAACTTATGTTGAGTTTCTCAAAGTTGAAAACTGAGCAGTCAGCTGTCGACTCACTATTTCGTTTATTAATTATTTTAACGAGTTTCAATGGGGGGAAAAAGAATAAAAAAAAAAGTTTTGCTCATTTCGACCGAGTGAAATTTTACATCAACCACTTTCATAGCAGTATTTCTCCCTTTAAGAAAAGTACAATAGTGCCTGAACGACAAATTTTACCCGAATTTTGTGAAAACACGGTTCTCACTCCCCTTGATATTCTGGTTGCGGATAAATCATTTACTGTACCGTGGCGCGAAGCAGTGTTCGCCAGCCTAACCGTCAAATGAATTGAGACGACAATTAACATCATTGTCGATGGAATCGACATGAACCTGACCAATACGCTGCACATTTACGGATCTTTAGTGGCAGTTCGAACTCAAACAACACCGCTAAGCGTTCCCTGCTACCATGCCAACCAACATTCTTCAAAGAATTGCTATCGATTTCAAAATTTATATTCCAAATGCCACATTTATAGATATTCTCCTTGAGCTGTTACTAATAAATTTGAGTTATTTGCTTTTAAAAGCTTTTTTTTATTTTTGACTACGCGAAAAAAAAATTAATAATTGTTGTCATCAGATACTGTAAACATGACACGTCTCCAGACTTCTCATTACCTTAGTTTGCTTCATTAGTTAACTAAATCATCTTCTTCTAAAAGTAGTTGCCCGTACGGTCGTTCACTGCCCAAATATTTTGTCATACCTTTTTAAACAAAAAAGTATATGAATGTAGCAGTTATCACCTGGTCAGTATCACAGAGTCTACTATTCACAAACAAAACTTCAATATCAACCGGTACAAAAGTACAACTGATGTAATCAAATATTTATTCGCAAGATGATTTTGCCAATATTTCAAAAGTTCTATTCTTTCTCAGCGTAACATTCAGTTCGCTCTTCGAATCTTTCTTCGATCTCTTTCCTTCATCATTTCTCTTTCAAAGCTCATTGTTCTATTCCTTTATTACTTAGAGTTTCAACTTTTACTGCGGAAATCTAAAATTCTGACGTAATCATAAATTGGTTTTTTCGAATTAAATACTATAGCGTTTTGAAGAATATTCGATGAAAATACTTGACGAGAACACAGCCTTTTCAAAGCCGATAGATCGTTGTTACTAATTTATAACCATTATTTAAATAATGAGATTTTGTTTTCGTGAACATTTGAATAGTAAAGCTAATCATCAATAGCGATATAATATTCATTATTACATCTGAAATAATATTCTCTATGGAACAGAATTACCTTCTATATGTTTTAACGTTGTTTGGTCATAACAAAAAAAACTGCTAATGCATTTTAGTATATTTATTTTTTGTGATGCAATAAACTCTTTGACAAAACAAAAGTCACTCTTTAGAGAAGGTAATTTGCATTCCATAGGGGAATTATTTCCATAAGTTCCAAGATCATTAATAATGAATAATTGTGTCCTGTAAATGTGGATGAGCTAGAAAACTGCACACCAAAACAGTCACGAAACAAGTAACTTACTTGCTATTGCCAGCTAAAAATATACCAAATAACTCGTCTAATTTTAGTTTGAAACTGGTTCTCTGATCTATCTTTCCTTCGAAAATGACCTTAGAAATATTCTATGAAGTTGATCTGATGAAACCTAACTTTGAATTACGTAGAAACAGATCTTCAGTACATAGTTGTGAAAATAGTTAACAAGGAATAGGACTAATGAGCAGAAGGTAGAGAGGAAAAGAGGACTCAGTAAGATCTGAAGAGCAAATGAGACAACTGCGTTCTTGATGAGAAGACGCAATATCGTTGAACTTTAGATTAAGTCAAAATCACTCAATATGATAACTGTTCTAGTAGTACATTTTATATGGATTGAAGTTCATGTCAGGCAAGAAGTGACTCTATGTGCGTATGTTCCTGCCGCTATCGTAGTGAATGATTTTAAAATATAAATATAAAATATTCCACATAAAATCTATTATTATGACGTAATGCTCAAGATGATTTAAAGACATGTAGCTAAAATGTATGAAGACTAGTCTACATGTTTTATAACACAGACTTAAAGAAGATGTGAGATTTTTTATGATTAGCTTTCAAAAAAAACAGATTTTAAACCGCCCCGAGTAAAGCACACAATAGTACAGTAAAGATAACGAATCATGAAAAATAAATTAAATTATAATAAATTGGGAATATGTTGGGCATGGAGTTAATACATGGTGACGGACCTAGAGTGCTTGTTTCGACGATCGGGTCTGGACATATGCCATTACAAAGATCCACGTACATGTGTTATGATTAAATCGGTCCCAAGGTTCCAGTCCCAGCTTCCATCGGTGGATGTGAAGTTGAGAGGGACTATCGCTTTGGCTCGTCCTCGCACTACGATTTGGTTCACATTCGAGCCTCCTTATCTGCTATCGAGAACCTTTTGTGCTGCTCTCCCTGCAACATACTACAGAACCTATCAATAGAATGCAAAATTGAAACCGTGTTCTAAATCAGATTGCAACCAGATGTTCCAAGATTGCAAAGGATTTCTTAAGAGGAATTCTGTATAAAGTAGCTTGATATCTAAAAAAATCAATCAGAAATGAAATGCGAATTTTTGATCTCTTCCCCATTGTTAAAAACATTAAAGTAGCAAATAAACAAAAAAGTAAAAAAACGTCAACAGATTATAGTTTTCTTTGAATAACATCCAGTAATCATAAGTTCGCTCTACTTTAGCCTGATCTCACCTGAAAGTTATTAAAAACAAACTGATGAAACCAGCTTTCCTGATCGTACAGCAGAAATAACTTGAGTCTTCATGCGAAGAAAGGCCATCCCTAAACAAGTGCAATGTTATTTTCACTTCACCACCGTGAAATACATTTTGTAAAGTGGTATAAAAACCTGTCTTAAGTAACAATAGATTACTCACAGCAAAACATATCTTGGCAAAACTGTCACAAGATCAATAAGCGCTAAAATTAATCCCAAACGCTGCACTAACATAGAAATCAGCCCATGTTTCAAAAACTGAAATTAGTCGTTATAAATCAAAAAAAAGAAAACCAGTGTAATTTTTTCATAATGTACTTTTTAAGATTGGAAAAGTGGAATTTATTTTTAATCTGATGTCGAAAATAATTATTATGACTGTTTAAATGCTGAGACTGATGCACAATGCATCATAAAACTAAAATATAAGTACAAGTCATTCGGATACTGAATTTATCTTTACCATTGAATCGCCAATGCTTCCTGGGAAAACAAATATAAAGACTTTTGAACTTTTTTGAAGGAAATACATTTCCGAATTGTTAAGAAAATCTAATTTTTATAACTCTTTATACAATTAAGCAATCATAAAAGCTTTGAGGGGAATGGCCATCTTAATTAATAATTAAGACTGTATTAGAAATTAATTCAACTAAAATAAAACATTAAATATATTTTAATACCTTTTCGAAATCAAGAATGTTTATTTTATTGTACATATATGTTTATAGAGTTTTTTTTAAAAATTTTTTATATTAATTCTTCAGAAAATGTATTGAAAGTAGAAAAGGAACCGGAATCTTCTACAACTTTATATTTGAAATTATTATGTAGATTTCCCTCACACAATGAATTTAAAATTATGAAAACTACTAGAATTAATTGGAAAAGTTAGTTTCTGATGTACACGGTTACATCTATGAAGAGTTACACAAGTCTGTGAAGAATTTTAAGATCAGAATTGGAAAATTTTGTGTCCAGTCACGACTTCTTATTAAATATTTTTGAGGAAAGAATCACCACATAATGTATTCCTTTTCAAATTTTTTTTTTCATGTCTAATTTCAAATCAAAATATGAGCGGCGACTGGCTGAAAGTCAGCAAGCTATAATTTCAATGTGTTATTATAGTAATTCAACTTATACAAATTTAAACAAAAAAAAGCTCCACAATATTGTAATACAAAACACAGAAGTTCAAATAAATAATATATCGTTATATACATTAATGAGCCTTTCTGTATTCTTATTATAGATTAAGAATTCGATAAAATCAAAGGATAAAGGAAGGATTATATAGTATACTATAGTGTTCAAATCATAAATGAACAGGCTTTCTTTTAAGCAAATGAACCTAATAAAGCATGGAATAGTATAGCGACGGGGAAATAGCTTAAAGACTTTGGAAGTTCGCAATTGTTTCAATACTGTGCTATTATGAGACAAGATGTTTCTCGAAACCCGTGAAAAATAGATGAGAGAAAAATATTTAAACAAAACATTCTTACCATACAATGCACAAGTGATATATTAAGAATGATCGAATCATTAGATTCTCTGTTGTAATAAAAGCATAATGCGGAGATTTTCTTGTCATCGTCAGTATTTCTTTACCATACTAGAGTGCAACCTTTCCTGATTATTGCAACACTATGCCTCCTGAAATCTACGTTAGAAATGCTTATGTGTAAGAAAACTAGCGCTACATGCTTTACATTACAGTGCCTTCTGAGGATCACCGCTTGCTCTCCGCCTATGCAGGCGGTGAAAATGGCTTGTTTAGATGTTTCTATCATCCCTTAAATATTTTCCCCGTGATTTTCGAAATGCCTTCTATGCATGCGATTTTGCATACGATTAAGTGTGTCGAGATTATGTTTTGGCAAAATGACAGAAAAATTTGAACAACACTACTGCATTAAATTCTTAAAAGTATTGCCATTCCCAAGGCCAAACAAATCCCAAGATTCAAACAGAATCAATTGAGTAACACTGTTCAAGATATTTTTTGTCATTTTGATAAAAACGAAAATACGACGGCCCTCTCACCCATTCCCACTCACCGGCAGTCTGTCAGCGACTAACAATCTCTGCAGGCAACAAAAAATGAGCGTTAGGGCATTAGGATTATTTGCATTCGAACACCAATAAACCATGTCTTCTGCACTTCGTTGCAGAAAAGACTTTAGTATTTAACTGAACTTATATTTATAATAATCTCAAGTATTTTAATAGTAAAATTTAATTATTAGTTTTTATTAATTTTGTGAAGGCTATAATTTGATATAATTTATTAATTCTCTCACTCTCTCGCTCTTATATATATATATATATGTGTGTGTGTGTGTGTGTGTATGTGTGTAGTATCTTACAATCAGAAATTCTATTGATAACACATATTGATGTAACTAAACATGTTTGAAAAATTTTCGGGAAAATATTACAGCATTCTTTGTTTACATAGTCATGAACCTACGAGGGGGGCTTCTTTGCAAAATTACTCCGAAAAAAAAAAGGAAAAGAGAAATTTACAGCGATTTTTTCGAACAACAAAAATGGATTTTTTTTGACGTCACATTCAGAAGCAACACGATCTCATGATTTTGATCCTCGGTGATTTTACCAGGATGACACAAGAGTTCAATCTTCACTCTTCATACTTCCACACAAAGCTGACAGGAGGATTTAAGACGTCGATCAGGTTTAACGTGCACTAGCCTAACTGCACGACGTTTATTTAGTGCTAACATGGTTCGAGCCTCTGACTCGATGAAAACAACTCCAACCAAGAGTCAGCAACCATGCCCATTGCTTACCGTGGCTCAACGAATACCAAGGAAAGCTGAGGCAATTGCCCTTCCCTCCTGATCCCAGCCACATATTTGGTGACCCTTTTAATGGATTAAGGGGAAACTTGGAGACTTTCGCGTCAAGATGAAGGTTATCGAAAATGCTGGAATCTCGTCGATATCTCGATTAGAGGAAAAATTATGGATTTTTCCTAAATTTTCCCAATAACGGACAGTTATAATTAAGGGGAGATGCAAATCGGGAGATAAAATGTCGTATTTGGCTGAACGAATTCTTGGTAAGCGATCTATACCGGAAAGCGGCCTGAATCTGGAGGCATGTATATATATATATATATATATATATATATATATATATATAAAATTTCTTTCGCTCGTTAATGAATAATAAATTTTGAATGAATACAGCGCCATAAAAATTAATTCAAATTATAATTCATATGGAAATAAAAATATTCTTCGTGTTCAGTTCTGAATGTATTAAATCTAAATGGTTACATTTTGCAACTAACAAAATTGTTTGTTAAATTTGTAAAAAATAAACTGAAATTTAAAACAAAAATAGCATACACATTGAGTTTCGTTAAAATTAAAATTTTAAAGAGCTTACTTCGTAATTTTTCCTTTTTCATAGAATCAAAAACTACTTTGAGAACACCAATAAACATATAACGAGTTTACGGTACCGTTAAAATTTAAATTATCATTCTCTTAGCATAGTCTGTTAGTTTGAGAATATTATTGACCTCTTTTTCTTTTCTTTTTTTTCTTTCTATTTACTTAGACATTTACTATCGTAAGGTTTTTCAAAATTTAAATAAATTCCTGGAACGGAATGCTTTTAATTTTAATAACCAATTCAATAAAGTTAATATTCATGTCTGCTGTTACCTTGTATTTCTGACATAACATTAATCGGATTAAACTATAATTTGATATTCTAAAATTGTCATTTAACTTCAAGTTCAATAAAATGCATTTAAAAGAGTTAAAAAAATAGTTGCTATCTACTTACTTTTTAAAGTGGGAAAATAGTTGCTATCTACTTATTTTTCTAAAGAAATGTTTTTTAATTGCAATTGAAAATACGTTTTGACTAAATTAAAGCTGATGTAAGTTCCAAAAATGGTTTAAAAATTATTTAGTTTGAATTAAGTAAGAGGAAAAAAAAATTATTAAAATGTTTTAAATGCCTTTTAGGTTAATTGAATAGTGAAATTATATGCATCTAAGAAAAGTAATTAAAGCATAGTAAATATTGAAAATCCTTAGTAAATATTGTTAGAAACTAAAGTTTACAATGGCAAACTTTAAAATCATTTTTAAAAGGTATTGTGGTTTGTTTTGTATAAAATATCAAGAATAATTTCTGTATTAAATATTTTCTGAAAGCTGTGTATAAAAATATTAACGTAATTTAATGTCCAAGATTTTTTCAATAAAAATATGTAATCGCTTAAATGTAATACAATGCTGTATTATTGTTATTAATCATTATTCTTTTTGAAGATGCTCATTTTAAATTAATTACTTAAATTATCTTATATAAATATTTTCTTTTAAGTAATAGCCTTTGTTTATTCAGTTAACTTTTTGAAATATTTATTATTTTGGATAATAAAATAGTTACATACGATAAATTAAAAATCTTTTTGAGATAATCTCCAAAAAATTGTAAGTTTTATTTACTTTGAGAAATTATTGAAGCAATGAATATTGATAAATATCATCTTTAAATTTTGAGTAATTTTTTTTCTTAAATGTTGAGGCTTTAGAAGTTTCAAATTGTTTTGCTTTTTAGGGAAAATATTTGTTTAGAAAGTGATGATATTTCTTTTGTGTAAAACCTTACTCCAATTTAATCTTTTTTCTAATTTAAAATTATTACTAAATAAAATTGTGAGTTTTAAAAGAATTTTATCATCACTCACTAATTAGTTAAACAGTTGAGCATTTTCCTCTTGGTATTTCTTCGTATTTCGCTATTTTTGTTCCGATTTTTTTTTCTTCTGAATGTTTATTATGTTAATACAGATTTTGTTGTAAGTTTAAATTTCTTATGTATATTAAATAATTAAATAGATACCAATCTTCATTAGAATAAAAATTTATTTTTAGATACATTAAATGACATAATTGCACATAAAAACCATGTCTTATCCTTCTCAATATCATACATTTTATTATGAGAAATAATAAACAGCTTGTATTCCTTTTATTTAAAACATTTTTCAGTAAATACATTTATCCTTAACTTAAACAAAAACCTTATTTCTTTAAGATAATCCTCTAGAAAAATCCTCAATAATGATTTTTTTCAAATCAATTACCTTAGTTTGTCGAAACTTAAATATAATAATAATTTTATTCAACAAAACACCCATTTCTTTCACACTGCAATATTTTTAAAAAAAAAAGCTTTATTGAGTAAATGAAGCAAAAATAAAGCATAAAAGGCAGTTAATAACAATAAATTTACAGCACGTTTCTGAATTTTTTCCCCCTCAGTGAGACACGTGTGTAAGAAATACATTTTGTTTCTGGACACTAAGACTGAACATTGCTTAAGCCATCTTAGGAACAAAATAATTAAAAAAACAAAACAAAAAAGATGTCTTATTTTTATCTTAACAATTTTTTCCCTCTGTTTCCTTTTCTTTTGAATAGTTGATTGCAAAGAAGTATGCTTAGAAGTATAAATTAAAAAGAAAAGAAAAGAGAGAGGCGGAGAGACCATGCAAATTTTCTTTTTTCTTTCTCTTCTTTTTATATTTTTTTTTGTTCTTTCTAATCTTTTTCTTTTTCAGGCTTGTGTGTGATCAATTAGTTCGGCAATCTTAAAACAAGGCAGATTTTATACAAGACTTTACCTCGTGCTTCTCTTTTTAAAGGCTGTTGGTTTCTTTGTCGAGGAAAAGAAAACTGAAAAAAAGAGAGAAAAAAATCCATTAGGTTTTAAGAAACTTGTTTTTTCGCGAACTAGCAAAATACAGGGATGGAGGATAGAGAGAGGAAGTGAAGGAGAAAAATGTTGAGTTAATTTTTCCGGCATTACGAAATGTAATGGGCTTATAGTATTATTGGGTTAGTTTAGGGAAGAAGACCCTGTTCGTCTGCGTTCCCATGTTAAAAAGCTTTTGTCAGACTGTAAGTAAGGCTAATTATTGAGAGGTAGTCGCAATCAAAAAGAGATACATTTACATAATTTTGCGTAAGAAAGCTTTCATTTAAAATATTAATTTATAAGCTATGAATTAGTTTTTAATTTTATTTAATTACTTTGTTTATTATTTATGCATACATAAATGGAAAGTTATTTTTAATTTCTTACAGGATTTTTCCTCCATTGCTGACGTATTTATTGTTACAGTGTAGTTACTCTTAATTTGAGCAGAATTTTTCCATTAAAGTGTGCACAAGCGAATAGAATGCACTTATTAACTATCTAAAAATTGATTAAGTTTTTAACTGAATCTATTTATGATATAGATCTCTCATTATGAAGTTCGAGATCACAGACTGAATGTCGAATTACTCTTTTTTTTACTGAGCAGTTATGAGAATTTTATGGATATAAATAACGAGATGCTTTATATATAACAAACTGCTTCTAAAATACTTTATTTCATCAATTTGTTGCACGATTATTGATTTGTTATAAATCTATAATATTGAGAAAATAATTGTAGATTTCTTAAATGGTCGCAATATGGCTTTACTTTTTCCTGGATAATAAAATGGCTGGTGAAACCGAATTGTATGAAATACAATGAATATAAAGTTAAAAAATGACTAAAATATTTTAATAAGGAACATTAACACACCGTCATTTCCTGTTAGACCATATTTTTGAAACTATAGAATTTGAACAATATCTTTAATAATTTTTAAAAAAATAACCCACATTTAAGAAAAAAAAATTATCGCCGATTTTTGATAAATGCGGTATTTTTCCTTTGTCCTTACTTCTCCAGAAATTAATAATATATTTTTACTACATTGTAATATTATTTTTTGCTTTAATTGCCAACGATGTTTCCACTTACTATCGGATAGTAAATAGGTAAAAATAGTAGGATGTAATATTTTTTATGACGAGATAAGTTCCAACTTCACAGCTTCGATGAACGAGTTCATTTTGTCACAGGGAGAAACAGAGGATGATCAATTAGTACCATCTAAAATACTATTATTTTACATTTTTTTTAATGCATGCTTAACAGTGCAATATGGTAGCTTATTAACCCCATATGATCAGTGGTCTCGACAGGTAGCGGCGCTGCGAGCATCACCGAAGTATACACATAAAACTTGAGATAGCTTTAAGAGGGAATCAAAAATATGTCTGGTGCCGTTGAAGTGAGGCAGGCCAAAATACGTCTTCAATTAGAATAAAATAAAACTCTATTCTTTCCAAATTTTGACTGAGTTAATCGAGAAATTATTCGATTATTGTTACTCTCCTCAACAACAACGCCAAAAGTTAAAATGCATTAATAATTGATTCGAGAGAGACGTCTCTTTTAGTATAGTTGGAAAAGGCGCGCCAAAAAGAGACTGATAAACTTTTCTTCGGACTCAAAGAACCAGGATTCGAAACGCCAAAGCAAGCAAGGTCAACCAAGAGCTCTCCGAAAACCACCCAACGTCGAAAAGGTTTATTCTATTAAAGAAAATAAAATATCATACTAAATTTGATGATTACAGGAAAGGAGATAATAGAAAATCGCATGTCTCAACATACAGGTTGACTCAAAGCTCTTCGGATGGTGGTCGATCCATATATTGCTCACATCGAATCATAATAACATCAAAGGGAAGAATATTAATAGTCTGAAAAAAACCATAATTGTATTCATATAAAGCTAAATGTTTATACGTCATGAAAGATACATTTTAAGCTATTTTCCTTATAAAGCTTTCAATCAAGCATAAAACCGACTTAAAGAGCTTCTATCTTAAATTCGTGTCATAAATATGCATTCGATAAACCTTAGAAAGTTTTTAGGGTTTTATTTCTTTTATAATGGGACATATATTTCATTAAGCAACGATCCAAGATTTTGTCGCGAGCGCTCAATTATTTTTGCATAGTTTATTCAACTGCGATTGGCAACTCTAGTCAAATTCGGAGGAAGTAAACAGAAAACTTGAGAATATGGCGATGCTACGAATGCGTCGAATACGAACTTCTATCTAGAACGATAATTCACCTCACCTTCTAATTGAACTATTTGTCTATATGTGTGTCCGTCCAAATTATCAATTAACTGTTGTAAAATTTTGAAACTCTCCCAATCTTTCTAATGAAAACCTTTTAGACATAACAGATTTTGTTCCCCTTCACATTTAACATCTTCGATGTCTCACGATTTATCTCAAAAATGAAACATTAATATAAATATTAGAGGACAGAAATACGTTGAAAAGGGTACACAATACATTTTTACAAATATGATGTTTTTTGTGTAAGTACTTCTCTCACAGTTTGCTTAAATTGTAACAGTTAATCACAGAAATCCCAAACAAAAATGATTAACTTAATAGATACTCATGCAAATGTACGAAAGTAATCACATAAACAGATGAATGAAATAACAAAGATATCCTTTTTTGCAATACCCTTCCAATGTAGCTTTGTTGAATAAATATAAGTAAGAAGCATTTTTAGAACAAACTTATAATTGATGATGAATGGGCAAAAATTTAAGGGGGGATAGAAAACATCTAAACAAGCAATTTTCACCATACAATGCAAAGACGGAGAGCAAATGGTGAACTCTAGATGGCGCTGTAATGGGAAGCATAAAGCGCTAGTTTTTTACACATCGTCATTTCTACCTTGGATTGCAGGAGGAATGTCGACGTACATTAATCAGCGAAAAGGCTGCTCTCCCCCCCAAACGTTGTTTGGTGAAAATTGCCTGTTTAGATGTTTCCTATCCTGGCTATGAGTTAAGAACCACCCTATGTATGTATTTCTAAAACTTATAAATGTAAAATAATATGTAACTTATAAAGATTAGAGGTACTTAACTAAGATACCCAAATAACTGCTGATAAATAAAATACCATAGCTACTACCTTATTTATGAGATCAAAAAAAGTATAAACACATTATACAGCTTTTGCAAATTAGATATTATTTTACATTTAAAATATTTTTATATCTTTTAGTCTATCTTTTAATAAAAGTCTTATTAAATTTGTTACTTATATTTACTTGATTCTTCTAGTCTGGAAATTTATGACTAATTAAAAAGGAAGTACTTGAGGCTTACGTATGTGCAAAATTTTAACTCAACTGGCTGTTGTTAAGTGCAAGGCCCTGGACCCCAGGGTCCGTCACATCCTAAGCATCCAGAATACTGTATTGAAATCGAAGTTATTCGTGTGTGGGAAATTTCAGCTCCATCCGATGATAGGATGGGAGTTAAAATTTGAGCATGAATTGGTGAATTGAAAAGAGATATTTTTTACATGCTGCCATACATATGAACACAGAAAGTTAAAAGAAAGCTTGTGTAAAAAGAAATCTCTACCTACAACATTGTCAGCAGATTCTAAATGCTGATCATAACAATTGAATAGAAATTTCCTGGAAGATTCTTTTCGCTGGACAATTGAATACTTCATCATCATCAATCTCATTGTGATATCTGCCGTCATCAGCATTTGCTAGAATAAAAAATATTTTTGTCATCAAAAGGTAGATTTCTAAAAGTAATCTTTCATTTTTTTTTATCTCGTAGAAATGTTATCTTGTCGATCGTTTGATAATAAAATAAATATATAATATTATATGCAGTATATTTATTTTTCATTACATTTGATCATTACATATATTCCACAAAATAAATAATAAATAAATGTTTAAGTGTAAATGGAATCTTTATCTTGATTTTTGGCTGATATCGGCCATTTGAAGAATGGTTTAAAGTAAAGAAGGATAAATATAATAAATGGGAACAATAAAGTATATATTATAAGATTTTATCGGATTTTAGATAACATATAATATGCCAATTCTACAAAAGAGATAACATTCATGACTCCATTTGATTAACGTTCATTTTGGTATATCTGATTAACCATTATTTTGCACATTTTTAAAATAAAATGATCGCCAAATCGAATAATTTAGTCGAGGGGGAATAAGGCAATAATAGTCAGATGATAAGGTTAAGGAATTTATAAGTGTAGAAATTGGAATCCTCCACAAAGTTTCAATTTGTTTTTGATTTATATTATCTCCCTAGATGATTATCAGTAAAAATTGAACATTTCATCGAAAGTTTAAAAGTGAAAAATGTAGCTCTTAGTCAATAAGAATACTTCAAACTATGATAGATTAAATAAAATGTACACGATAAATTACGAGAGGGGGGGGGGAAACTACATTATTTAGTAAATATTAGAAAATGTTACAGCACGAAAATGATAAAAACGAATAAATGAGTACCAATTATTAAATAATTCAATTGATCGTAAATACAAGTGAATATTTTAATTATTCTGGAATTGTTGTACACGTGGCGCCCAAATGGCTTGATTGATAATCTATTGAAACGGTAGATGGTACGACTTGAAAAATTCATTTCGGAATGGGACTCGATATGTCAAAGATTGTCCATCCATATAAGTACTAAAGCTCACTGGCTAGGGAATTCGAATAAAAATAACTTTTCAAAGTTTCAAGCGCTAATCTGATAAAGTGTGTATATTATTACTTGTATTTGATTGAACATAACAGAGAAATCAATTTCCACGGAGAATGTATAAAATCAACTGTAAAAGATAATTTTTAATAAGATGATCCTGTCCGCTTCCAAGATTTCTGATGAAAGAGAAATATTTTTGAACTAAGCATGTTTTCCTACGAATCACTTGAAGAAACACTGTTTTGGTATGAACACTCATCTTTAATTAATTTTGCAAGGTGTCAAAATATGTTTTGTTTCCAATGTTTGTATGATAATGAAATCTTGAATCATCATTCTGGTTCTAGAACATAATTCAAAACTAATAAATAAATCAGAAGCTTGTAACACTTATAAATAAACGAGAATCCGACTGAAAGTTTTTAATAGTAATTAAAGCTGCAATTTATTTCTATTTAAATGTATTTAAAATATTTATCTGTCTAATTAATATATATATATATATATATATATATATATATATATATATATATATA
>BMAW01125201.1:449793-518342 GCA_019974015.1 Nephila pilipes | reverse complement strand
ATATATATATATATATATATATATATATATATATATATATATATATAAATAAATATATATAAATTTCGAACTCAAGTTTCATGAGTTTGACAATTGTTTTATAAAAAGAATAAAATTATTTATGACTTAATTTATGATATTGGTAAGCTGTTAATTTTATTTAAAAATTCTTATATTTTTCTAAATAATTTTTAAGAAATTCCTTCGTTGGCAGGTTCAAAGTCTGAGCGACAGATTGGGAAGCGCGTATACTATTCTAGTTATATCATCACTGTAATTATAATTTATTAGTAGAGTATAATCTATGTGTGTGTACTTCAGACTTTGAAAGGAATTTTTCCTTGGTATTGGCTTGACAGTGTGCTTTAGAACTTACTTAGGAGTATGTATGGGAGTACTTGTATGGGCACGAGATATCCTGTAAGTGTACTACTAATCCACCGAGTTCCATCACGAACTCCAAAGCCCCCCTTCCCCCCCATTGTCAGAAGCAACATGAAGATTTTGGATACCAAACCTCGTAGTTTTGAGTTCCTGTCAAGAGACGAGGCGATACTTCAGCTTGCACATCAAATTTCTACACCACTCCAATATGAGTGTTTCAAGTCTCGGCAATATATCAGCCCCATTACACGGCGGAGATTTTAGACTCGAATTCACATCTCGACAGAAATAACATTGGTCATGAACAATCGGTTACAGAGGTCATGAATGGTTTGAAAAAAGATACGCGAGAAATGAAGTATACTTTCTTTGGTAAACATGGGTGAAGAACCCCCAAGACAACCTAGAGATTCCTCTTTATTTTCAATCCTTTTTCTTGTTAATCATTTTTGACTTTCTGTTCAGATAACAGTTACACTTTCTTTGGCGCAGCATGATCACACTTGGCTCTTGCGCCATTAAACTCCAACATCACTCACTCGCACAAATTTATTTCAGAGGGAGAAAAATGAAGTAGTGGTTTGGAAAAAGGTACTTAATAGCACCTTTCTTCCGGAATTGGAACCAGCTGAGCAGAAAAAAAATTTTAATAGTATATTTCACTTCAATTTTAAAGAACTGATTGATGAGAAATTTATGAAAGATTCTATCAATTTTCCGATTTTAATTGATAACTGAGACACTAGAATTTAGTTATCGGGCTTACTAATTCGGGTCAAGAAAAAACTGAAGAATGTGAAATTAATTATAAAAAACCATTAATTTCCAATGCAAGTAGAAAGTAAGAGGGTGGCTCAAAAAGTACATTAAAAAAAGTTAATAGTTGTTGCTATTGGGTGATGCTTTTCCTTGATCTCTTAAACGGAATCGAAACATATTTGATATTGATTCGAAAGTTAGTTTTGATTTGGTAGTCGTTTGGTGCCAAATCAAAATTCGATTGTTGATTATTTTCCCCCAAAAAAGCGAAGATGGTCTCATCGGCCGGAAAAGTTATGCTAAAGAATTTTAGAGGGGCGAAAGACGTCATGATCACAAATACGAGAAACTGTGACAGATGTCCAATGAAACATGATGCTAACTAAAAACAAACAATTTTCGATACCACAAGCAACATCTCTTGATATTTCTATGGACTTATTTAACAATTCCCGCAACTTTTTAGCTATTAAGTTGTGACTGAATAAATCAGGTAACTCAAGTTTTCAAAAATGAAGAGATAAAAACAACTGTACTAATCTATAGTTTACAATAATTTTATTAACACGCAATGCAACTTTTATGAGAGTAAAATATCTTTCCTATATAAATGTAGTAATGTACAAAATGAATATATAAAGAGCCTTTTTTCTGCAATTCCGTATATGCACAAATACGAAAATTCAGCTTATTAAGGAAATTAAATGATGGAATATAAATTACGTATTTAAAATCTCAATTGTATTAAAATCCTCGGAATTGAAGTTCAATGGAAAACTTTTCAATGGTAATTAAGGCGTGCGAACTTTGAGAACACAGTTCAGTCTTTGAATCCTTTTCCCTAAAGACCTTAGGAAGGAACAAAGGGACTGATGCTATGTTATTTAAGATGGAGACAAAAGATTTTATGTAGTGTGAAAATCGAGTTAGGTGGTAGTTCATACCTTTCATCTGAATATGATTCTAAATCAGGACATTTATCCGCAATATCCTTTGTGAATCTTTCAATGTTCTCTGAAACAGCAAAACAATATACTTTATGACTCAAAATAAATTTAAAAAAAGATAAGGGAATAAAATACTTAAAAAAAAGTGCTAATTATTTTTGAAAAGATAATGAAAGTTCTTTCTGAAATTTTATTTAATCTCGGGGCACTTTTAAAAAAGTGTACACGAGAAACAAAAAAATAGATCGTACTGCTTTTCCCTGATCACCACTGCAGAAATAATTTTCGAGTCTTCGTTTTGAAAAAAAAAGTTATCCTCAAACAAGTGCCATTTATTTTCTACCTTCTCACTACCATGAAATACATTTTTTTGACATAGGTATAAAGAAAACTTGTGTTTTTGGCAATGTATCACCTCATAGCAGAATAATATATTTTGGCAAAAACTTGTCACAAGATCACAAGCGCGTAAAATTAATCCCAAACGCTACACCAAAACGATAGGAAATACGCCCACGGCGTTCAAAAACTTGGAAATTAGTCGTTATAAATCAAAATAAAAGAAAACTTGAAATTTTTTTTTGTAAGCTCTTGTTCAAAAAAGAGAATGGAGGTGTAGTTTTTTAATCTCATACTGAAAATGATAATTGTTATGGTTTAGTAAGTAATTTTAAGTACAGAGCGTCACAAAAGAGCTATAAAAGTTTTGAAAATCAAGGTACTATTCGGACATTTAATTTTTTCCTGTTTTATTGTTTAAATGCTTTCGGGTGAAATGTTAGCGAAGATATTTCATATCATATTTTAAAAAGAAGTAAAGGTTCTCTTAACGAATACTCCATGTTTGCTAAATCATTTTGATTCTTGTGTAAATTAAAATAATTAATACTAAATTAGAAATAGATTAGATCAACCCTAAATAATGTGTATATATATAACACATCGATCAATAACTCCCGAGTCTAACATTGAAAACAACATTTTTTTTGCAAAATTTTTTTTTATTCATCAATATAACATCTTTTGTTAATCACCTTTTAGGGTGATACAATCGTTCCAACACTTTTCCAAATCTTTTTTTTTTTCTTTTTTTTTTTTTTTTTTTTTTTCGCAAGAAATCTTTTTTGTTGCGAGTAAATAGCGATAAACAGCTTTCTGAATCATCGACTCGTTGCTGTTTTTGTTCCATCGAAAGCAATCGCGGCACCCACTTGGAAAAACCCTTTTTCACTTCACTTCAAAAAACCTTTTTCAGTAAATACACTTCCATATGATATCTGTGTCACCTCAGCAATCTCACGGAGCTTCACTTTACGATCTTTCATTATAATTTTTGTCACTTCACTCACATTTTCCGGTGTAACGGCTTCCACAGGTCTACCCGAGCGTTCCGCGTCATTTGTGTCGGTACGACCACGTTTAAACTCAGCAAACCACCGACAAATCGTTGCTTTTGATGGACAAGAGTCCGGGTAACATTTTTCAATCCATTGTTTCGCTTGCACGGTGTTTTTACCCATTAAAAAACAGTGTTTTATCAGAACACGAAACTCGGTTTTTTCCATTTTTTAAACAAACTACAAAACGACTTTACTCCAACCTCGATAACTCAGCTGTTTCTGGTCCGATCGACTTAAAATTTTGACACGTTTCAAGCAAAGGTTCGTACTCTAGAAAGACCTGGTTACTGGTTTACTACGAGCGCCATCTCTGGGTTAGTCTCGGGAGTTATTGATTGATGTGTTATATATTAATTTTTAAAGTTTTGTTTCTTTAAATGTTCGTTTTCAAATAATACACTCTATGTGACGTAAATGATATCAAACTTTTTTATTTTCAGGTAATTAGTGTTATAAAGTATACCTGAACTGTATTCATACTCACATTAAATGTTCTTAAAGTTTTGAAGGACGATTTTTTCTGTCGAAGAATGTAAAAAGTTTTTTAAATATTTAAGGAAAACTTTGTGTTTTTTTAATGAACAACCCCAAATAAAAATTTTCTATTGTTATTAAGATTCTTTTCTTATAGTGTATATAAAACTAATACTGTCAGATATAGCATGAACAAATATTCCTTGTAATAAATTTAATAAATCCTTTGCGATTCTCCAAAAAACATTAGGGGTATTCAGGAATTTTCTCTCCCCTGATCTCTTTAGCAGTTAAGTGATGACTACGGCAAAACCCATCAGAGGGATTACCCCTCTCACCGACCCTTTCCCCTTTTTTGCATGCCATTACAGCCCGATAATACTCCTATTTTTGAAAAACTGAAAAATCTCTTAAATTTAGAGAGAAGGGAAGCTCTAAGAATGAGATTATAAGCGAATTTGTCTTTTGAAAACTACTGCCGCAAAATTCGCAAAGATATGAACCCTCCTTCACATACCGCTGAAAAATTAGTAAGCCTTTACTATGTGGCTTAGAATAAATAAAAAAAAGTTTATCCACAAGAAGTAGAAGTGATGCATGAAATAAATAAATGCACAAAGAATTTAACAAGTGACGTATTGTTACGCATTAGAAAAAAATAAACTTAAACTCTAAATAGAAGAGATATTCTTTTGTAGAGCGAAACACCGTGCAAGCGAAACAACGGATTGAAAAATGTTACCCGGACTCTTGTCCATCAAAAGCAACGATTTGTCGGTGGTTTGCCGAGTTCAAACGTGGTCGTACCGACACAAATGACGCGGAACGCTCGGGTAGACCTGTGGAAGCCGTTACACCGGAAAATGTGAGTGAAGTGACAAAAATTATAATGAAAGATCGTAAAGTGAAGCTCCGTGAGATTGCTGAGATGACACAGATATCATATGAAAGTGTATTTACTATCCTTCATGAAAAATTGAGCATGAAAAAGGTTTTTTCCAAGTGGGTGCCGCGATTGCTTTCGATGGAACAAAAACGGCAACGAGTCGATGATTCAGAAAGCTGTTTATCGCTATTTACTCGCAACAAAAAAGATTTTTTGCGGAAAAAAAAAAGAAAGAAAATTTTGAAAAAAAAAAAAAAAATTTGGAAAAGCGTTGGAACGATTGTATCACCCTAAAAGGTGATTAACAAAAGGTGTTATGTTGATGAATAAAAAAAAAATTTGCAAAAAAAATGTTGTTTTCAATGTTAGTCTCAGGAGTTATTGATTTATGTGTTATATATATATATATATCTGCAGTGGTTCCCAAAATTGAGCATACACTACTTGTTTTTCTTTTTAAAGGCTTAAAATAATACTATTAAATGCTTATATAAGTTCAATATTTATAAGAACACTAAAATGAATACAACAAAATGTATGAGACACCAAGAGAAAAATAGACTAACAACCATGGTGTAACGATTTTAACTGTATGTTTTGGTTTGTGATCTTGTAACAGAAAAAGCGACACTTAATCGAGTTACTGAGAATAATTTTAAACTATTTTAATTTTAAAATATTCTTCATTACGACAGATTTAACGTACATCAACCTGGTAATCAGGGCTCCTACCCTCCACTCGACAAAAACAACACTGGCAGGAAGTCTACGACCATGACCGTTAGTCTACCGCTGCCTCAAATTTAACAAGCAGATCTTGTCGGGTCTTAGTTTACATGACCGGATCTTAGTTTACGGTACACTCGAACCTGATACTCGACAAGAATATGATCAAAAGATTGCAATGAAGACCATGCAGCTACTGTGGCTACAAATTAAACTTTGCTATTAGGTCCTACAAAAATTTCGCATAATTCAATAAAAAATCACCTTGAACATTTATTTGTTTTAGCAAGCTAAGTAACGAAGAATATGTTTCAAAATAATTAAAAATCAGTCATCTTTTTGACATTTAATTAAAATTAGTATCTGCGGTATGTAGAAAAAGTCTCTTTTAATTTAGCTTTTGTAACGAAAAGTAATTAAATTAAATTGAAAGTTAATTCTTTCATTTAAATTAATTTCCAAACTGAAAGCTTCTTTTAACAAATCACGTGTATGGATCTACTTCCGATTGCTCAAATCTGAGTTACCCTTTTCCAGAACTTAAATAAAATTGGAGGGTAGACGAATATAGGATCTGCTTTCTTAAACTAACACAATAATACAATAAGCCCAATACATTCCATAATGTTGGAAAAAATTAATTGAACGATTTCTTCTTCACTTCTCTTCTCCGTCTTCTTCCTACCTTTCCAACCTTTTGCGCTATTGTGTAAAAACAAGTCTCTTAAAACCTAATGGATTTTTTTCTTCTTTTTCTTGTACTTTTCTCTTCCTCAACAAAGAAATCAGGTACCTTCTGTAAAGGAAGCACGAGTTAAAGTCTAGGATAAAATCTGCCTTGTTTTAAGATTGCCGAACTAATTGATCATATAGGAGCCATGAAAAAGAAAGAAAACGTTGGAGAAATAGCAAACAGAGAGAAAAATCCAGCAGAAATCTTTTCTCGTTCTATTTATTATTATTGCTATTATTTTATCTTTCTTATTTGGGAAAACCACTTTTTTGCAATCAAATAATACAAAGAAGGAAAGAAAAAGAAAAAAAAAAAAACTTCCGAAACACATGAAAATGAGACATTTTTATTTTTACATTAAAGCATTTTTTTTTTGTTCCAAGAGAAATTCGACTAAACAATGTTAAGTCTTTGTGCCTAAAAACGACATATTCTTCACTTTTTTTTACATCATGTGTGTGTGTGTGTGTGTTCTGAAGCTAGAAAAATACAAAATTTATTTTTCCAGAAACGTGCTATAAACTTATTGTTACTATCTGCTCTTTGTGTACGATTTTTTTTCGTTGAAATAAGAAAATTTTTTTAATACTGCAAAGAGAAATTAAAGGTTTTTTGTTACAAAAAGTTATTAGTAAGCTTCGAAAAATTAAGGTAATTTGTTAAGAAAAGTAATTATAAATAATAAATTATTAAAAAAAAGAAATAAGTCATTTGAGCGAAAGATAAATATTTTTTTCTTGTAGAGTATATTTAAAAAAAAGGAATACAAATATATTATTTTTCTTTTTAAGTAGTAAATTGTTAACATTATTAGAAAGTTTTTGCAATGTATCTAAGAGTAAATTTTCATATTAATGGAATTTAATACCTTTTTCATACAATTGATACCATTTACAAATATTCTTGTTAAAAAGAAAAAAAAAGTATTGATAACATACAGTACTAGAAAAAGTCTAGGCAAATAAGAGGATAACGAAATTAAATATTAAAAAAAACTGCATGAATATTAAAACTAATAATTACCATTAAAAAGATATTTATTTAAGTATTTTGAAAATTAATTCAATAATTAATTTTAGTTGAATAAAAAGGGCTGGTATAGATATTTAAACTCGAAGTTATTACAAAAGAGGATTTCTTATTTTATTAACGTTTGCACTTAGAAGCACGAAGGTGATGAATCTTATAATTTTGAACCTCTGTTAAGTTACGAGGAAAAAGATCTAGAACCTCCCTCTCCAAATTTCCACAACCCTCCAAGGAGAGGAGTCGGAGCCTCGATAAGTTTAATATGCATCAGCAACGCTAAACGGTGAGATTAAAAATAGGGTGTAAATTAATTGTTTGGGGTGAAATGTTCTTTTGAAGGAATCCCCAGTATGTTGCAAAACAAATTTTTTTACAGAAAATAAGAATCTATTCGTTATATCACTATCTTAAGTCTCCCATCAACCGGCCATTTGGATTTTGTAAACGTAATGTTAATTCTATGGAATTTCTACAACAATTCTCAAATCTATACTATTTTATTTATTTTAATGCAAAAAAGTGCATCCGAAAGAGCAAAAAATAAAAAAGGTTTCCGTTTTTACATTTCCTTCCCGACTTATGAAAATATTTTAGAATATTTTTAAGGACCAGAAAATCCACAATCGAATAATAAAAACAGACGAAAAAATATTTTTTTAATATCAGAAGGAAAATGTAATTCCGTAGAAACCCTCATTATTTTTTGCTCTTTCGGATGCGCATTTTTGCAATCAAATAAATAGAATAGTTGAAAATTGAGAGCTGTAGTAGAAATTCCATAGGATTAACATTATGTTAAAGAAATCAAAATAGCCGATAGATGGGAGCCTAAAACAAAAAGGTATTTTCATTAAAAATATTAAATTCTATATTATTATTTTATATTTGTTCCATAACTTAATGTGAACGTTATATTTTCAATAAAAATATTAAATTCACATGTTCTGGAATTCGAAAAAATAATTCTTTCTAACATTTCGCAATTTTGAATTTTTATTTGATCAATTATTCTTCGTTTAATTCATATTGGTATAGTATTTTACGAAGAATTTATCAATATGCACAATCGCTAAAGGACTTCAATTTCTTCTAAAATATTTTTAAGAGCTAGAGCATTTCCACAATTATGAAAAGAAAAAGCTACTTAACGTGATCGAAGAAAGCCGGTATTATTTTACACACAAACACACACGCACGCACGCACATATATATATGTATGAAAATTCCAAACAAAATGGGGAGTTTGTAGGCTAGTATTGCACTTCAGGATGTTTCGAGAAACAAGTTACTATTACTATTTATAACTGTGTATTTATAATCATGCAGAATATTTCAATATTTTTGTGACAAAGGTGAATTAAAGTAATTTCTCAAATATAATCGCTACTCACAGAAATTAGTTTCTAAGATTTTATTTATTAAATTTATAAAAGATCACCAACAAAATTTGATGGAAGTATTGTTTAGATCATAAGATTATTTAAGTAGTGTTTTCAATGGATGAATTCTAAGAAAAAATGAACTTCATCTAAGAGATTCAAAGAATTTTCATAAATACTTTTTTCGATCTCTTCAACTGATTTTACTTTCTTATCTGAAGATCTATATATACCCGCAGCATTGTTAAATATTTAATAATTTATTAATTAGTAAACACAAAACCACATTAACTGAAATAAAATAACTCAAATAGCTAGATTCTTAACCTAGAAAAAAAAGTAATAAAAATTTATAATTTCAGAAAAAATTTGGGTAAAAATAATTTTCTTGAAGTACGAAGGTGGTTCAAAAAAGTACTTGTAATTTAAGATAGATGGCTAGATAGAATTTAAGATAGATTAAGGTAAACTGTTGCAACCATTGGATGCTGGCATCTGTTAACGGAGCTGAAAAAAATCGATATTGATTAATTAGTTTTGATTTGGTAATCATTCGCTGCCAAATCAAAATTTGATTGCTACCGCGTAGAGTAGCCGACATCATTTTGCATCGAATTCTCTCCATCGATGATAAATGAATTCCTTGTTGTACACCGGAAACCAAGCAACAAACAAAGCAATGGGGGTTTCCAGTTGAATCTTCTCTAAAGAAGGCGAAGATGGTCTCATCGATCGAAAAATTATAGAGAACAATTTTTGAGATGTGAAAGACGTCATGATAACGATACGAGTCTCATACAGATGTCTAGTGAATTCGATGCTTACTAAAAACAAACCATTTTCAATTATATGGGTACCATCTCTTGGAATTTTAAGGGCTTATTGAATGAACATCGTAATTGTATACATTGTATCTAAAAGTAAGAACATATTTCACAGAAAATATCAGAGCAAAGAAAAAATAATAATAATAACTAAACGAAACAGTTATTTCTTTCCTTAGAACAACGATAGTTAATAATTTAAAAAGTTCGTCAAGCAAATTTAGCAGAGTAAAATAGTTGCTAATGTATGGTGCAGTTAAAAACGCATAGTGAATAATTATGAAAATCTTCTGTTATTTGATATCTGTTTTCGTTATCGTATAATGAGCAATATTCAGGGATGCCTTGGAATACGAACATAATTCGTTCTAAAATCTTATTCGAGTTCCAAGACGATTTCTAGCTTTAAAATAATAAAAACATGAATCTCTAAAATTCTTTTAACATTAAATACATTAGATTTAAAAATAAAATACTAGATAATAACAATATAGTATGAATAAAAAAGCAAAATAATCAAATTAAAAGTATAAAAGCATGTACATTTACTTCAAAAAACAAAGATGATGATTCATGTAATAGGTTGGAGAAAAGGAGAAACAATATTCCTTAAGAGGCTAGTCACTTTCCATGATAACAAAACGTAACTGCATTATTATCACTAAAGTAACTCAAGATAGCAACGAAAATATCAGCATAAATCGCAGAATATATGTTTACAATTCTGGTAATGTACCAAACAACAAGGAGCATGGCTCAACCGTGGAAGGCAGAGCACCCGAACACAACCAGTAAGAACGTTTTCTCATTTCATCCCAAAAATATGTTTTTCCTCTCTTGCCTGGCAGCTTGGAATCTGTATTCACGTTGTCTTTTTGGGTCTCATTCTGCTTTACATCTCCAGTCAGACGAGTTGCTTCCACGTTTTTTCTTTCTGTTCGGCATGTTTCTGCCGGTGTTCGAATTCGGAAACAGCGTTTGTATTCCAAGTCAAAAATTTGCTAAAACTTTTTGCTAGGATTCCAATTTTTTCAAGTAGTTCTTGAACATTCGAATTCCAAATGAAGTTACTGATCCAAATGAAGTTACGAATGAATGTTCCAATTGAAGTTACGAATGAAGTTACTGATCGTTTGAACCTCAATCTGTAATTTGTTTTAGCTTAAAACTACGTTTCAGATATGTTTTTTTTTAATCTTCAATACAAACTAGATTCTTAGCTTTAAATGTCAATGCGATAAACTGCGTATTGATTCAATGCTTCTAAAATTTAAAGATAGAAAATCATAAATAAGTATTTAGGCTATATTAACAAAAATGTTTTAATATTCGTACATTTCTTTCTCTCAATAAGGGTTTCAGGTGCTTATCTGAAGACGCACAGACTTAAGGGGAACCGAAACAAGAGACCAACTGTTTAAAGGACTGTGATTTATTTCCATACAAATATTTTCATTCGGTCATCGGGCTGTTTTGGATCCTTCTTCAGAAAGGAACTTTATTTGAAATTTTTGCTCTCAAAAATCGAAACAATAATTAATCAAACACATAAAAAAGAATAATCACATTGTAAAATAGCCATGTTACGAAATTTGCTCTTTAGTCTAAAGAACTAAGGACTTTATCCGTTAACAACAGCCAGAAGTTTAGTGTGGCGTCTACAGTTCACTAGAAAGCCTCTCCAACTCAAAGTGTTTTCTCTCAAACATTCAGAACCCCAAACAAAGAAGTTACCATTGCGCTATTGATAAGTGATGACACGTGACACGACAATACGGTTATTTTATATATGAGGGATGTTCTAAAAGTAAGTTTCGTCACTTCTTTTGAGAAGGAAAATTTATAGTAAGAAAAAAACTGTCATCATGAATTATGTTTATTTTATACTGTTTTTCAACATAGTCGCAATTCACATTGAGACATTTGTCGTTGCGTGCAATCAGATTGAAGAAACCCCTCCGTTAAAACTCGGTGTCCTGCGACGCAAGGAATTCTCGCACAGCCTGCTCCACCTGAACATTGTTTGGGATGGACCTGTGCACGACTAATGCTTAGTATGGATGCCAAGCCTGGTACCGTTATGCGCCTATTCGTTAACACTATGTCCTGTACTGTAGCAGTGTTGTTTTCATTCGTGGATTAAGAGAGATGTCTACTTTGATCTTCATCCTCCACACTCTGTCTTCCTTCATGCAGCACCAGAATCCAACCATTTGACGAGACACTACCTGCGCACCATTTTCGATCTGTAGGCGTTCATAGATGACTTGTCCCGCGTGTCCATTCGCAATTGATATCAGCACGCACTTCTATTACTGATCAAGTTATCAGTCACTTCTTGGGCACACTGGTCTGCTGTTGCTCTCTTTTCTTCGTCGCTCAGATAAAATGCATTATTTCTCTTCCACTTTTGCATTTCCATCTTTGAACCAAAAGTGTGGGTGGATTCTTATAGCGGTTGTTCCCCCCCCCCCGGGGGTACCATATGCTCTTTCAAAAAAATGATAAAACTTATTTTCGGAACATTCCTTGTAAATACATATTAATACATATGAAAGAAACTGATCATAAGAAAAATAGACGAAACCAAATAAAAAGTATCTAACAATAATTTTATAAATTGATCCAAGCACTCTTATTGATTGATTAATTATTGTTTCAATGTTTGATTCATTTAAAAGTCAATCAATAAGAGTGCTTGGATCAATTTATAAAATTATTGTTAGATAATTTTTATTTGGTTTCGTTTATTTTTCTTATGATCAGTTTCTTTCATATGTAAGCGTACTTCCAAAACCCAGGCTGAACAGAAGCAATTACTGTCAAGACAAGAAAATTCTATCTTCAAATTCTTCATGAATTTTTATATTCACCAGCAAAAACTTTCTAAAGCACCAAAAAGTTGCCAACAGAAAGAATAAAAACAGAATGCTCGGCCATAGAAATCAATTAATAAATGAAATATTAAAATAAGTGCAAACGTTAAATTATTAAAGTAGACAATAATATTCTGTTCGAGAACTAAAATAAATGCAGACAATAAAAATATCCAATTAAGTATATGTATTAGAATTATAAATATCGCTTAAGTAAACTAAAAGTGTTAAATTATTATAATCATAATGTATTGTAATGTCAACTTTTTGAACCTTTTTTTTTTATCACGGATCCTTTATTTTATGTCCACGCACTTTTGAGGACGCTATTCTCTCAAAACAACAACCAGTTAGCACGTATTGAAAAGTGATGAAAAGATGTAGTATACTAAGGTATCTTGTTTTCGATAGGATACCTAAGTCAAAATATAATGTTAATGCAGCAGTATTTTTTCTTTAAAAAAAATAGCTCTGAATTTGGGTTCTATTCTTTAGCATTACGCGAAAAAGCAGTCTTAAGCAAAGAAGACGTAAATTGTATTTGATAACCTCTTTCAGTAAATAATTGGCCTTATTTACTATCTGTAAAAACCATTTTTAAAATATTGGGCATAAGTGAATGGGACTATATTTATAAAACTAAATACAATAATACTGTAAGCGTATTACATTCAACAAAGTTGGAAAAAATTAACTCAATATATTTCTTTTCTTTCACTTTTCACTCTCTCTCTCTTCCCAATCTTTTGTTCTGTCGTGAAAAAACAAGTCTTTTAAAACCTAATGGATTTTTTTTTCACTCTTTTACTTTTCTGTTTCTCAATAAAGAAACAGAAGCCTTTAGTAAAGGAAGCACGAGTTAAAGTCCTGGATAAAATCTGCCTTGTTTTAAGATTGCCGAACTAATTGATCACACACGCGCCCTGAAAAAAGGAAAAAGATTAGAAAAGACAAAAAAAAAAAAAAAAAAAATCATAGTTTTACTTATTTTTATTTTTTTATTTTATTTTTCCCTCTATGTCTTATTTGAGTTGCTAGAATACTTCTTTGCAATCAACGACTCAAAATAAAAGGAAGTAAAAAATCGTCAAAAATTCAAAATAAGACGTTTCTATTTTTGCATTTTTATTAATTTGTTCCAAAGATGGCTTAAACTATGTTAAATCTTAATGACCTAAAATGATTTTTTTTCTTTCCTAAATTGAAAAAGAATAAAAAAAACTTATCTTCAGAAACGTACTATAAATTTACTGTTTTTTGTTTATTTTTATTTTTGTATTATTTAGGTAAAATAAGTTTTTTTTAAGAATTGGAATGATGAATAATCGGGATTTAGTTGAATGAAGATATTTGTAATCTTCAACAAATTAAAGTAATTAATCCTTAAAAGTAGCAATGAGTAATAAATTATTTAAAATGAAAAAATAAGAATAAATGTTTATTTATTGAAAAGACTTTAGTATTTCTTTTATATTTAATTAATAATAAATTGCAAATTTCTGAAAATCATAAATTTTTAAATTTTTCATACAACAATTTTACCCAACATAAATGCGAACACAATCGTATTATTCAAAATTAATCTCTTTTACTTATTTATTTATTTTAAAGAAATATTTTTATCAAAACATTTAATAGTAAAAGTAAAATATTTGGCAGACCGAAAGATATTAAAACAGAATTGAAGAAAAATACAGAAATGTAATTTTAAATATTCGTTTTAAATGAATAAAAATGAAATTACTTCAGTAATTAAAATATTTAATTAAAATACTATTTGTTTTATCGAAATAAGTTAGAATAAATAAAACTTTTAAATATAAAAATGTTATTACAAATTGGATTCAAAGAAATAATTAGATGAAACTTGCCTTTAAAAGAATAGTAAGTCTCTTTCAAAACAAAATTTTTCTCAAAAGATAATTCTTCTTTCATTGCGTCATCATTTAACTCAAACATGAATTAATTAAAATTTAAATATCTTTATTTTTAATATTTTTTGTCATTACTTTAATTATTCTTAAAGTAAACAAAACACCAAACATTTCTCGAGACAGTCCCTTGAGAAAGTTTGGATTTTAAATTCCTTTATTTTTTTTTCCAAGTTGCAATCCTTTTATCAGAAAATTTATTCATTTTATATTCTTAGCAAAAAGAATTCAATTTGTGAACTCATTTGAAATGAGATTATAATGCGTTAAAAATTTATAATAAACTCAAAGCGGGCTCGTAGGAAAATTAATAAAGGAATATAGTTGAAAAAGATAATATAATCAACATTGTTTTCCATTTTAAAATTATGGTTAACTTCAATTTAAAATATTAATACAGAAAGATTTATTTCTGAGACTATTTATCATTTCTTGGCAAGTAGACTTACTTAAATATACTTAAAATGTTTTAGAACAATATATTATCGTGAGTTTAAATATTCCTTTTAGAGAACCAGTTTTCTCCTACTTTTATTTCTTGGGTTTAGTTTCAATGTTATGAAACTTTTAATGTTACTATTAGAATATATACTTTTACATTTATTTGATTCCTTTTTGACTTTTTGTGTTTTATAATGACAAATATTTTTTGAACATATGGTACCCAACAGCCAAAGCTTTAAATTAAACATTAAATATTTTCAGCAACAATAAAAATTTAAAAAGTTACTTTATCCGACGTAGATAGTTTTCACTTTTCTAACTGAATTTTATCATACTTAAGAATATATATAAGTACATAATAGTCTAATATGAAAAGCTATGAGCAAAATCTCATTGGATTAGTCTTATTTTAAGAAATTGAAAATGGTGGTAGATAAAATCTTAAATTTAATTTAAAACGTTTATAATTAAATTACTAGATGCAGAAAATAAAATCCATACTTAATCTTCGTAGTTTTAATAATATTTATTTGCTAAAAATTCCAATTATTTCTAATAACAAAAGTACGTAATTGATTTTTATGTTCTTACCTTTTATAAATATTGAAGAATTTTTTTGAAGACGCAGTATCCTATAGCCAAAGGTTTGAAATAAGCATAAAATATTTTTAGCAGCAGTAAAAACGTAGATAATTACTATTTTTACTCTTTTCAGTGAATTTTATTTCCCTTAAATAAATTATAAATTCTTTAGTCAAATCTGAGAAACTACGAGTAAAATTCTCATTGGATGAACCTTATTTTAAAAATTTGAAAACGGTAAATAGTTAAAAGCCTTAATTTTAATTTCAAACTCTTAAAATTAAATTAGGAGGCAGAACAAATAATATATATATATATATATATATATATATATATATATATATATATATATATATATAAGCTTCGAAATTAATAATAATAATATTTATTTGCTAAAATTTCGAATAATTTTTTTTTCCCTTCTATCAAACTTTTAAATAAATTTTAAAAATATATGAGGGAAAAGAAAATTATCAATGCATATTAATCTGTTTTGTTGTTGTTAAATTTTCCATAACACTGAAATAAAATGATGACAATATAATCTAACAAAAGTTGCAAAATAAAAAAAAAATCTATTTTATATCCATCTATTTATTTTAATTTATATTTATCTTTTTAAAATTCTAACTTTCTTTTTTCGAATGTAGTTGTATTAATTTAAACATAAATTTAATCTTTCTAACTGAAAAGGGTTCTTAAGTTTTGTATTTCCAGCAGCTTATAATATTTTTTTTGAAATAAGTGAATCATTTTAAAAAATCATTGGTTAAAACCTAGTAAATGCTTTTTTTACATAATATTCATGTTTTTATTTCTTTTTGTGCTGTATTTGCTTGAAATTACCTTATGTAACAGAAATAATTTCATTTTGTATATGTTTTTAGTTTTAATCTTTCTTTTAATCTATAAAAGTTTCTAGATTTTAATACCGAAAGAATTTTCTCTATATTTTTTTTACAATGAAGAAAAACTTGAACATTAAAATACAAATCTTACCAACTTTTCTCGAAGAGAAAATTTAAAAAAAAATAATAATAACCACGAAGGATCGTCCTTATCGTAGTAAAATGAAAATACCGGAGATGAAAAATAAACAATAAACCGAATACGGACGAACCGGAAATCAATGTCATTCGCGTCTGCCCGTCTGAGATTTTAATCAGAACATATCGGAACCCCTACGCCGTGGGCAAAATGCACAATAGAATGAAAGACAATATTCCAATGAGTCGCCATTTTTGTCTCTCAAACATATTGATAATAATAAATGAGGCTCTGAGATTGTTGCAGAGAGAATTAAAATTGAAAATAGATTAATTTTCCTGCGACTAAGTTGAAAAGAAACTAACATGGAAAAGTTACCGGAGAATTAAAGAGAGTAATATTACAGAGGAAGAGACGGCCACCTGAGCAGGTAAGCATGCTTCATAAGGAAGCTCTAAATTCAAAATAGAAATAAAAAAGAGCGAAATGTATAAGGAAATCTTATTTCATTATCATATGAAACAACAAATAAAAAATAAAGGAAAAGGATGAATGACAAATGAACTTTATTTTTCAACATTTTAAAACATTTAAAAGAATAGGATTTCAATTTTATTACATCTAAACATTAAAGTTTTCTATATAGCTTCGCTAAATTTTCTGCCTATTCACCTTTTTCAATTTGACTTTTCGAGTAAAGTTAGGCGTAGCTAATATTGACAGACTAAGGTATATTTTCAGGTTTTTAATTTATAACTTTGATTGACATAACATTTTTTTATCTGTATATACTGCAATTATTTTGATTGTTCGTATTTCATATATATACTTTTTTTTGATATAACACAAACACATTTCATTTCCTCACATTTTTTTACACATTTTTGATTAACACATGTTCACGCACACAATTCGTTTCCAAAACCAAAAATTAAAAAAATAAAATGTAATATAATTCTTAAAAAAAAAGGAAAATAAAATTCTGTAAAATTTTTTGTAGTTATTCATTTTTCTTTTAATCATAATTTAACTATTATTACGATATCTATGCTCAAGATACACTTCGGAATTTTATCTTCCTAAAGTTGTGGGTATTGGACAGGTATAATCTTAAGTTTTCCAAGGATTTTGAGGTGCGATTAATTTTTATTTTTAAAATTAGTAGTTGCACACAAAAAAGCGTTTTTTTTTACAAATATAAGAATGAAAATAAAATTCACAATTGAAAGCGCGTTTTACTTTACATATCCCACATATTTACGGATGTTTTTTAATATAATGATATATTTAGCATTTCAAATAAAAATATTTCGATTTTTATCTATACACTCACTGTAATTTATTTCGAAAGTATTTTCGCTTACAATTCTTAATTGTTTTGGGACACTCTTAGGCTTTTAAAGATCACCAATTTTGAATAAGGGATGCAAGTACTAAACTTTTGTTTCGGTGACGTTCCGAATTATACATCTTTTTATTTTTAACATTACCTGGTCAGAAAACTTGTTTAAAACTATCACCGAACAATTTTTCACAGAATCATTTTAAATTAAAGATAACTGTAACGAATATTTCTTACGTCTTATATTACTCATCTTTATCATACTCGTACATATAGGCATCTTTTGAGTTCTGATATGCATTTTTGTATACCACTATTTCTTATATTTGATTTATTCTTAGGAGTTAGTTTATTGTTTATTAACTTTGAACTTAAAGGTAACATTTAGTCTGTTGTCTCGTAATTTTAAACAAACGTCAAATAATGATGATGATACTTGAGCTGGTGCCCAACCCCATCATCTCTTCCACACTACGCCTACATAAGGATTTTGTCTCCAGGAAGATTTAACTTTAATTAGCACCGCAATACGGCGGAGCTCAAGTAGCATTTAGGTTGGGCTCTTCAAATCGACTGAAACAACGTTGGTCGCGAGATCACGATCATGACCATTTGGCTACAGCGTTTGCGTTTCGAATTTGGAAAGCAATCATGAAAAGGTAAATATATTCTTAAGCTTAATTTTATAGAAAAGAGATGCCAAAATAAGTTTCAACACATGTCTATCACAGATTTACGTATAGTGTGTTTGAAGTGTGAAGAAAATGTATCAGAGAATTTCTCTAAATATTCATTTGATGATGAGAACTGAGACTCAAGAACTGGGTGTTTCAGAATTGATCATTCAAATTCAATGGAAAGGTACGATGCAGTGAAAGATGGCAATTTCACGTAGAAGAAACATGAAAGCGAACGAATACATGACGTTAAGGATGAAGTGAATCCACAGAGTCTGTGCAAAGTTGTTTGACGAATGAAGCTGATCGTCATTCGACATACGGGCTTTGCCGAAGTAACTTGGATCGGTGTGTGAAGGAACTGGAGAATTCCTTCACATTCGTTCTTTCCAAGGATTTAATATTTTTGTACAGTTCAGTTGAAATGATGTTGAATTAAAGTGAATCTCCGACAAAAATATGCCAAATGCAGGATCTTAGAAGTTTTTCAACTTAGTGCGTACAGGAAAGTATTGAAGATGACTATCTGGAATGAAGCGCATATAGAAGATGTGATTATGATTATATATTAACGTCAATTGAGAAGCTACACGAGGGCTATTGGTAAAGAACCTTGTAATTTTGAACATCGGTCAAATGAAGAGGATGACACTCTGCCTGTAGAAAAGCTCCATAAATACCCTAGGCCAGTGGTACTCAAATTTTTACCCTTTGGAGAAACCTTTGAGCTTACCGTTTTCTTGAAGGAACTTTTTGATCCAAGAGCAAAAAAAGAGGATATTAAAGCTTTGTCCTTTCCAAATTTAAAAAAATATTATTACACTTTTATTTTAACACAATACAAATATCTTTAGATAGTGAATGGAAAGGTAGCTAATGACGTTTTTTGGTTTTCTAAAATATATTCTATGAATAATAAACAAAATCAACACTATTTTAAATTATAACAAATTAATAAAAATATTTTTAATTACTTGGATGTGATTGTTTTTTATTGCATAGTATTTTTACTTCTGGAATAATTATAGAACTCTGCAACACTTTATGCCATCTTCAGCATCCAATCTATTTCTGTATTTTGTTTTTGTCGCAGAATACAAAGAGAAAGATTTTTCGCATACATAGGTTGAAACAAATAGCAATAGATATTTCACAGTTCTTTTGTCAAATTCAGGATATTCTTATCTGATTTCAATTCAAAAATGCATAATATAAAATTGACTTAATTTTAGTTTCAACAGAGTGTCGTTTGATACATCAACTGAGCCAAATAACGGAGATTAATATGAGACCTAATGTGTCTCAATTAATCTCCGTTGAATCTTGAATCGTATTTGAAGAACGTGACTTTTACGAAATTTAAGATTTTATTTTATCCGTAAAAAATTTATTTATATTTATTTTTACAAGCAAACTGCCTTTAAGAATTCGATCTATTATAAAAAATAAGTTTTACAAAAATTTTGGAGCTTTGAACCCTTTGAGAGGCAGTATATTAAAAAACATAAAAGTTTTGTTAAAATTCATCTGATATGCATTAATAATGTTAAAAGGATATAATATCAAGCAATAAAATTAATTTTTAATTATTTCCTGATTTTTAAGACCCGGTTTGTATAATATACCACTGCCCGTGTACGACATCTTATTTGCACACCTGCTGTTTCTTAATCCTTCGAAGAAATGGTAAATACTTTAATAAAAAATCGCATTATTTTAGTTAACTCGTTCGCTCCTAGCGTATCACAGGCGATATGCTCCGTGAATGTCTTCTACGACCCAACGTATCAATAGAGATACGCTTGATGAGAACATTTTATTTGATTTTTTTTAATGTTACTATATGGCGTTACAATACCGCGAAATCTATATAGATAGGTTATTTGGAGTGTTGACTTAGGTGATATGGGCTTGAATTTCACTTCTGGCTACCAGGAGGGGGGTAATTGTTAAAAGCACGTGTTGTGGTGCGGCTCTTTAAATGTAATGACAGGATTTGAAGGATGCACTTGCTTTCGGTTTGCTTTTTCTTTCTTGCTTCTTAGAAGTTCGAAGGAGAATTTATGCCCTTTATGGGGGTTAGTATTTTTGGTAGCAGATGTTATCAGATGTTCATTTCATTCAGTCAGTTTTTATTTGTAGCGACAGTCATGACGAAAAGAAAGTGTTTATCTGATACTGAGATTTGCGAAATAATAAATGAATCTGACAGTAATGTTAGCGAAAATAATCCAAATCTGTACATAGACATTAAAGTAAAAAAAATAAATAAATAAGGGGGAGGGGAATAAGATGTGCCCTTTGCTCAAAATCTTGCGTGAAGCGTCAAAATATGTATGTAAGACATGTGACGTTGTACTATACATTGAATTTTTTTTTATAAATATACCATACAGCAAAATAAGATTTATCTTTTATATTTATATATTCTATGTAATGGTACATCATTACACCATGAAATTTATGTAACATATGTAAATATATTTTTATTTTCTTAAAAGTATGATTTTTTATGTAATTTTATGTATAAAACATTCAATTTTAGATTAAATCTTTTTTTCTTTTGTATATATTAAGTTTAATGCCTTTTAAATAATATATGCAAATACGAAAATATTTTAATAAATAGCCGATTTTAGAGGAATTTTTTTCACGATTTAGGATTAATATCTAAAATCGTTTGGGCACAGCGTGACACTTCGCGGTAAGAAGCCGCGGGCCCAGGGAAGCACTTCTGTTTTCTCCCTCCGGTAGTGAAAAGGTTAATTTGGGAAATATTAGGATCACAAAGCCCTTTTAAAAAGATTAGAATTTTATAATGTTATATTTTTATTTCGAAGAGTGATAATTAGTGTGAAAATTTGTCATTTAATTCCAGGATAGCTTTTTTATACATATATAATTTTCGTAATTTAATGACAAAACTCTATTATAAGATTAATAAAACAATTTTAGTTGAAATGCATATACAGTTTTTAATAAAATAAGGTTTATTGCATAGACTATAGTGATATTTTCTTCACTGTTTCTGAAGATAACTCAGATCTATCAGAAGGGACTTTCAAACAAAGCAAGTATTTCCTGAATTGAAATCCTTAGAGTTATATATATATTATTTAGGAATATATATATTTAAAACTTTAATTAAAATCAGATTATAAAGATACTTCAAATAGAATTCGAATTTTTCTCAAATAGTTATGCATTCTATTGTACAAAATCTGAAACAGTCATGAAAAGAAACAAAAACATGAATTCTTCGAACGCTTGATAAAACTAAAATACTGTTGGATGTACGGTCTCCGTAGAAGTTTCTGAATTATTTACAGGATGTGTACTCAATTCTTTCACTGTCTTTCTCTTTAATCTCCTCTTAAGCGTTATTCCTAGATTTTTTTTCAGTTTAGAAAGAATCATCTCTTCTTCCAAGATTCATATAACATATTCATATAACAAGATGACGCCCAAATGCTGAGGACTCTGTTCTTACAAATCGGGCATCTCTTTGCTGTATTGTACCTTTTATCAATGATTTCGATCCTGGAATGATTCACAACATTTACTTAGATCCCTAGGTAAAGATTGCCGTTAAAGGCAATAAACCCCTATTGCCGGCAGCTTATCTTCTATTATTATTTTATGCTAACGCTTTTGTCCATTATTGTTAACAAGTTTCATGCCTATCAACGATAAGTCCTTAAACTGCTGCCTCCAGCTAGTTCTATCTTACACGCCTTCTGAGGTTGCCCTTCCATTTTTTGCTATAGTTTTAGTTTTGAGAAAATACTTCCCCCCCACCGCTTTTGTTTGTTATCTCTTGGTAGGCAGTCACCGCTTTGATAAATTTTAATCCTGTTTTAAATTTCTTTTCTTTGGAGAATAAGTCTGATTTTTGTCATACCTGCACTCGAAGAGATGTTAATGACTTTTATCTTTCACTGTAACAAACCGAACCATCACATATAAGTCTGAATCGGAAATTTCAGTGCTGCCATCTAGTGCTCACTAGTCATCCATGTGGGTGGTGGTATAAATATGATACTACTTAATTTGAAGTTTGAACCAAAACCTTATACATTTTATTTTGAGTAATTAGCAGTATGTACATAAATTTTCAAAGATGTAGATTGGGTAGCTGATGAATTTAAAGTTTTCAATTCATTTCAGAAACATTTTTGCAAAATATAAAACAACAACTAGTTAGGAGCTTTCCTTAGCTTCAAAGCAATAACTTTCATAATTATTCTGTATGGTTCTGCCATCTAATTTAAGCAAAGAAAAGTATAAGCTACCATTTAAATGTAAATGTGCGGGGAAAATAATCTTATTTTACAAAACATTTTTGGGTGCTAAAGATGTGGTATAAAAATATACCCCCCCCCTGAACCTCTGTCAAAGTTCCAGGAACCTTAGGGTTCCTCGGAACCCAGGTTGAAGACTTCTGTTTTAGACAAAGTCGAGTCGGGAACTTAGTTTTTGACCATGGTTGGTCCATCCTTACAGTGCCATGTGACGTCATGGCTAGTGAATATATTTTTTTGTAACTTTATTCTTGGAATGTATATACTCTGTACTTGATTGACGTCACATTTTTTGATGAAACAGAAATTGATACGTTGCCCACCTAGACAGTTTCTCGGTCGAGACGTTGTCCTTGGCGTGAGCAGAGGTCTGTAAGATTATTTCTGATATAATTGTATGTGTGTGATATGAACTTGAAAATAAACGATTTTAAATATGAAATGGATGCCACGAAATATTTGCCACTATGCCACAGCCGGTATACGAGTGAATATAAGCCATTTTATCAGAGCATCGGGACAATCTTGAACTGTTTCAACTCTTTTCTAAATTGAAAGCATCTTTTCTAATTGAAGCACCGGAAGAAAAATTCAGAAAATTCAAAAGAAAAAGTAAATGCACTTGCGTTAATTATAGCTATATGAAAATAAAATATTTTGGAGAAAATAACATGTTTCATAAGTTCATAAGTTCCATAAAAATAAAAGGATTATTATTTTTATTATTTTTATTTTCCAGTTTTTGCATTAAAATGAAGAGAAAAAAAATGAATTCCTATTTTTACTAACATAAATTTATATTTTCAAATATCATAATATTATAGATTTTAAATCATTTCATTGAATTGTTCTTTTCACGAACTTAAACTATGCTCATATAAACTCGTAAAATACAATAAAAATCAATACCCTATCTCAAACTGGGAAATGTCGGTTATTCTTAAGCCAGCCTGACCATTGAAAGTATCTGATATTAAGGCCTCTCTAATTCTTTTTATTGGATATATGTTACACGATATGATTACATAAATGGAGAAAAAGGTTTAAAGGGCTCGATATATACGAAAACCGTCCAGTCCATTGAACAATAATGCAGTCTTGTACTACATCATATAAAAAACTTTAGGAAAAAAAAACGTGTTTTGAAAATACCCATTACTGGGATATGACTGTTTTTGATAAAAACTGATTCTAAGCCACATCTTAAATCCTTAGGAACGTGAAGGAAGAGAGTCTAAAGTATAAATTGCATAACTTATAATCACAATAAATTTAGGAAACGGGATACAAGAACACATAAAATATGTCTACCGAAGATGCGAACAGTAACATTTTGATTTTACCGAAATATATACGAAATGAAAGATTATGTACGAAACGGTTCGCCAACCGTTTTCACTTAAATTCACTAACGTTTTAATACTAAAAGTTAATGTGAAAAGTAACTCTGGGATATTTGTAGAATTTTATCTAATTAGCAATGTCTGGTAAATTCTGAAATAATTATTAAAAATTTAATGTCAAATACTTTAAGTCTAAGTTGTGACTTTTTCTAATGTAAAATATCAACAAAATATTAATAAATAATGTTACGAAAGTATAATAAATATAAACGAGATGATTGTTATTTATTTTACATAGTAATTATAATTTATTTAAAGTTTAAATAATCGTTTGATATAGTTTTATTTTTCAAACGTTCGTTTATTTAGCCGCTGCCACCTGAAAACAAAGTAACATAACAAATAACATTTAGTGTAACATAACAAAGTAACATCTAGTGTAACATAAAAAAGAAGAGCGTTCCACTAAAAACAAAAACAAAACAAAAAAATAATTATCTGCAGGAAAATATTTAGCTTCTGTTTTACAGACTCACAAGATATTGTGCACGTCAAACTTCGTCATGACCGGGCATAATCGAAGTACTATTGTGAACTTTTCAAAAAGATTGGAGCAATATATTGGGGTCCTAAAGCCTTTCCACTGCAACCCGCAGTGTTTTTCTCCAGGATAATGCAAGATCCCACACAGTTAGTTGTCACAAGAAAAATTAAAGTTATAACGTTTGAGGCATACTTCCCTTCGACTGTCCTTATGGACTTTTCCTGGACACTATTTGATTCAAACAATTCAACTTATAATTATATAAGGCAAAGCTCTATATAAATTGAAGTGTAATGCGAAAGAGAAAAGGGAATACGGAGAGAAAAGAGAACAATAATAGTGTTACAGGAATAAGAAAGGTTTTAGTGAGTTGTACGCGAAATATTCATTTGGCATGTATGGCTGATTTAGTGAGATTAAGACTGAACAACATTTTTTTAAGCAAATAGGAGAAAAACGGCTGTCACTTTCAACGACCATTTGATTGTAACACTGCGAGTAGTAGGAGATTCTCTTAACCATCAAAGAGTTAACGTCACTTTTAAGAGCCACAGGAAGCTAACTGGCGACGAATCTCAAAATTTCGAATCGCAGTCAAATGACAAAGGCGATACCTGAAGTTGTACCCTCCTCTCCAAACTTCAATACCACCCTAACGTGAGGATTTGGAGCCTGACAGATTTTAAGTGTATCAGCTTCACTACTGGAAGTATCATTAGAGCCACCGGAACTTGGAACTGCTTCGGGTTTAACATGCATCAACTCCGCTATACAGCGAGTCACAGTGCCCGCTAAGTGACACTGTGACTTAGGAGTATGATTAAGTTTACGTGTATCATTCCCTCTACTCGATGGATCTTTAGTGGCATCAGAATTCAAACCCATGGTTCTCCTGAATCAACGCTGGCAATGAGCTCGCAACCATGATCACTTAACTACAACTGCCGAATAGAAACTTTAAAATGTCTTTCACAACAAATGACGGGACTTAACTATGAAAGAGCATCGCAATTTTCTACAAAAAAACTATTCTTTGTTATTTGAATTATTAATAGCGAAGTTTATGGCCTTACGAGTCTAACTATTAAGTAAATTTACAGGACATAGACAAATCGTTTGTTAACTTTAGAAATTAAAATATAGTGAACAAAACAATAGCAAGCAATCCCTACATATTTTAGTGACCGCCGTAGACTGGTTATCCCGGTCTCGAGCTCGCGGTCGGCATTGTATCCTTCAAGTCGTGGGTTCAAACCCTGATGCCTCTAAAAACCCATCGTATAGAGGGTTGATGCACGTTAAATCTGTCGAGGCTTCAAATCCTCTTGTTATATTCGTGCTGGAATTTAGTGAGAGGTGAAACCCAGCTAAGATGTCGTCCTCGTTAAGTTACCATGGCTCAAACTTACGAGATCCATAGCCAATAGCCCTCTTGTTGCTTCTGAACTTGATGTCATTAATGAATCAATCATTCAATCAATCAATGGAGGACAGTTTTGGGCTAGCAATTTGTTTCTTAATCTTTGACCTGACCATTTTTTCCGGCTATTCTTCTATGATTATCAACATTGTCCTCATTTTTAACACCATCCAAATTCCACTGTAGCTCTTGCATGTCCAAGACGCGACTAAAATGAGTGCACAGTGTTGAGATACATACGGGCACTCTGCCCTGGGGTATTATATCAAGTGACTGTCCTCCAGGTTGGGAAATCTGAGGGATTTCTTTTTTAGGTAGGTACGGGCTTGACGTCACTAATTTTCTTTCCCATGGGGTTTATAAGTAAGCACGAGGGATGCGTCTCAACGGTACCCTAGTAATCATTCTCTATTTTCAACCCTTTTTCTTGTCAATCTTTTTTTTTTTTTTTATCTTTTTTCCCTTTTTTCAAACGTCAGATCATAGTCTTACCTTGTTTGGTGCAGCATAGCCACATCTAGCTCTAGTATCATTAAGATCTATTCTCACTCTTTCACTCAGTAGACTATTTCTATCAAAAAAATATATTAATTATTTAATTTATCCGCAATTCATTATACTATATTCTTGATTTATTAAACAAAATTGGTCTCTTGGAGGCCCCCTCAACCATAAATATTTCAGAAAATGTCTTTCCATTTTAATATTTCACTGTTTTCCTTATGAGCTTTTAATACCTTGTGTAAAAAATTGTATTTGCTATTTAAATGAAAAATATTTCATATTACTGATACTGAACATTGGTTAGCAACACATTTTTATGAAGATCCTTTAAAAAAAATCCAACTAGGAAACATTTTGTATTAACAAACATCATTCTAATTAGAAATTTTACTCTGCACGCAAAAGATCAAAGATTTCAAAAACTCAGGAAAAACAAAAAAGACAAAGCAATCAATTTCCCAGAAAGCAAATATATATATAAAAACAAACGTTTCTAGGAAAATTTATAGCAAAGTGATACTCGTATAATCTTATAACGTAAAAAGGAAGAATATATCTTTTATAGAAATATTTCGTATTTATTCGACGAAGCCTGAAAATACAAATAAAAACCTCCACAATCGCCGAAAAATGGATTGAACTTCCATTCAAAATCCCGAAAAGAAGGAAAGAGTAATAAAACAAACTGAAATCAGGCTGCCATTTGAAATGTAATCGCAAAGTTTGCTTAACCTTATCTCTCTGTAAATCTCAGGCATAGGATGCACTATTTGCATGCGGAAATATCAATCTTGTTTTTCAATTCCAGCCGCTCGGAGAGACGAGAAAATGGGTGTGTGGAATTCACGAATAGGTAATCTGTGGCATCCTATAGTAAAAAGGTACAGATTAGTTGAGTTGTATTTCTCCTGATCAGCAGTGTTTTGATATTATTTTATTTTAATCGAATGTGTTTTTGCAACAACGTAAAAATTACAATGTAAAGGTACCGCTTGGATGAATTCAATTTTTGGTACCAGTTATACGATCTCCGACTTCTTTCGATGATTGAATGTCTTTATTAGTTTGTAAAATCCAAAAAAGAATGTAACAAAATTAATCCAAAAAGGACGTAATTGCTATAGAAATAATTTAAATGAGAATTTCATTTAAATTTTTTAATTTATGCAAGTGATGCTAAAGTAAATCTTTTATTGCCCTTGTAATTTTCACTAATATAAAACTTTGTTTTATATCTATGGGATAAAATTAAGGAACGTTTTTATTATAATTACATTTGAAAGGAATAATCAACCACCCAAGGGGATATTATTTTGCATACCAGATCACTTTTCAACTTCAAAAAGTTTCATTTTTACCTTTAGGTTAAATGTATTCAACTTAATAATTTTTCGTTTCCCTTAATTTTAATATCGCAAAATTTTACTATTGTCCATTTCTCGATATTTCAACGTTTACTTTAATTCTTATATTTAATTGAGTAATTTAATAATAATTATAAAACAAAGCGCCACTTGCGTCGCTAAATCTATTCTTTGCAAAACTTTACATATAATATTTTTTCATTGATTTAGTTTGAGACATCAATAAATATTTCATTTAGAAAAAAATTATTCGTCAAATGAGACGAGGGTAGATTAAAAAGTACATGTATTTGAAGACAGAGGGCATCATTAAGGTAAATTGTAGTTACGGTTGGGAGCTTCCATCTGCGAAATGAACTGAAATAAATTTGACATTGATTCATAAGTTAGTTTTGATTTGGCTATCATTTGCTGCCAAATTGAAATTTATTTCCTACGCATCGACTTCTCATCGTCGATGATAAATGGATTCATCGTTAAAAACGGTAAAACAAACAACAATCAAAACAATAGGTTGATTCCTGTGAATCTATCTGCTCTAAAAAAAGCGAGGAAGATCTCATCGACCGGAAAAGTTATGATCACGAATACGGGTAATGATCACGAATACGGGTAATGATCACGAATACGGATAATTGAAACAATGGTCTAATGAGTCACGATATTGACTAAAAACAAACCATTTTCGACGCTACGAGCACCATCTCTTGGCAGATCTAAGGACTTAAATAACGATCCTCGTATATAAGAATGTTTTATAAAATACATATGAGAACCTATTCTCAAGATATATGTTACATTAAAAAATACACTAACTAACATAACGAAAAATTTAAAAACCCATTTGCTTTTCAATTCTTTCAAGTTTTTTAAATATTATCTTTTTTATATAAATATATAAAATTGAATGCTATCAGGAAATTTTTGAAAGCGCCAATACTTATTAAGTCACTGAGAACGAAATTAAGTTTTTACAAGTTCAAAAACTCTTAAATATGAAAGTTAAATAAGAACTTGTTGGAAAAACATCTCTTTATATCTAATTATGAGCTTGTAAAACAATGTTTTCAAAAACGTTTCTATCTATTTCAATTTTTTTTAAAAAGTCTTATATACACATATCCTGCTTAGTGGGATTTTCACAGCCCTCCTTTTTATTTCTGCAATCAATACAATCAGATATAAGTTTAATTTTATTTACTTATTTTTATATTTGAGGCTTGTTTTATTAAGCATGGTGCTAAATAACTCATGTCTTGATACATCTTGTATGTTTTTATAAGAAAGTTTTTTTTTTCTATTTAATATTGATTTTATTTTTTGCTTTTAATTACAAATTAGTTTTTTTAGAATTAAATTTGTTTTCATTTTACATATTTTATCTCAATTTCGTAACTAGATCACTTTTCTTTAAATGTTTTTAATGCCCTTTCAAGGGTAGCAAGTAAAATATTTAAATATTATGATTTTTTTTAATAAATATTCGTAATACTTGAATTGTTTTTAATTAGAAATCTGTCTCGTACCCACCACTGCATTTCCCCAATCTAGAATGCACCGGCTCCATAATAAGGTTAGGTACTCCTGGATTAAAGTTTCCAAAGTGCACAGGTTTTCAGGAATTGATTGATAACTCTTGATTGATTACAGCATGGAATTCTGGTTCTTAAGAATATTGAAGCTGATGAAATAGATAACTGTTAAAATTAAATTTCAAAATGTGTATTATTCATCAAAAGGATTGGAAGATTTTAATATTATAAAGAAGGGTCAAATGTAAGCAAGACTTTTTTTAAAAAAAAATTTCTTTTCTGAAACACTACTCGCCAAAGTTTGCACCAATATTATTTTTATATATATCCTCCGTTATAATCTACGCATTTCTTTCAACGTATTGAGAGTTTTTTAATTCCTGTATGATAAAAAGAAATAGGGGACGTGTAAGCAACAAATTGCGCACGTATTCCTTCACATATACCATACTTATGCATTCAAAATGCACACATATACTTCTGCATTCAATGAAAATTTTTCTCTTCCTAAAATTTATTTGAAAGATCCAAACACTAGTAGTTCGAAGGTGGTAAGTCAGGATTATACGAAGATAAAGGGGATATGTCGAATGACGTCCAATGAAGTTTCTGCAAATTTTCTTGTGTCAAGCCAACCATATGGAAAGTCTTGCTTTGCCCTGGGTAAAAAGAATATCTCAAATCACAAGGAAGTATCTTTTGGACCAATTTTCTGCTTTAACCTTCTCCAAACGTGCGCAGTAGAAAACTTCATTAACTGCACATAGGTCATGAAGAAAATCTATAGTCACAATACCCAGTGAATCCTAACAAACCAATAGCAGGAACTTATCTGCAAATAAACTATTGCTTTCAGAGAAGCACTTTCTCTTTTTGCCGACATTCCCATACTAGACCCTTCAATTTGAGGCAGGGTTGAAACTAGATAAATGAACATATAAAGAATAATACGATGCTAAGCGCTTTTTTAAGTAATTTTATCAGGCAATATGCATAATATATCGTTATAGGCGATATACATATCGTTTATATTTAATCCACCTTTGTATGTTCCAATTTATGAAATATTTAAGTGGAATTAAATTCTAGCGATAAAATTACTATTTTTGGAATAATTTTCAATTGATTCAGTTGCGAAAATAGAATAGATTGATTCCTCTACACAAATTAGTTTCCGACTTTCGATAATGGTTTGTAGATTTCTTAAGTTACTTAATCCTCTTAATTTTTTGCAATTCCATAAAAAAAAAAATCTCTCCCAAAGAATAAAACATCAAATTAAGAGACTATTCATATTTATATAAGTATAGGTTTAAGGAGATGCAGAGCAGCTCCCCCCCCACCCAAATAAGAACCCAAAATCGTAGACAAAAAATTTTTAATTGAAAAATACTGTAGACAATTTTATATCGCTAACAAGGCAAATTGTTACAATCGAACGATTTTTTAATTAACTGGAAACATTTTTGTGTTTAGATATTTGGTACTTTAATGTTGCCCTTTTTCAGATTACGTATAATTTTTTTTTCAGAATGAATCTTTTGTGTTCAAAAATTTCTAAGACGCTCTCATTTTTCTAAAAGCCAAAATATTTTAATATCGCATATTTTATGCTGATCTTCTCCTATCACGTATTATAACTCTAACCCTTTTGACTGTAAATCCTCTCGCACATTAGTTTGAATTATTTTGATAATGTATTTATAAAAATTGTACTATGTGGAGTAAAATTTAAGGTGTGCTTTTTCTATTTTCAAAAAAACCCATTACATTAAAAACGTTTCAAATTTTATGTATTCGATTGTTTTAATAAATATTTTAACAAGTATATTGAAAATAACTGAAAAAATTCAATAATTCAAAACATTACATATTTTTTCAAAGACCTTTTATGTATGGTATAAAAGCATATATTAAAAATTATTTGTAATCACTTTTATTAAGATTCAACATGGATGAAAGTAACAAGCATATTATATGTGTTCCACGTCTTTTGAAGTTTTTGTCGGCAACAAAAGAAATAGAATATTAGTAGGTTAACTCAACAACAAAAAAGTAGAAGGTTGATATTGTTAATATTCATATATAAAAAGGACCAATATGACTAATAGCTTTATTGACAAAAGTTATTGTTCAAATAAAAAATTTGTAGTTTGTTATAAGTTGCTGTGGCCGCGGAATCCTAATGTTCTTGATCACAAATTCGCGGCCAGCGGTATTTTCATTGAGACGTAGATTCGAAACCTGAAGCCTTTAAAGACCCACCGTATAGTCAGCTGATGCAGGTTAAATCTGGTAGATGTCCCAAGTTCTTCCCGGAGCGTGGTATGGAAGTCTTGAGAGGAAGGTTCTAGTCCAAGTGTCTTCCTGGTCACTTGACTGATGTTCAAAATCACTAATTCCGTCGCCAATAGCCATCGTTTTGCTTCTTAGGCTGACGTTAATAAACAATCCCAATTATATGATATGAATGACTATGTATAATAGGTATTTTTTTAAAACCAAGCAACAAACTTTTTCAGAAGGTTTGTTATGCACTTGTTTGTTTATGTATAGGTATATAAAAAGCAAAATATGCATTATGAGCCAAATTTTTGATTAGCCTGCCTTAAAATTCCTTTTATGTTACATTTCACGACATTAAATTCTTCTCCCCCCCATCTTTTCTTGATTAGAATATAAAAATAAACTATACATCGTTTGATCTTAATTTTAATATTATTTATTTTTAAAAAAGTTTATATTCCAATCGTTGTTATTCTTTAAATCAAACTAATTTTTTAGAAGATGAGAACGGAGATGTGTCTGTAAAAATTTCATTTTTTAACATTAAAATTATTATAAAGATGGCAAAATTATAATTTGCAATTTTATCGTCTGATGATAAATTTTAATTACTTATCTAAATATCTTTCTAATGTTGAAAAACGTGGAGAAACGGAAGTTAAATGAAATTTTTAAACTTAGAGACATGTTTTATTTCCAAATATATTTACGGAGAATTATGCCTGTCATTTAAACATTTAATATAATCATTAACTTTCATTGATAATGCTACCTAGAAATGATAACATTGTCAGTTCGATTATCTGTTGTTTCAAACTGACAAACGTCAACTGGGTGCTGCAATCTCCGAATTCGAATTTCACAAACAATGACATACCTTTCGTGTTCCTCTTATCAGCCGAACGAGAGGACCAGCTTGTTTGAATTTCAACTCGTGACAGTTCTGAGAATATAAACAGATTCAGCTATTTCGTTTTCGATCTCAGTGAGCACCAAATCTGCATCGTATTCTAAGATGCATTGTGCACGCAGTTCGCTGGAATTCGATGAAATATTCTGCAATATTGTAACTTTCAAACTCTTACTGAGTATTTTCTCCTCTTTAAAGTATTCTCCAGTTGTAAAATATGTCTAAGGTTGAAAGGATTTTACGAAAATTTGAAAAGTTCAAAAATCTCAAAGTTGGGTTTAAAATGAAATATGGAAAAATAGAGTGAGAAAAATGTTTAAAAAAAATGTGGTGCTTGGCTTGCATATGTTTTTATGGATTTTATATTTCTCTTGAATATGATATTTTTATACTCTGTTTCTAAAATAAATAAAAGATTTTACCGATATATTGCTTATTGTTTAATATATATTAATTTTTTTTTTTGCCAAACGAGCCATTTTCAAAAATGCGATATATTGCATATACGTCTTATTATTTACTGTCACTCGTAAATCATTTAGTTATCTATTAAAACGTACATTACTGCATTTACAAAAAATTTCGGAAAAATAGATTAATTGATTAGAAGTGAGAAAATTAGGAAAAAGTATTATTTTCTTAATATATTGTTTGGCACTTTTCCTAGTTTATGTGAAATTAACGAGAGAGAAATTTTAATAATGAAACTTAGCAATTTATTTCTAACTTTCTTACTTAATTTGCATACCCAATCACTTCAATATAAAAATAAATTAAATTTGTTTCCCATTTTCTAACTAAACCTTTTAATGAATTCTATTTGCCTAAGAATGGAAAATAATCAACTTCTTTATTATACATATTTTATCCTGAGTATTTGCGTTTGTTTTCTTCGACCCACTTGACGTGATTGCTTAAAATAAAGAAAGTATGTAAATTACAAGTGAGCTTATAAATTTTTTACTTAACGTGTAAATAAAAATAAGCAATTATGGCGACTTTTCAAAATTATTCAAGCTCATTGATATTCTCTCTTCACATTTTATAAGAGAAATTACATTATTTTGGAATTTCTTGGCTTAAAAATATCTTCTTTATTAATGATATTTTTATTTCTTTAAAATTTATTTTTCATTTAAATACCAATCAAAGTAATTTGTTTCTCAGAAATCTTTTATATTGATTTCTGAAACTGATGAAATAATAATATTACAGGACCCACAAACTAAATAATTAATGATAAAATTTTAAAAGATGTGTGTATGTAATAATCAGAACTCATAAATTACGTCAGATATACAAAATGTTGCAGAAACTTTGTCATGCAGCCGACCTGCACTCAATTCTTTCCCATGGTGGAAGCGAAGTGAAAAGAGAAAGTGGAAAACGACAATGACGAGGAAAGCACAAGGTCGAGTAAGATTCTGTAGGAGTCCCAGTGTTGGACTGCCAGATGTACTTGTGAGGGAAATCTGAGTTTTAAATATTAATTATATGTATATATATGTGTGTGTGTAAAATAGTTCCATAAATAATCAATATTTTATATAAATTTCGGTGAGATAAAATGAATGAAATTTAGTTAGATTTCACAGCCATGATACTCTGCATTTTGTAATATTAAGTAGTAATTAAAAATGTAATTCTTTTTGTAAAAGTAAGCATAGCACTTTCATCTCATCGGAAAAAATCTCTGACTTTTGAGGTAATGAATGATAAATACACACACACATACAGACACAGGTGATTCAAGAAGTACCTATGTGGAAAAGAATGAGAAGTGAGATTTCGGATGATGTAATGATAGCATTGCCCTTAATGTTTTCCTTTTTTGTAAGAGAACCACGAGTATGACGCTCGTAGCAAGCCAACAGATCGTCACCGTAAACTTGATTTTGTTGAGATCATTATAGCCTTCTGTGGAGCGTTTCACCGAAAGTGATCCACTCTTAACTTTAGAAGCAATAAAAACACGATTGATATTTGGTTTCTGGTGCATAATGAGGAATCAGTTCTCAACGACGGTGAGACTTCGGTGCAAAATGGCGACCACAACAAAACTCTGCAGCTATCGAATTTGGATATGACAGCTAGTGGCAGGAAAATATGGAAAAACAAGCTCATGGATAAATACACTAATATTAACATATGGATCAATGTAATATTTGTTTTGACTCCTCTAAGAGATAGTAGAATGAAATGGAGACACCAAATTATGTTAGCAGAACAATCTGTTGTTCAACACTTGCGATTTTTGAGGCCACTCTCGCATACAGTGCTGGATCCAACCTCCCTCCCTACTGTTATAATTTCATAAAGAAACAATATACCTGAACAGTAAACACCAGCCAAATTATTTCAAACAATTTAAAAGTGTTTATTTTATTGTTTTACTTAAAAGTTGTTAGTTGTAACTAAACAAAGGATTGAGTTATCAATATCATTTAAGTGTTTATTTCTCAATTTGAATATTATGTCTGAATTAATCAATATTTAGCTTATTTTTTGATTGAAGACTAAGTAAGCAGGAATTGTTAACGAAATAATAAACAAACAGTTAATTTTTTCTTACTCTTAAAGAAATGATGTGCCCTCCGTCGATGTTGGTGACTCCCCCTTTTATTGTTTCTGATAAACACCCACTTCTCTCTCTCACACTACACAAAACAGATAATATGTATATATATATATATATATATATATATATATATATTATATATATATACCAATATATATATATATATATATATATATATACTCTCTCTTCATATATATATATTCTATATATATATATATATATATATATATATGTGTGTGTGTGTGTGTGTGTGCGTGTATATACATTGTGGTTTATTGACAAGTAAACATATCAGTCAAGTGAAATGTATTTTTATTAGTATTGTCACTGAATATGTATGATCAAAAGAGATCCAAATAAACATAACGACAGATACTCTAAATTTAAGACCAATTTCAAGGAACAAATATCAAATAAAAAGGTTTTCAAAAAGCATATAATTTGTTTTTCAGAAATGAACAGAAAAAATAAAAACTAAAAAATAACTGGAAGTCTTTTAGCAAAGTTGTATAATTTAATAATGTAAGCGAGCCAATTTTTCTTTAAATCAGAAATCTTCCGCATCTGTTCACTAAAGCTCAATAATACACACAAATAAGACTTTTACAATCTCTAAGAAATGGTTAAATTCCAATTTAAAATCCGTAAATGGAAAAAAGAAGGCAGAATAAAACAGACCCGACCGAACTAAAATAAGTTTGCCCTTTCAAATATAATCGCAAAGTTTGTTCATCCTTATCTCTGAAAAACTCAAAGTCGGATGCGTTATTTGTATGCGAAAATATCAATCTAATTTTTCAATTCCAACAGTACCGTGGGGGTGTAGAGGGGTATGTTGGATTTTCGATTTGGAAATCTGGGCCATCCCGAAGAGAAAAGGTACAGATGAATTGAGATTTATATATACGCGCCCTTCCTGATAAGGGTTGCTCTCATATTATCTCGTACTAATCAGATGTGTTAGCAAGCGAAATAAACTTTTCATTTTGAAGGGAAAAGGATATGGCTTTCTGAAATCTGAATTAATTGTTATTCTACCCTGTTATATCAGCGCCAATGTATAAAATTGCTTAATGTTTGCAAAGTAAATTTTTGTGCAATTTGTAGTTACTGATATTTATCATATTTTATTTTCATAGATTTTTTTTATTTCATTCTTTAATTTATTTTGGTTATACATTTTTAGAATGATATTTTGAAATATAACCTTTTGGTTTAAGAAAGATAATATCTCGGAAGCTAAATATTATGTCTATAAATCTATTGGCAACTAAAAGTAATGAAATATACAGCAGTGTTGCTCTTTAATAATAGTTAAAACACACAATATGATACAGATTTTCATACCAGCAAGATAAGATAATTTTTCAAATTCTGAAATTTAATTATAAAATTTTCGTGTTAGCTATTAATTTTGATTATTTTATATTGTGCAATTATTCATGAAATATATAATTTATTATGAATATTAAAAGTATTTATGAAACGAGAGGAAACGAATTCTGCTTTACAAGGGCTTCATTTCTTGCCTTTTAGCACAAACCTTTAAAAATCCTTCCCTTTATATTAAAATCTCCATGTGATCCTATTCATGGTGTTATATCAAATAGAAAGTCTTTTATACATTTAGAGCCGGATGATTGATTAACAGGAATATTACAAATTATGTATCAAAACAATTTCTTGGGCCCCCATATTATTCCCTGTCGTTTCCATATTTTTTAGGCCTTTGCTAAAAGAAACTCAAAATAATATTAAATATAAATTCCATGATAATAATATAAATTCCAAGGCATAGAAATGGAAATCTCGTACGACTTTTGCAACACGAATGCTATGCAAAGATTCTATACAGAAATATGAAGAATAATTTTTTAAAAAGGTGTTTTAAATAGTAGCAAATTCCAGCATTGGAAAAAAAGTATTTCACCATGTTTTCTCTTAAAATATTTGTAAATCAAATATGTATACAAATAATTTAATTACCCCCGAAAACTATGCAAAATTTCACTTTAAAAATAATTTGAAAATATGATGAATTTTCGGTATGAGGGAGATGAACGGAAGGATAGAAAGAAAAATATTTTGAAGAAGACAATAAAATAGAAATCCAGTCTCAAAACTACATCAAAACGAATACTAAATTTGGTGCTAATTTTCAATCATTCATTTAGAACCCTATTTACATATAAATTAAGTTAATATCTAAAATAACAAAGTTCAAAAAAATTTAATATTTTATTTGAACTTTATTTGTATTCATTAATAGAGTTTACACAGTTACATCTTATTTCAAACTTAAACTTTTTACTGGTAAGAAAATCATTTCAGGAAATTAATTCAAGTCTTCATAACAAGGTCTAATAAACATTACACGCGTTAAAATATATTCAAAGAACATAAATTAATTCAAAATATTATGCTATGTTACAAGAAGATGAGATTGAGACTCATTAATGAAAAATCACGTAATGCTTATCAAAAGCCTTACATTAGCATTTGAGTCTAGAAAATCAATCACCACGTAACCCAAACGCGACACCATTTGTGTCAGTACAGTAAACAATCATCCCAAAGTGACACACGTCAACTGGGAGCTGAGACCTCAGAACTCGCGTTCTGCAAACAGTGTATATGCTTTGCGTATTCCTCTTATCAACCAAAGTAGACGACCAGCTTGTTTGATCTCCATTCCATGTCAGTTCTGTGAATACAAATTGATTCAGCCCTTTCGTTTCTGAACTGAACCACAGGCCAATTGGCATTGAATTCTCAAGTGCATTATTCGAACATCGTGCCGGGGAATTGGATAAGTTATTCTGCAAAAACATAACTTTTACGAACGGCATGGTATTATCTTATGTTACTTGGATGTGGCCTTTCTGGCTTCTTTAAATTACATCTCAGCTTAACAGAATTGGTATTATTCTACGAAAACTTGGATATATTGTAAACCTTTAAAAAAGTGTAAAAGAAAAAAAATAGAGAAATGAGAAAACGTGGTGTTATTCTCAAAACATATCATCGATTAAGATAATTTACTATTATGATCGATGTACTCACATTTCATATATCTATAAATAACATTAGAACAACAATTCCACTCTTTTTAGAGGAATAAGTGTGTGGATTCTGCTCTCTCTCTCTTTCACCAAACCAAGGGAATTTTTAAGAGTTAAAATATATTTGCTGGAATTTTCCAAATTTAACAGCATAACGTATTACAAATGTGTATAGGGACTGAACTTGTAAATAAATCCTTTTTTTATCCTGAAAACTATACAAAATTTCATTTCGGAAGACAATTTGAAAATGAGATGAATTTTGAATCTGTTGTAGATAAATGGAAAGATGGGAAGAAATGTTTCATTTAGATATTTAATATATTTCTCAGAATAATGTAGCGAAGAAAATTTAATACTCAATATCTGGTTTCTATATATTTAATATAGACTGAATTAATATTTTATTTTATCATTTTCATAAAAAAATCAATGAAAATTGAAATGTTTCTGTTATATATAATGCCTGCTTAAAGATTTATTTTATTTTTTCTTATTTTATGTTAGCAATAGTTACGTTTCTCTTAAGATGTATTTTGTTAAATAATTGAGCGCTTGCTTTATTACAATGTTTTTATATACTTCACTTGGTGTGTGTGTGAGTGTGTCATCAAGTTTTCGATCGTTAATTTAACCAACTTCCCATCAAGCTAGAGCTCTGAAACCTTGGGAATCGTTCTTACTCGCCTAACAATGCAATATTTAGACATTTGAGACAAGTTTTAACTAACATTTCAATAATTTTTTTAATAAACTTTGCCACCATATAAAAACGTTGGTTTTTATCTCGAATTATTTTTACATCTGAACAGAATAGTATCGATAGCTGTAATAGTACAATTGTCTTCATTGTTATATATTATCGTCTACTCGGATATTTTTTGTTGTAAAAAAGATTGAATTGTACTTGAAATATTTTTTATATTTTTTGAAGGGTTAGTTTAAAGCCTGTTGCTTTGGAATAAAATGAATTATTATTTTTTTTTTTTTTTAAAAAAAACTGATCTCTATTTTTTTAATACAGTCCATATCACAACGAGGTTCACTTAAAGTAATATTTGAAAGTAGATCCTGATGTTTTTAATATTACCAATCATTTGCTTCTCCTATTACTTCTGCATTCTTAATAAAGAATCGCTGTAAATCTGGGGTTCTCAATAAGTGTTTGTTCTTATTTGTTCTTAAAGGATATAAATTAAATAAGGAAATATTTCTAAAAAGTTGTGATATTTGAATCTTTTTCGCAAATTATTCGGCAAGGAATAAAAATCCAAACTCCTTATACTACAATTCTCTAAATTCAGACTTTCTCTCGATTAAATGAAACTATTCATGATATCATTAGATATTCTTTTAATATCAATACTTATATTTATCTAACTGGAAAGAGAGAAATAAACTATGCATAAATCATTTTCGTCAATAGAATTTAGAATTGCACGATTTAGTGTTTCAGTGGAAATCAAATTAAAGTTACCGTAGACACATATTTTAATTAAAATGTTACAATTGATTACACCGAATAATGTTCTTTCAAACAATATAGGGTAATTATTTTCCATGAAAGTTTTCAGATTTTTTTTATATTTTTTGCTTTCAAATTAAAACTGTATTTTAAGCAAAAATATAAAAATTTGAAGTAATACTCTTTTGAAATTAAATCTCATTAAAGTGTTATTACAAACCAGAGAACATAAATACTGTACAATTTGAAGCGTTTTTGGGGAAAATATTTCCCATTGATGACATTTTTTTAATTATTTAAATTAAAATAATAAATATTTTACTTTACTTTTATGACAATTTATATAACGAAATTCACAACTACTTTTACATATATTATACGATCATCATGACACTGTCATACATAAGAATTACATGGAATTTTTTTTAAAATTTATTTAATTAAAAGCCAAATTATTAAGGTGTCTCGGTTTCCTTTGAACATTTATTTTAAAGTTACGCATTTAAAAAAATATATTTTTTCAAGTTATGTAATATTTCTATTGAAGACATATTTCACATGAAAATTCAGATATATTGTTGATACAATTTTAATTATTTGAAATTTTTTTAAAAATTTTGGAAACATTCAAAATTCCACTCCTCTCTTATTCAATAATATTTTGATAAAATATTTTTGTAATATTTTTAAAGATATTTTAAACAACTTTAAAAGGCTATTTTAAAATAACTTATATTTAGTTTTAGAGAAAAAATAAATAGGATGACATGCATGCTAAATTTCAGTTTAACACTGATGACCCCAATATTTAAATTTCTTAAAGAAAGAATCAATTTTATTACAAAATTAATCTTTAGTTTCTTACACACAGAAAAACATCTAAGTGACTGGTAAATATTTGTAGAAAAAAAAGCATTTTAGATATATGGATATAATAAAAAAGCAAAAGCTGAAAAAAAATAGCATAAAGGTGTAACTCTACAAAAAATATTATTATATGCTTCTATTAATTTAAAATATCATTTTAAATTATTAGTAATATGCTTTTGTTAAAAGTAATAGCAGTTTCATTTAAATTCGGTGCTTTTCTTTAACATCTCTTTTGATTACATTTTTAGAGTATTATTGCACCTTGAAAATAAAGGAAATATCATGAAATATATACAATAATAAAAAATAAAACCATAATATTTTTTCTGCTTTATATAACATCAAATGTTATATTTATATGAAAGTATATGATGAATAAGAACACAAAGTATGAAATAATTATTAGTATAAAACATAGTTACATAGAATTAGTTCACCAAATACACTAAAATGAGGTATCAATAAATCACTCATATAGTTGTAGTAACTAAAAACATCAGTAAAAGAAAGGTACAGTTTTTTGATAGATTACTTAATAATGTCACCCTTTGATACAATACGAGGGTTATTGGTGACGGACAAACGCTAGAGTTATGGTGAAAACGAAATAAAATTAGTTTTTGAACAGTTGAAAATGTGAAACAAATAAATTTCTAAAAAAAGGGGCATGATTAAGTTCCAAAATTTGTTTGCTTGCATTTTTCAGTATCGTTTCCTCCAACTTCTAGTTCTCATACATACAACTTAAAAATATCTTTTTGGAAGATAACAATTCAAAGAATGTTTTACAAAATAAAATTTAAAATTTTTTTTTAGTTACTTTGGAAATTCCGTGTGAAAAGGTGCCCGAATTAAAATTGTTTATTAACATCACTCTGAAAAGCATCACGAGGTCTACTGGCAACGGACATCGTAATTTTGAGTCTCGTTCAAGAGACGAAAGCGACACCTAAGCTGGTGACACCTCTCCAAACTATCACACTATAGCAACGGAAGGACTGGGGATCTCAACAGATTTAGAGCGCATCAGCCCAGCTACACGTGGGTCTTTAATGAAATCAGGGTTAGAACCCTCGATTCTACGAAAATAACAGTAGTAGCAAGTCCGCGACTAAAGACCATTAGGCTACCGAAGCCACGAAAGGAACACTAAAATATTTTGGATATGTTGAGGAAGGAAGATTTATGTTTATACAACAGACTCCTATATTTGTAATAATTTCACTGAAAAAATAATTTAATTTCCTAATTTTTCCCATTCTTGGACTCAAAGTACAGAGCTCATTCCTAGTTTCTGATACGATTCCAAATTATCCTTCAATTTATGTGATCAAGTGCTCGTAAAAATCTACTGAATCAACATTTCCCAGGCTCGCAAACCGGTAGGAATGATCCTTACTCGACGACTCGACTTCAGCCAAAGTCTCTTAATGGTTCTTTCATCCTATACAACATGATTTACATAAATCCCTCCGTATAAATTTGAAGCAAGATAACATTCTCTCTCTTTCGTTTCGGTCGTAATGACTGAAGCTACGATGTTTACTTTCTAAAACTGAATGCAAAATAACCTCTGTCTTAACAAAAATAATAAATAGATTTAAATCATAGTTGGTTCTGTGAATTTTACAGCTATGACTTCTAGTTTCATTCCTACTCATCCATTACCGAATACTTTGTCGTCTATTACAGCCACGAATTCGAATGCCCCATTTTTACACGTCTATTTAAAGTTATTTTACACACACACACACACACACACACACAGATATATATATATATATTGTCATATATATATTGTCATATATATATAATCTAAATGTGTTTAATTTCATCAATCACATTAAATTTTAAAAATCAGTATGAGCTCCATAGATATTTATTATGAAAATAAGATATACATAAACATGGAAAATAAGATTATACGTACACCTGGCTAATCAAAGAGTGTTTGTGAATGTGTTAAGTCAGTTATTGCAGCTTCAATTGGTGCAGATGAATATGGGAAGAAATGAGTATAACATTATTTATTCTAAACGGCTTACAAACCGGTTTTGCTATTTTTTCATCAACTAATTTGATATTTTCCATTCTTATTTCATACCTCTTTTAGAGTAATTTTTGCATCCTATTCTAGCTGACATTTTAAATTCTGAAATAATTAAATGAAAATAATGATTCTTGCTCATACTTTTTATTTGCTACCTGATTTTCATAGTTCTTGTTGCATCTGAAAGTTAAATGTGTCCTCTATGTAACGCATTATACTCTTGTCGAAGTTATAACTCTCATTTTCCTCGATGCTTCAACTTCATATAGTCTTGACGCCACCTCAGTGCTTCAATCTCCTCCTATTTGAATTACCATCTTTTTTCTCTCAGCTCACCAACGATACCTAAGAGTAAAGAAAACAGTTAAATTACACAAAGAGTACATAGTTTTTGAAAACAGTGCACAGCTTTCAGGTACACAAAAGCATTGAAATTCCGGTAACAAATAAAAGAAGTTGTGGCATTATTTTCTACAAAGCCTAGTACTTTCTTGCAATGAATGCTTACGAAATTCAAAATCCATAGAACACTTGCATTTGAAACTCAAAATGATTGTTTTTTTTTATTATCGACATTGAATACACGTCTGTAAGAGAGCTTAGTATGAGCATAAGAAAGCAAATTCTAAATTTCGATTAAAAATGTAGAAAAACATGATTTGTTTTAACCAAATAAAATAGGATTCAAAAGCTTTGTAAAAAAGACAAGCAATTTGTTTTCCCAAAACCAAGTCAAAGTAAAAAAAAAAAAAAAACAGTGCTTTCTATAAAAGCTTAAATTGAAGTGGTATAATCTTATACCGCAAAAAATACAATTTTTAAAATATTCCGCATTTATTTGACGAAGCTTAAAAATAGAAATAAAAGCAGCTACAATTTCCCAGAAATGGGTTAAGTTTTGATTCGAAATTCGGAAGAAGAAAAAAGCAGAAATAACAAACCGGTATCAGCCTACCATTTCAAATGTAAACGTAAATTTTATTTATCTTTATTTCTATGTTAAGTTAACATATTGGATACATTATTTGTTTGTGGTAATATTAATCTAATGTTTCATTTCCACAAGTTTCCAAAGAAGTGCATGGGGTATGTGTTGTTTAAAGTGAAAATAAGAGTAGCGAAATATGAATAGAGAGGAGTTGATATACTCTTGCTCTGAGAAACAGGCGATGTAACATTGTCTCTCACTAATCAGACGCATAGCAAACAGATGAAAATCACGATATGAAAGAAATACAGAAGAAAAACACAGAGCTTAGATGTTGTATGTAATTATTTAACGATGTGGGGACGTAATCTAATATTCATACAATAGCTCTAAGGCACTATTACCCAATGCTACAAAATAAGTGTATATTCAATTTGGATCAACGATAGTGAATATCAAGAAAAAGGATATACACCGTTAAGAGATCTCGTGATCTTTAAACGTCAAAATTTTTTGCTTATTTGAAAAAAGATATATGTTAAAGCCTGATCTTTCTCAAACATTATGGTGTTACAGATTTAACAATACTACCAAAACTTCTGAAGTTGTCTAGAAAACACTAAACCTTGATTAAATTCTTTTTTTTTTTGTTATTTTTAACTTAATTTTCTTAAAACAGAAAATTTTAGCTTATGTGCAAGATTTTTTAGAAATAATTTAACATATTAGCTAGACATTTCATTCACATGTTCGAAATAAGTTTTGACTTACATATCAATGTTTAGAGAAACTATAAGGAGAGAAAATATATATATGAATTTTGCTTGTATTTTTCCTCAAAATTTCACAATATTCTTTGTAATAATATTCTAAGAATATTTTTTTTCTAATTTTTTTAAAGGTATGTATAACTTCGAAACTGCACGTTTTTGTTCTAGATAACATTACTTTTAAAATTTTTGATCAAATCGTAGAAACTGTGCTTCAGAATCCAGCCCGCAGTAAAATTTTGAATTTTGTAATTTTGAAAAAGTGTCCAACTCATATTTCTTCATAAATTTTCAAGAATTTTTTTCAAATTGTATGCAGATATGCAAAATAATATAAATATATATGAATATTAGATAACACTTTCAAATTTATGCTTTGTTTCATTACTAAGTTATATCGGTTTGAAAAAGGATGTTGTTTAGCATACACGGATAATTGCTAATATTTCTGAGATTCCTGAAAGAAAAACATCTTTTACATAACTTTCGGAATTCGCAACACTTGTGGATATAACTGTTATATGTTTATGCCTTAAAAGAAACTAAATAACGATGCTCACGAATGATGGAATTTGTGACGTTCATTGATTAATTTTACTTACATAGTTTATAAAAGTAATTTTTTCATTGCAGATGCTGCATTTTTCTCGTAAATAACTTCTCATGAAATAAGGTAAAATTTATAACTTTGTAAATTTCTAACAATAGGAAAAGAAATCCCTAATTTTAATTGAATGCTTTAGATATTTCATGGTACAGAAATTTTTTCGCAACGTTTTTAAAAATTGTTAATAGTTAAATCGTAAAAATAGAAAACAATGAAGAAAAAAAAACTTTCATGAAAATTGCGAGTTAGTCAATATCATTAAGAAGAGAAAAACAAGTAAATCCAAATTTTATGTGATCGGATTTTACAAGTCCTTAAATCCCCGAGTCTAAAATAGGGTCCAATTATCTCTCCTATAGTTTAGAAAATATCCAAAAAAAGAAGTCATTACTCATAATTTAATAGTATTAAGGGATCACATACTAGTTTATAAATTTTAATTATCAGTCTACTTAATACGCTGTATTTTAAAACAAGAAAATACTATCAGCATTCTTTCTTATTTTTGAACAAATTATAATGATTCAAAAATTTATGTTGCACAAAGAATAAAGTAAAATAGTAAAAGTTTTAAAGTAAAAGGCAATTAGAACAAAATTTGCTTAAATACTATAGCGAAATTGTAAAAATAAATTTTAAGAAGTATTAATCGTTTGATGGGAAGTAATCTTGTAAATGGTCCCTAAACTGTTTCCCACAACTATTCCTCTAAGTAATTATTGGATTAGAATGAAATTAGGAATATATATATATATATAAGCTATTTAGACGATTCTCTTTTTAATAAGGTGAAGAAAAAGGGTTCTTTTTTATAATTTAATTAACTATGTTAATTGAGTTAATTAATAAATCAATTAAAATAAAATGCAGTAATTTTTAGGTCGTTAACAGTAACGTCAGTTTTGTCCCAATGAAATGAAAATCGCGCAAGTTTTTATTGAGGTTTTCCCACTTCCTCCCCCCCCCACTATTTTACACATTAATCTGCTAGTAATAATGATTATTGCAATAAGAAATTTATTTCAGTCACTAGTTTGAGTTTAAAATTTTAAAATTTAATCTTTTACTTTTGCAAATTTTAAACATATATATAACTAACAATAGATAACAACACGATAAAATAACTTTTCCTTCAAATATTTTTGTGATTTCACATAAAATGTATTAAAAGAAATCTAGCAAATGGATTCTGGGAATCAATCAGTTTTGCTAACCTCTGTTATATATTTTACTGAAATGGACTTGCGAGGTTGTTTACAAGAATACCTGTTTTTTTTTTTACAATAGATGGGGTTGTTAAAAGAAGTTGACGTTATCATCGTTGGCAACCATCGGTTAAATGACACCAAAACAAATTTGATACTGACTCTATCGGTTAGTTTTTATTTGTCAACTCTTCGCTAACAATTCAAAATTTGGTGCTGAGTCTAGTTGTTACCATCTATAATAGTTGGATTAATTATTATATATTGGAAACTAAGCAACAACCCCCAAAAAAAGTTGCTTCCGGCGAATATTCTCCAAAGATGCGAAGACAGTCTCATCGATTTGAATAGTTATGGTTACAATTTTTTCGGATGCAAAGGTATATAATGGACTTCTTTTAAGAAAGGAAAACTGATCAATATACCACAATTACCTTATTCCCATTTCAAATCCTAGTACTTCATTTCTTATTCCTAACAAGGGTACTTTTCGAATTTCTCTTGTTTATTCATATTTAAGACGCAAAGGTTTTTTTTCTTCTGAGTGTTTAATTTTGAACAACAGTTAGAGAACAAACAAAGTCTGGGGTTAAATACAAATCTCATACATTTAAGGTATTTAATACTTTTTATTATATGATTTAAATCTTGAAGTTTCTTTCTTTAAAAGTTATAATGAGGCTTTCAGGCATATTTCCCTTCATTAGCCTCCTTTAATTTTTGTATTACGTTATTTGATTAGAGAACCTCTTCCTGTGAAGGAACCGAAATTTATGTAAATTAGAATAGAAATCGAAGAGTAGCGGATAACATTGTTGGGATAGCAGACTAGAGGTTTGAGGAATCATCAGTTGCTACGAAGAGTTTAATAGAGAAATAGTAGTACTGATAGAGAGAGAGATCGGAAGATTGGAACTACTAGATTAAACCTGTAATTACCCTGAGATTGATGTGGCATTAGTTCCGGACTCATACCCGTCTTCAACAGAGGTTAAATAGGAATTCCTTTTTTATTATCTTTTGTGGTAGGCACGAGAGGGTTTGCTCCACGGTCGCAAATAGTATCTTGATTATTGATTAATCTATTAAGAAAAATAAAATGATTCTACTATTTGACTCTGTGATTATTTATTTAATTAATGACTTAACTTCCTTTCTAGTGAAAGCAGAAAATAGTGATAGTAGCGAAACCGGAGAATTACAAAGTTTATGATATTTATTGAAATCTACTTGAACTACTTTTTAAAATTGTTTATTAAACTAATATTAAGCGTAATAAAAAACATGCAATTGTTCTACTTTCCAATTAAATTTTTTTTTGTCATTCTTCTAAATATTCCCAATGTTAAAAGGAGTATATAGCAGAAAAATTTCAAAAATTATGTTGAAACGAAATATGACTTGAAATCCTTATCGAAAAATCATGAAGCATAAATCAAATATTTGACATCAGTATTTGCTTTCAGTAATCATTGACCATGTCACGCCTGTAATGCGTCATACAACATTCGTGTGTACACTATTCCAAAGTGTCAAAAGTCAAATATGCCCTAGGCTCTTAAAATTCATGTTCTGCAAACAGTTTGTATACTTTACGTGTTCCTCGTAACAACCAAGAGAAAGAACCAGTTTGTTTGAGCCACGAAAGTACTGAGAATACAAACGAATGCAGTCCTTTCGTTTTCGATTCTAGGCGTTATCCACCTACTACTACATTCTCAAGTGCATTGTTCGTGCACCTTGTAGGCATTTGGTAAAATATTCTGCAACATTGTAACTTTCTAAAACTGCTGCAAATTTTGTTACGTCTCTGAGGCATTGTCTGGTTCTTAAAGAGTCTAGGAGTAGGTTTCGGAGTTATTCAACGAAAACTTGGATAGCTTAAAAATTGTTTAGTACAAGTAAAAATGAAATATAACGGAAAGGAAGAAGGATATTTCACTCAAGATATATATGATTCAATGTTTTTGCAAAAAAACTTTTTAAAATACACTGGAATGGAAGCAGCGTATTATTTTCAGGATATACGATCCATTGTTTGTGCATAAACTTCCTTATAACTCTATAAATCACATAAGAGCGGCGTCTATAGAATTTTGAAAAATGATTAATGTTGCTTCTTCCAGCTCTATTTATCAGTTTAACTATACTAGAGAATTCCATAGTGTATCAACATTATTTAAGACTGCGATATATTACAGACGAATTTATTATCGATGCATATATATAGATAGATATTCGTTAAAATATTAAATGCTACATTTCTGAAATGTTTTTGAAAGTATGAATAATTGTTTATGAGTGAGATGAGTGGGAAATATAGAAAGAATGCTTTTCTGAAATTCGACACATTTTATATAATATATTTAAGTTCCCTTAAAATAAAATTTAAAATTATTATTCTCATTTCATTTTTTCCAAAGTAGTTTTATACAAGAAATAAATACAACTTCAAATAATCATTCATTGCATCATAATCCTCATTAACAATATACGCCAAACTGCCAAAACATGACTAGAAATCTAAATAATCAAAAATAGAATTTCTGTAATCGAAGCAAATCTCATGTTGTTCATTAGAAATAACGTGATTGATGGATTTTGAATTAAATCTGGGGGGAAATGCTCTCTTCCAACTTCTCAATTTTTCAAACATTCTAATGCATTGATAACTTAATCATATTAATCAGCCTTTATCTCTAATTTCCATAATCCCTCCAACAGCAATAATCATTCATTTATTCCATTATTATACAATTACTTCATACTGTATTTGCATATTACCGTCATTTTTATAACATTTGCTTTAACATCTCTTTGCAAGTTTGATCATCACTCACTCATAGTTTTATCTCTTAACAATGCTTCTTTACTTTAGTATGCTATTCATTTATCTTGTCATTTTATTTTATTTTTAATTTACATGAAAAAAATTGCGTAGTTGGGTAATGTAAAAAAAATAACATAAAGGAATTTCTTTCTTCGTTTACATTTTATATGCCATACCTCCTCATAGAGGTGTTATACTGTATTAAAGACATCATATGTGGAAGAAAATGGAGCATTATTATGGAAGTCACATTTATTTTCGACAGACATTTTTAAACATAAATGTGTACACAAATTTATACAAGAACAATTCTTACGTCTTTTTCAGATAAAAACTATCCCTTCTCTCCCATATTAAAAGTAAGAATTCTTATATATTTAAGTTGGTGTCCTTCTGCATAAGCAAAAAAAAAAAAAAATTACAATTATAGAAGAAATAAGATAGGGCGAGACCGAACACCACACACTGCATATGTTATTTTATAATTTATAATTTCTGACTTTTCAGGACATGCTACTTCCATTTAATTTTTTAAAAGTAAATTTCCACTCTCAATAACTTTTACAACGTAACTAGGTAAAATTAGAAACATTGTTAATGTCTGAAGGGGAAATAAATTGCTGAATTAATTAATTACCAAAGCTAATTTAATTCAAAATTTTTTTATCATGTGCATTAATTTTTTCTTTTTAGCAGAATTAAATAGATTATAGTGCTGAATATAGATCTTTTATTAGTAATAGAATATTAAAAAAAAACTATTGGGAAGAGGGGGAGGTCATCGGTTTATAGAATGTTTCTCATTCTTAAATAGAGTATGATTACTGTATCGATAAATAAAATTATGAACTAGAATAAAAATTCCCTTAAGATTCACCAATTTTCAATCGAAAATTTGACCTAGAATATATATATTTAAATATTAGAAAAAAATTCCTTAAATTTGAATTTTCGGTCTTATGACTTGGGGAATCCAATATCTGAACATTTTGGTACTTTGTTACTATTTTTAATTTATTTAATAACTCATATATTTTGTTATAAGGTTTCTTATTTGAATTTCTTCAAGTGTTTTAGAAATGGAAAAGACTTTTAACTGTTTGGCGTAAAAGGCTTCAAAAAGTGTAATATATATAACATTTGTTAACTTTATATATTTGAGACACTCGTTGAATATAAGTGAAACCAATTCTTAAAAACCATAAATCAGAGAATTGTTAACAGAATCTTCAAATTCATGATAATTTTAAGCTGGAAACTAAGATAAGAGAAAAAATCAAATCCGTACTGGAAATATTATGTTTTAGATGTTTAATAACCGTATTATAATTTAGTTCCTTGATTAATGAACCAACACATAATTTAGTTCTCTTTAAGATATTAACATTGATAAGAGAGAAATTTTGGTCAAGTTGAGATGAGAACTGCAGAAGTTATTGACGGTGTCCCATTTTTTTTAAACGACTGTTAATCATACATTCTGGAAAAGAAACATCCAACGAGTAAGGATCAAATACGTTTAAAAAAAAAACCCATAAGTTTTTGAGCATAAGGCGAGAAATTTTAAGCTTTTTCTAAATTAAATTACGAGGTCGTACTATATACGGATCCTCTGATTCGCAATAAGAGTCGGTATAGCTCCGTTAGTTGCGCATCAACTAACGGAGCTATACCGACGTTATAATCACCAAATTTTGCGTTTTTTTTTACAACGTTTTTCTGAATTTCACTTGGTGTGTGAGAGAGTGTGTGTGTCATCAAATTTTCGATCGTTAATTTAACCAACTTCCCATCAAGCTAGAACTCTGAAACTTTGGGAATATTTCTTACTCACCTAACAATGCAATATTTAGACATTTACGAAAAGTTTTAACTAATATTTCAACACTTCTAATAAGTCAAAATATCCCTTCCACTCGGCGCTCTTAGGATTGAGGAAAAAATTTCTTTCCCCCTCTGGGAACACCAGAAATTCCACATACGCCACATGAGGTATGGTAAAAATTTTCTACTCACAAAGGGGAGATAATAAGGGTTGCTGACTTTTAGTCAGTAATCATTCGCAAGAAAGAAAGATTCCAATATTTGGCGCCATGTCATATCACAATATTTTTTTTTCTGAATTCTGGTTCCCCTTTTTAATAGAATGGCTTACAAATTTTCAAATGCATGTTTTGATTTTATATTATGAATTTTTAATACTCTCACAAATGTCTCTTTTTAAGTAAATTTTAAAGTTAAAAATTATGTTTTCTAGAATTTGATGTACAGCATTTCAGAAGTACTAAGAAAGTAGAATTTAAATGATTGGCATGTCGACTAGAAATCATGAATTAGTAAAAATTATTAGATACATAACTTTTATTTGCTCCATTCATAACTTTTTAGTCCACGCAAATTGCTAAAAATAACTTAATCTGAAAAAGAATTTATTGTATCCATTGCTTAATTATGAGATAGATTGATGAAGGATGTGGTGCAATATAGGCTAATATCCCTTAAGTATGAGAAAAATATTATGAAAATATTAATAAGACATTATATAATAAATATTTATCTCTGTTAAAATAATTTCAGAATTTTTTTAAAAAAATTATTCTTATTTTTGTGCAATGTTTTCATGTTCCTTAAAAAATAATAAAGCTCGCTTGTGTTTTGTCCACGTTTTTGGGTCTAGAAGAGTATGACGCGTAATACATGTAGATTTATCTATACTTAGCCAATCATACTCAAATTAGCCTCACCTCCTTGCGGTTAGATCTGGAAATCCAAAAATATTTGGAAACTAAGAAGGAAAGGCTTGTATGTGTTGCAAATTTTTTCAGTAAAAAATATTCAATAAAGGAATTTTTGAATTGAAATTATAATTAAATTTTTTATGTGTTTATCACGTGTTTGTTTTGAATTTAATGTATAATTATTAATATACTTTGTCATTATATACAAAAAAACCGTTAGTTTTTATCTCGAATTATTATATCTTTTGCTTATATACCTTAAGTTTAGGAAGGATATTTACAAAACTCACTGAAATGTATATGTACTAAATCTCAATATGTGTATGAATTCCTATTAAAATATTGACAAATTAATAGCCTTCGTTTTGGAAGGTCTGACGTACAAAATTATTTAATTATAAGGCGAGAAACATTTCAGTTATGGAATCAATCATTTTTTTACATATCACCAAAGATATGGTGCTCGAAATCTTTGAAAAATGGTTTTATGTATGTTAAAAATATAAAAAATAAGAACGTACCCAACTCTCGGACTCTTTTCGTGAGAATATATATTTCTTCGTGCATTTCTAAAACTGTCTTTGCCTAGTGTCAAATATCTTAAGTCAAACTCAGAACACATTTTAAGGCAGAAAAATGTCTCAAATTTAATATGAATTCATGACGTAGTAACACAACTACTTATTTATACACAAGTACGTCTTTAAAATTTAGAAAATTTCTACTATTCACTTTAGCATTTAAAATTTAAACTTACTTAAATTTTAAAGACGGAACATGACGGAATGGACGGACGGAAGAAAAAGACGGAACATGGAATATACGGATTAATTTAATTCAGATTGAAGAGTGTAATACGAGTAAAACAAGTTGCTTTGTCTAAGATAGCGAAGACAGAATGTAATAATAATGTTGGAACAATTTTCTGTCAGGAAATATTTTAAATTTCAGTTTTATTCTTTAACATTACTTTAAAACTGCCTTAACGAGTTGTGACCGCAGTAGCCTAGTGGTCATGGACTCGCGGCCCCTTTGGTTTTCATCGAGTCATGGGTTCGTGCTTTATTGCCAGAAAAGACCCAGCGTGTAGCCGGGGCTGACACACGTTAAATCTATCGAGGCTCAAACTCCTTCCTTAGGTGTAGTGTGGAAGTTTGGAGAGGGAGGTGTTAGCTCAGATGTTGCCCTCGTCTCTTGACCGAAGCTCAGAATTATGATGTCTATCGCCAATAATTTTATATAATACCAACGAAGATAATCTTTGGCTTCCTAAGGACTTTGGGTTAAATATTAACTTATTATAATTTTGTATTTGTAATTCTGAGCAAAAATATTAATGCAATTGAAAATCGGAACATACCAGTTGTTTATATCTTAATTTAGTATATCTATGAATTTTCTATCTTTTTTACTTATCACTTAATTACAAGAATTGATTCAAAAGTAACACCTCCTTCAACTACCATTGTTCCTTTCAGTTAAATAGTTAATATCCATTGAATACCAATTGAAGATATCCAAGAGCAAGATAAAATACTTTATTTATCAATGAAGCAAAGAAAAAGTTGCTCTCTCTCGAATCCCAGTAAACTCCTCAATCCTAGATTATGATTTAAATATGAAATCTTAGCTTACTATATCAGTCGTTCTAATCTCAACAACTTCACTCTCAAACTGCAGATTCTCATCTCATTACTTACACTAGAATTCGTTTCAATTCCCAGAATTAATTAAGGTGCTACAATCTAAATTATAAATTTATATCAGTGAGTCGTAATTCTTTATCCACCTTTAGTTTCCTTCAATTCCATTTCACTAATATTACTGTCTTTAATGCAATTCACTTCAGCTCTATCATCATCTAATTTACTTAATCATGCTTCATTTTCTACAATTTACCTTATCATGCTTCCTTTTCTGCAATTTACCTTATCATGCTTCATTTTATGTTTCATTTTATGCACGTAATTTTATACAATTTATATTATTATAAAGTGCCCGAGGTTAGTGAAGAAAAAATTGCGAATAGCCCAACCTCATAACCCTACTTTGAGTTTTGAGGCTTCCAACTGTTTTCAAAGATAAAAAAAGACTTTAAAGAACCCCACTTTCATTCTGACGAAGAGGTGATAAATGCCATTACAGCTTGATGTCGACAATTACCACTGGAATTCTTCTTCAACTGTTTTTGTCAAGTGTTGGCAGAATTTCAAGGAAAATGATGGATATTGTGTCAAAAAATGAATAGGGTATTACACAGAGCATTCATACAGCCCTTAGGTACAATATGTATTCTGAAAATCGGATAAGAAATAAAAAAAAATTCGCAATAAAGGTTTTACTTTTCATTAAATTATCGTATATTATTTATTACTATACTACTTAGAATAAAAAATATTTTTCAAACAATTCGTAGTTAGCAGTGATAGTCTGACACAATAACTCCATACAATTTTTTAGCGTTTCATTAATGTAAATAATGCCGCTATACTTTCATAAATCTCTTCGTACAGCTAATTCTTAAGCAATTAAGAGTATGGAATATTTTGAAATCGCTAGCAATGTGTTATTATGGTTACGAATTTATACCATTCACACCGCCGCTAGATTTATATTAGAAACAGAACAGACACATATATCTAGATAATATCTAAATGGGGGAACTAGTAATAACTGTTCCTAGAGACATATATAACAAAGATTCTCTCGCAGATAGCAAACTGTATCTATTTCAAATATAGCTCTCCCCCCTCCTGGACATATAATTGTAATCTATATATGAATAATAACATTATCTAAGCCATTCATATGATATGTTCAACGATTTTTCTCTATTATTTCGGAATAGAAAACTACGTTCACAAATACAGATAAGGAATATATATTTTAAATTTTAATCTCTTTACAGTCTTTTGTAGCAAAATTGGAAAACATAAGTTAAAATATGAAATTTAAGTATGTGCGAGAACTGAAATGTTTGAGAAACCATCTTTTTCTTTCCTCTTGTATCATGGTGTATCGATCCTGGTATTATATCAGCAAATGTCTTTCCTTCTGTGAAAGATCTTACTGCGGATAAGTGTCAGTTCCACACAGTTCTCTAAAAGCTTCTTATTTCCACACATCCGCAAATTTACTTTGCTGTCGAAAGAACACCAATATTTTTACAACGACTTAAAATGGAGTAATCTCTGAAAATCAAGCAAACATGTAATTGAAGTTCTCAAAATATAGAGAATATGTGTTGTACATTTCATACAAAATATATAATGAAAATGTTTCATGAAGATGAATTTAGGAATTGTGTACACACACAAAATTAACTTTTACTTCATGATTCAATTCGTTCTATTTTTAATATGAGAATGTTGTTTTAAGGTAATTATTTCGCACGCTATTTTGGGTCAGTTAATTAATTAACTCAGAATTTAGAGCACGTGATAAAACAAAATTTAAAGGTTAATTTTAAGATATTTGAGAAGTAAAGTTATGTTCTAGGATGAAAATATTGATAAATATTACAACTACTTGCAATGTTTTAAACTGACTTATTTTATTAAAGTTAATATAAATGGTTTTAAAGAACTTAGTTAATTAAATGGGTATTATGCATAACATAATGCCATTAAAGCAGACGATTCTCGTAACTAACACACATTAATTTTATTTTTAAGCTAATTAGTGTATACATGGTAGAATAATAGCTCGAAGGGGAAGTGCTAAATGTTCATAGCTTCCTTTATATATCTTCACTTCATAACTAAACCCCATGTTTGTTAGAACGTATTCAAATTCAAATTTAAGGAATAAAAATAGCTTAAAGATAAATCATAACTTTGAAAGCGGTTTTGGTAACATTTAAGCTGGTCTGTGGTTGCATTTATATTAAATGATACCAGAAAAAACTTACTATAAATTGTTTAATAATAAAGTTTTTAATTCGTACCTACATTAATTTACACTACGAATAATGCTTCGACATTAAAATGATGGCCTTGAGCTATTGTTGTTGGGGGACATTTGAACTTTTCATCTTCGTTTCGCTCACCTATGTCTTATGCTGGACCTTAAGCAATTTAACCAAAAAGAAATTCCCTACATGACCAAATATTAAGGTTCCTTTTCTTTTACTCCTGTTGTTTTTCGTATGCACTTGTGGAAGAAGTTCACAAGTTCGTAGTTTTTCGTATGCAATTGCGTGCCCCACCCACTTTTCAGAGAGGAAAGTCTTTTTGCTTGTGAGAAACTTCTTCAATTACAAATTTAGAGAAGATTATTTTTAAGCCATTACTGCAATTGATGGACATCCCCTGTTGTATTCACTGACATTTGGAACATTTTCTTTGACATCATCGGTAGTCCCTTGTTGAGATAGTGGGTCTGTATGAAGCACGTAGTCGTGATTCACGAGAGAGTGTCTCAGTTAGAAAGAGTGAAGCTTATGTTGGTGTGCGTTCAATTAATAGTTATAGACTGGAATGTGCTGTCATCTAGTCTTCGAGCCTGGATCACCACTTCCATGGAAATCATGATTGAGTTGCCACTGTCGTTAATTAGCAGCCGGTTTTCTTTCAGTCGAATCGTGGATAAAAGTTCTGTCTACACTAAAGATCCATAGTAAGGTGGGGCTGGTGCAAGTCGCATCAATTAAGGATCAAAGTGTTTATGTTGGTATGGAGTGCAAATCTGGTGAATGAAATGATAGCTCAGGTGTTATCCCCGTCACTTTATCATAGTTCAAAATTGCATGGTTCTTCGTTAATAGCCCCTTTGGTCTAGTTGATAAGAACACTGCATAAAAGTAATCAGAAAAGTTTTCTTCGGAAGCAATAATAGAGGGTTCTAAACACCGCCGGCTATGAAGGTTAACTATCATCCCCGTCACGGAGTAGAAAACATCTCCCGAACGGCGGGGAAAACACCTCACCCACTGAAAGTGAAATACATAATTTTAATGAAAACTTTAAACATATTCTCTGCTTTTATTCTCTTTATAAAAAACGCATGAGAGGTGTGGCTATTAAATAACGAGATTGATGCTGTAAAAATATTTTATTTTGAATTGATACACATTTATTATTAATATTCGGTTGTTGGGAAAGTAATTTCGTTTTTTCCCGACAGAGGATTTAATTGTATTTTTTTGAACTCAACTTCCCATTTAAGCCGTATAATTTTTATATGCTTTGAGAGCTCATATAGCAAGGCTTGTGTGTGAAAAATTCCAATTAATTCTACGCTGTAGTTTTTGGTTGGTGCCCTTTTAAATATGAGAGCGATAAGCAGCATTTTCGACATATCTTACTGTTTTACTACAGAAAGGGTAAAAATGCTGTTCAAGCTAGAAAGAAATTGACCAATGTGTATGGAGAAGGTGTGTTGACAGTACGCCAGTGCCAGAACTGGTTCGCTAAATTTCGATCCGGCAATTTTGATGTCGAAGATGCACCACTTCGGGAAGGCCGGTTGAAGCTGATAAAGACGCGATAAAGGCATTAGTTGATGCGAACCGGCGAATAACAACACGTGAGATCGGATTGAGGTTAAATTTATCAAATTCAACAGTTTATGATCACTTGAAAGGCCTGGGATTATCCTCGAAGCTCGATGTATGTGTTCCCCATGTTCTCACAGAGAGAAATCTGTGTCTCCGCATTGACGTCTGCGATTCGCTTCTCAAACGTCACGAAAATGATCCGTTTTTGAAGCGCATCATCACTGGGGACGAAAAATGGGTTGTATACAACAACGTCAAACACAAGAGGTCATGGAGCAAAAAAGGTGAACCGGCTCAAACCATTTCCAAAGCCGATGTTCACCAAAAAAAGGTGATGCTGTCTGTTTGGTGGGATTTTAAAGGAATCGTTTTTTTTTTTTTTTGAGCTTTTACCGGATAACACAACGATTAATTTGGAAGTCTACTGTCATCAGCTGGACAAACTGAATGATGCACTTCAACAGAAAAGGTCAGAACTAATCAACAGGAAAGGTGTAGTGTTTCACCAAAACAACGCGAGACCTCACACAAGTTTGGTCACTCGCCAAAAGCTTTTACAGCTTGAATGGGATACAATGCCACACCCACCATATTCTCCAGACCTGGCACCATCGGATTATTATTTGTTCCGGTCACTCCAAAATTTTTTAGAAGGTAAAAGCTTCACCTCAAATGAGGAGGTCAAAAACCACCTCGATCAGTTTTTTTTGCCAGCAAAGACCAAAAACTTTATGAGCGTGGAATTAAGCTACTACCAGAAAGATGGCAAAAGGTGTTGGACCAGAACTACCAATATATAATTTAATAAAGCATTTGTTTATTATACGAAAACTGTTTTTCATTTCCACACAAAAAAAAAAAACGAAATTACTTTCCGAATAACTCAATACTTTTAATATGCACCGCTCTTCTATCCCTACAACGTTCTATGCGAATCTTCTATTGTTCAAAACAATGCTGGAAGTTTTTTTTTTTTTTGTCAGCTTCTACAGGATGCATGTAATTTTCTCTTTCACAGCTTCAACTGACTCAAATCTTGTACTTTTTAATGCAGGTTTCTACCTTAGGAAATGGATAGAAGTCGCATGGCACACAATCCGACGAATAAGGCGGATGATCTAACACTCGGCAGCTGTACTTAGTGAGAAACCTCTTGACAAACAATGTGGAATGAACCGGCGCATTGTATTGAGGCAAAAATTTGTGTAGGAGTTCTTTGTCAATTACCATACATTTCTTCCAATAAATTATCAGTTTCAATTGCGGTTTATACAAGTTTCGTGGGACATTTTTTACTACAATTCGTTGCTCACTCATCATTTTTCAGGCGAAACAAAAAAAAAAGTAACTCTAATGCGAATTAAGGCTATAGGTATACGGGTTTGTGTGTTTACAGAAACGAGAGGTACTGCATTCGAAGGAAAAGGGTTCACGCTAAACTATTGTCGGTCCCTGGCGTTTGGCGCATGCATACTTCTTCTGTAGTAGCATCAGTCTCGTTATTTAAGAGTCACACTTCGTAATTTTATTAGATATTTTTTAGGATACATTAGCTGTCCTTTAAAATTAAGATTTTTTTATAATCACTAATAGAATAAATTAAGAATGATTTTTCAATTTTCATGTCACTTGAGGGCACTGCAGTACAGCAACACATGCACCAGTTTTCCCCAGATGTTTAAAAGATCACTCCCGTTTTATCCATGGATATTTTTTTCTTATTTCGAAAGTGAAAAAGAAAATAAAAATCGATTTGCTTCTTGCATCTTTCGAAACTTCCGATAAGGATAACAAACTAATTTCGAAGAGATTCTTTTTATTCACAGCGATGCTCTTCTCTCTTTTGAATAAGTATGATTTCCAGTTTATTTGCTCTTACATTTGTAAAAAAAAAAGAGGGAAACAAAGGCAGTTGGAAAAAAGGAAAAACAAAGAGAGTGATTGAATTAATTGTCTTTATCTCCTTTTGCAATTCGAATTCGGAAGAAGAATAGTTGTTTTCAGAAATGCGCAGACACAAGTGCATTAAAAAGAAATAAAAAAAAAGATGAGGAAATCGATGTCTTGTGTGATAAACATTCTGGGGATTTTTCGGGTCGCGAATCTAATGTGTTTTTATTATCCTGACGGCTTATTATCTTGCTTTTACAGAAACATAGTTTATCGAAGGGAATAAGATTAAGAAAAACGATATAGAGAACGTTTCTAAAGTCGGGGATAAAAAAGTGCCTAGTTCGGTAAAATGAAATAAAAGTTGAAAGCCTTAAGAAACGATTACGAATTCAGTATTCCTAAATTTGAATTTTTGTTTCTAGGTGCAATTCGTTTAAATAACAAGTTAAGAATAAAATTCAATTTAAATGGCGGGAGAGAGAATTGCGACGTTTTTCAAAGAAATACTTCAAACTAGATAATTCAATTGTACATTTGACTAAATATTAAGATCTCAGTAATTTAATATATACATTTATGGCCCTCTTCAACAGGATACTCTTTCAATGAACTCCATTTATTTAAATAATTATTAATTGTATAATAGGATGTCTACTTGTACATTATAGGACTATGGCGAGAGAAAATTGAAAGAGATTTTGCAAAATTGTTTGGATTATAGAATATGCTTTGCATATAAAATTCTAATTTGATAAATATAAGTGAAATTAGGATCTATTGTTCCCGCTTCCATCGTTTTCGCGCACTGATCATTTTATTTCTATGGTCCCTTCACACATTGTTTTTAAATAATATAACGGAACCCGCATGTATCCTTCTTCAAAAATTCGTTTTCCTACATTCATCGTTGAAAGAATTTTTCTCATCACCGAAATGAATTTGAAGGTCAAGCGAATCTGCATGATATACAAATTAGAATTACTTATTTTATCCCAAAATAATTCACTTATGCTGTTTAGGGAGGAAATTGGCGCATATATAGTCACATGTAAGTACTTGTGAATTACTGAATGCGGAACAGATGTTCTTTTTAGAAAATGGGTTTTGTTTTATGCAATACTTTTTGTGGAAGATGGGGGGGGGTATGCATCCATTTCAGCCAGCTGCCAAATTCTTTCTCATTTCTGGGTAATCTGAAACTGTACAGTGTGCATGTGCTTAATTTCAAGAATTATATCTTACAATTTAATGCATTCCATGCTTTATTTTATGAACTAAATTTTGTGCTCTCTGTGAATTTTAAGAATGGCCAAACCAATCTGAATATCAGAAGAAAGGCTTCACATCAAAGATGAGATAGAAAATAATCATTTTGATAAAAAAAAAATTCACATTGTTAAATGTTTAGGTATTCAATATTTGAATTCGATAATTTCAAAAAAGAGATAAATCAGAGAGAAGGCTGATAAGTATTGGGACTTCTGTAAGAATGAAGAAAGCTTGCAAAATGTCTACTTACAGTGAGTTGGAAAGAGTTCTCTCCTCTCAATACGATCAGGTTCGTGCTTCAAATATTCTTGTGGATGGAAATATTCTTCCAGAGAAGGCACGTGAAATAGCTGCCTCAAATGGCACAGATACTTTTTCTGCACCAAATGGTTGGCTTTCACGTTTTAAAATTCGCTATGGTGATGATGTGATGCAGATGAAGAGTGACTGCATATAGCAAATGTGTCTGGTGAGAAATTTAGTGGTTATATTTCCATTGATCAAGACGTTGCGACATGCGGTATCCTAAGCATAAAAGAAAAATGTGATGTTGCAAAAAATAAAAATAACGACGAAGAAACAGAGGATAAGTTCATACCGATGAAGCTTAACCTTCTCCGGTGCCAAGTCTGTCTGACATAATTATGGCATTTGAAACAGTACGAACTTTTATATACGCACATGAAATTACTATATTACCAGAAAAATATTGTAAATCTTGAAAATTTGCTGTTTAATTTAAAAACCGAACTCAAATCCCAGAATAAAATTATTGATTTTTTTAAAATAAATATATAACTAAATTTTTTACAACTTCTATTAATTTCTTTTAAAGTTTGGAAAGTAACAAATTAGTATTTTTAGTACACTATATACATTGGGTGTATTAATGCATAAGTATTGTTTTCTTCGTGTTTTAACTTTAGCCTACATTTATCTCTTTTTTTTCACGCGCCCCCATAAAAAATGATGGATCGGTGTTCTATTGTATAATAAATAAGCTTTTCTTTTATTCTCTGAACTACTTTAATTTGTGTGAGAGCTTTTATGCATTTTAAGACAGTTCGATAAAAGGTACATTTAGCTGCGAATGAGGAATGTAATTTCGAATTGTTGTTTGAAATGTTGAACATTTTTTTTTTCTAAATTAATTTGAAATTTTTTTAAAAAAAATGCTCGTTAAATAAATTACAATAAAGTTTTGGAGAAAATTACAAAATACCTTGAGATTTTGATAATAACACATCGATCAATAACTCCCGAGACTAACCCAGAGATGGCGCTCGTAGTAAACCAGTAACCAGGTCTTTCTAGAGTACTAACCTTTGCTTGAAACGTGTCAAAATTTTAAGTCGATCGGTCCAGGAAAAAGGTTTTTTGAAGTGAAGTGAAAAAGGTTTTTTCCAAGTGGGTGCCGCGATTGCTTTCGATGGAACAAAAACAGCAACGAGTCGATGATTCAGAAAGCTGTTTATCGCTATTTACTCGCAACAAAAAAGATTTTTTGCGGAAAAAAAAAAGAAAAAAGAAAAAAAAAAGAAAAGAAAAAGATTTGGAAAAGCGTTGGAACGATTGTATCACCCTAAAAGGTGTTATGTTGATGAATAAAAAAAAATTTTGCAAAAAAAAATGTTGTTTTCAATTTTAGACTCGGGAGTTATTGATCGATGTGTTATATTCATTTTTTTCCTTTCCTTTAAATTTTGTGTAAATTTAGAATTGACATAAAAATTATAAATATTGAAAAATACAAAGCCCAAAATGTATTTATATCAATTTTTAAAAAGCTTATTATTCAAGAATGATTCAGAAAATGACTCAGAAACGCATTTAAATATAGTACTTATATTAAATTATTTATCAATAAGAAATTTATAACCTTAATAACATGTAAGGTAATAATACATTTAAGCTTCGAAGCGATTGCTCTATTCTAATGACATGAGACAGTCCACCATGATTTTATTGGCAATGTAAGATTACCAAATAAGCATTTCAGCTTCAGTCTAGACTGTTCTCGAAAAATCCATCCGTTGTCATCATCTTCCCATCATTATGAAAGAGTTTTAACTAGAAGAAACAAAATTTGAAATAACAATAGAAAATAGGACCGTTTCACGGAATAAATTTTTTTTCTGTTAGGAGAAAACAAAGTAATATCGAGCTCTCGTTGCTGAAGTTGACATTGTTCTGTTAGGTACTTTCTCACATGAATTCTAATCGCTGACCAGAATGTAGCTAAACATTATTCATCTACATAGTTTGGGGACCATACAATGTCAGTTATGAACAATTTGAGATATATCATAATGATACAGAAGGTTATCGAAATTTCTAGCAGAATAGGAAAGATTTTTAGTAGGTAAATTTATCAAATTTGGCAAGGTTATTCGAGTTTTTGGCTCGACTTTCTATAATCACTGTAACGAAATTCAACAAAAACTACTTTATATTATTCTAAGTAAGCGATACAGATTTTTCTGAAGTCAGTGGAATAATTGTTCTTTTCAGTTATAGATATAACAGCATTATAGCCAATAGTTGTCCTCTATATCTTTTATATAAAGAAAAAAAATAGTGATTTCTTAAATAAGCTAACCAAAAGCTCTGCTATCAAACAGCTTAGTGTTCATAAGTTGAAAAGATTGAAAAATACAGCAACAGATAATACTGAAAATCTTTCAATACCATGTAGGAATATGAGATGTACTTCCTTCCCATAAACTGTTCTTTTGGACATTTCCCGGATGATACTTTATTCAAACAACTCAACTTTCGAATACGCAAAGCAAAGTGTATATAAATTAAAGTGTAAGGAGAAAGAAGAGGAAGTGGAAAAGAAAGAAAGGTGAGGACAGAAAGATAGGTGACGAGAATAATTAAGGTAGTGGTAAAAAGATAAACGTAAGGGAGGAGTATGCTGAAATCCTCTAAATGTATAGATGATTTGTTGAGATTAGGACTCAACACTAATGGAGCAAATGAAGGAAGTACTCGCCTTTTATTCCGGTGAGCGCATTCATTGATATATTATAGAAGTTGTTAGTACTCGAGGAAATAAAATTAACTGTGAAGAGCATCCAGCTGATTTGAGAAGGAAATAAAGATATTTTGGATATGACAGACTTTTTAGTTAATTGATTTGTGCTTGAACTGAAGTCGAAATTTCGGTCTAGTGATTAACTTTAAGATGACAGAGGAGACGAGGAATATTATGCCATCATAAAAGCTCATACCAATGCAATACATTTAACCTTGAAATTTCTCTAATCGGATTGTTTCTCAAATGTATAGGTATGAGGAGCGTGCATTTTTATTCCGGAATTCTTCGCTAATTTTAATAATACTTATACCAAATACGCTTTAGTAAATTTTTTATTATAAATTTTGAAGACTTCTAGATGTGAGTTATATGAAACTATCTTATTATGATAGTTATTATCAAATATTCTAAACTTTCAAATTCTGATATAGAATAGGATGTTTATGAACATATTGTTATTACTCTTCACAAAATCTTAACTGTGAAATTTTTTACACGAATTCTTGATGCAATTCATAAAGAGAATTTTTGCTAATATTAAGAATATTATTATCAGACATTTTAAACATTTTCAAATCCTCATATATAATTAAAAATGTATCAGTACCTTCTTATTACTCTTCACAAATTCTTTGACATGATTAAATTTTCAAGATTCCTAAATGGGAGGTCTTGCATCTCTTATTCACATACACGATCATTCTATTGTTTGGAGAAAAGGGCGCCAACGAAAATGCGATGGCATAAAATAAAGGATACATGGTATGAGGTTCAAAAAATCGTCATTTTAATATATTATGATTATAGTAATCGCATTTAATTTTCTCAATATATATTTACATTGCTAAGGTATATTTAATTTAATATTTTGTCGTCTGCTTTTATTTAAATATCAGAACAGAATATTATTGTCCATTTTAATAATTTACCGTCTTCTTTTATTTTAATATTTAGTTAAATATTTGATTTTTATGGCGGAATCGTTTGTTTTTATTCTTTTTGTCAACATTGGCACCATTTTCAAATTTTAGAATGTTTTGCTTGTAAAAATAGATATGTATTGGAAATTTCAAGAAGATATTTTCTTTTCTTGATAGTAATTGCTCTTGTGGAGCATGGGGCTCGGAAGTATGCTTATTTTACGCTAATTAATATTCATTTTGAATCATTCTACTTTTACGAAAATTCAGCTGAAAAAAAATCGCTAGCCCGTGTTGAAACGAAATTAGTAAAGACAATTTCAATTTTATTTTTTAATATTGTTACCACCAAACATGTAGGAGATGTATATCCAAACACCTTGATATTACTTTTCAAAAAACGTCCACTGTTATACATTGTCTTTGGTTTGATGCTTTCTGCACAAATAAGACTCTTCAGCTGTTTCCGATCCCTAGCGTAATAAATCGAATCTATTCGTAGTCGCGAAATCCAATTGCCTTCATCCGATCTTTTGTCCTTTCGATAAACAAAGAAAAGTAACGGAAATGTTGTCAACGGGAAGCAGCAACAAGTTGGCACAACAATGCCAGCATCCAACTTGATAAAAGCCGTAATGGACAACTCTATTTCTTTCAAGTTTTGTGGTTCCAGTATTTCGATAGAATATAGAGTTTTTTAAAAGACATAAATACATCTCCTGTATAAATGGACTTGATCGCATCAAGATTTTTTTTCCCTTCGTTTCCAGCCTATTATTGAGTCTTGGTTCATAATAGGGCGATTTTTCTAGAGAAAAATTGTTTCCGTTGAATTGGTACGAAGTAAAGGAAACAAAGTAAAATGGCTTTCAATTTTGTTGTTTATCACCAAAAAGAAAATAAATAAGCATTCCTGTGAAAGAAATGCTTTTTATTTTTGGTTAACACTTTCGGTGGAAAATATCATTAAGTTTAACGGTAAAAGATGTTTTAAGAAAGAAACTTTTCGAACAAATTAAATTTGGGATGTGCTATATTTCTGAGACTAAAATCTGATTTCTGGTTGGATAACAGTATTAATAAAAGAACAACCTACAGGATATTGCTAGTTATTAGAAAAGAAGAAAAAAAGTAACCTACTACTTTGAGTATGTCCTTATCACAATTATTTGATGATAAGGCCATGTTTTAATTGGACCACCACAGACATTTTCTAAATCTCTGATTGTGATTCACAGGTTAAGAAAATGTGTATTTGTTAGTTTCTTATTCTTTGAGTTTTTATTCTACTATTTCATAAAAGAAACATCTTTTCAATTATTTTCTGAACGTTTAAAATATTTTGTGAATTATTTTCAAAGAATTTCAGAAACTTAAAATAAATATCAAAATTTGTGTGCTGTAATTCAATTTTATACTAGGCAATCGCCCGCCTGTATGAAGATGTAGCTCCTCCCAGCAAATTTTAAAAGTAACCAGTTGCGCCAATCATGCGCGATTCGTTCATTTCGATTAACTATCTTTTGTTAAACATTTCTAAATCGAAATTGAGATACGTTTAATTTTTTTCTCTTTCTCATTACTGTATGAATAATGACGGTTAACATTTCGAATGAAATGCATAATTCTATCATAAACGATCTTGATCTGTCTTTTTATTTTGCATTCATTCTATTTATTAATTTTTATGAAATATTTTTTTTAATTGTTACCCAAAGCATTCTTATTGAGAAAAAGCATGAAGGAAAAGCATTGACAAACTTACATTCTCTTAATTATGAATCAAGCAATCTAAAGAAAAATATCAACACTAAAGAAATGAAGGGATATCAAGGTTCCGTTCTATGGGTCCAATTCGATTGGACAATTAAAGTTAACCCTATGGAATTTCTATTACCGTCCTCAAATCTATACTATTTTATCTATTTGATAGCAAACAAACAAGCGCATCCAAAAGATCAAAATATAATGCAAGTTTCTGTGCAATTACATATTCTCCCAGATTTGTGAAAATATATTTTTCGAATATCTGAAAACTTATAAACGGATAATTAAAATCGGGGTTAGAAATTTTAAGAATTAGAAAAAAAAAATGTAATTCCATTAGTAATGTTATTACTTATTGATTTTTTTTAAAAATATTTGCTCTCATTCAAATAGATTTAATAGTATAGATTTGAAGACAGTAATAGAAATTCCATAGGATTAACATTACGTTCATGATAGCTTTTGCCTTGAGCCTTTTGATTGAAAATCAAAAATGTTTTTTGCAAAAAGGACCGTCAAAAATTACAACAATGCAAAAAAAAAAAAAAAAAGAAAAGAAAAAAAAAGAAATGTAACTTTTATACAGCATTTAATCTGAAAAATTATTATCAATATTGTTTTGTGGAAAGAAATAACCACTTTATATATTTGGTTATTGAATGTTTTTAGTTGCCAAATCTTGCCTGATTCCACCATTCACTTAACGTAGCCAACACTCCGCGTAATTCTGAATTGCAATAAGATGACGAGGTCGACATATCAATGGAACATCACGCTCCACATCAACATCACCCAATCGAAAGATTTTTAAGCCTCTATATATTTCAAGTGTCAGCAGTATTATATAATAGTAGACTGTTTTGAATTATAATGGTCAATATATACCCCTTTGGTTACGAGTATGATCTACAATGGTTCAATTAGTCAAACTAATCAAAAGGGAAAATTTAGTAAATCTCATAATTCAATTTCATGAATTAAAAGGGTTACAATACCTTACAGATTTAGATTAAAGTGAAATTTTCTAAAATATATGCTACATCAAAAAGCCAACTTTACTGCATTAATCTAACATAATGCAACGCAGGAAGTATTTAATTGAGTAATAGTAGCATTTCATTAATGTGTCAGTATGTTAGCGTTTATTAATAATCACATAACGGCAAATTCTGCTCCAAATTTTCGTTAGTGAAATTCGTATATAGATTATTTAAATGAAACTAATATATTAAATTACATTAACAATATATTACGTCTCTTTTGGAGAAGGTTCATCATAACTATGAAACACCTCCGTAATTAGATTTAAACAACTTGGAGAGAAAAGGAATTGTAAATGGCCAAGTTACAGGAAGCTTTTAAATTGCGCGACAATGCAAACTACTACGAAGTTGTTAAAATGTGAAACATTATTTCCGAAACATTCCTTTGAAATATTAAAATACTCTTTTATGACAGACTAGACAGTGATAATGGATAGGCATCGTCCTTTTATTGTATATCAGACCATTAGAACCGAGTACTTTACCCTCACAACCATATACTCATTTTCGTCGCCATTGGCGTATTTGGCTGATTTCCTAAGTAACGTCCTTTCAGCTCAATGTTAGATACTTTTTTCAAAACTGTTTAGTTCATTTTTTTTTCAAAGCTTTCAAAGAAGTTACTCTTGTAGTAAGAGAATGTCGTGAAGAAAGGAGCGTTATTAGATTAAAGTCATAACCTAGGACTGAGGAAATACACCAAGACAAAACAAAATTGCCCAATAATGTAATAAAAAGTACTTAACACAGAATATAATTAATTTATTGAAGATATCTCTGCTGAATGGATATGATATAATTTAAGAACATATTCAAATCCACGTTATATTAAACTTGTACTACGTGGGTGTACATACTTTTTTTGTTCAGAAGTATACCTTACGATCTAAAGGATTTTGGGGTATTAATTTTTGCCTTATGAAAAGAGCTGCAAAAACACCCATGAAATTTTATTTGTGATACACCAAAAATTTATTTTATTTATATTTATTCAATTAACAGTATAAAGAGAGCGGAAAAACTGATAACAACTTACCTAAAGGCAATTTTATAATATTTGGTTAAACTTTTGCTTATTTTGCAATTTTTATAATACGCATAACAAAAAGGTTTTATATGTATATACATACGTTCACTCAAAGAAGCTTCTGGTGCATTTCCAGTAACGATTTACAGATGTTTGTGTCTATACATTGATTGATTGATTAATTCACGTCGCATTTACAAGAAACACGAAGAATATTGGCGATGGACATTGTAATTTTGAATCTCGGTCAAGTGGCAAAGACAACAACCTGAGCTGACAACCTCCTTCTCCAAATTTCCACACTTCGCCAACGACAGGACTTAGAGCCAAGACAGACTTGGCCTACATCAGCTCCACTACAAGATGGGTCTTTATTGACACCAGGACTCGAACTCTCGACTTG
>BMAW01125201.1:385462-445460 GCA_019974015.1 Nephila pilipes | reverse complement strand
ATTTACGTATCATTGTCATTAACTGGAAAACGGAGCGAAGTGACAAAAAAAGTAATCAAAAGATCGTAAAGATCATTGCTGAGATGATACAGATATCATATGGAAGTGTATTTACTGAAAAGGTTTTGTGAAGTGAGTGCTTTCCATAGTGGGTCGTCGATTGCTTCGATGGAACTAAAACAGCAACGCAACAAAAATTTGCAAAAAAATAGAAAAAATCTCATGGAAAGATCTGACGATCATCAACCCTAGCGCTGATTAACAAAAGGTATATGTTGATGAATAAGAAAATTTGCACAATGTTCTTGTCAATGTTAGTCTAGGGAGTTATTGATTGATGTGTTATATATATATATTATCTTTCTTTCATTACTAAATTTTCCAAGAAATTAAATACAAGTTTCAAGAATTGAATTTGAGGAAACAATCAACAATATTTGACATTATTTTTCAAAAATATATTTTTTCTAATCTTAAAAACTCATTCTGTTTACGCTTTATTTATTTCGCAAATGTTTTTATTATTTTTTCCAAATATGTATTCAAAATAACTCAAATATAAGGAAAACAAACACTTGAAAGCCGAGAAATAAATTAAATTAAAACAAGGTTGCTAAACTTTTATTTTGAATAGATACAGGTGGCCGCGATGAAAGCTGCTGTCGGTTTGCAAAGTGAAATAGAATTGAAAGGATATATAAGATGATAACAAGAGGCCGGTAGAAATTTGTGAGTTGTTTGGAGGGATTTGTTGTAGTTGATCATTTGTTGTTTAAATGGTTGGAAGTGACTCCTGGTTAGAGAAAACGTAATATCGTTTGAACCTCCTCTATTCGGAAGCATCTCACACCATGCGTGTGAGTTGGTAAGTTAAGACTTTATTGCTTTATAATAAGCTGGGATTTAGACCTCTTTGAGGATATTTTAGAAAACGTAATATTACTTATTCTGTGAAGAAACTTAATAAAATGGGCTCTTTTCTGGCATCCATTTAATAGGAATTATAAGCTTATTGATTACTTGATTAAGCTTTGCAATATTTCTGGAATTAAATAATGAAAGAGAGGCACTATGAGCTTGTTATATCCTAACAAAGTTACTGCTAAGGACTCGAGTTTCGGTAAGGACAAGAAACTATAAATTATTTTTTACAAACAATTTTGCTCTCGTGTGACACAGTGAACTATTGGTGATAGATTTTGTAATTCTAAACAACATTAAAATGTGTTCTCACTTTCCAACATCCAAACTGAACCACACAAAGACTTAAGTCTAAAATAGATATAACGTATTTTGGACATTTTAAATAGAATTAATTCTCGAGTTCATGACTCTGGTTAACCAATTTAAATATATATTTATAGGGGTCTAAAGGAATTGATTTAAAGTCTTCAGTTGCATAGGACCTTGTAATTTTGAACCTCGGTCAAGTGACCAGGACGACACCTGAACTGGCATATCTCTTTCCAAACTTGTATATCACGCCAACGGGAGGCGTTGGTACTATGGCAGATTTAGGATATAAGGCAAGTAACTGCGCTTGGTCTGTTGTATTCTTAAAATTTAAAATCATTCCATTGAAAAACAGAGTTTTAAAAAGTTTTTACGTATAAAGTTAGAAATACATTTAGCATTAAAATGCAGAACATAGTTTTTATAGAAAAAAAAGGATTAATTGAAATATAAAATTGTGCTTTATATAACAAACTATTTCTCTCTGTATAATAAGCTGAAGTCAGAATCTAAGAGTTATGATTGGTCACATATATATTTTATCTTTAAAATATTCCAAAAAATTGAGTCTTATATTTTAACCCTAAGCTAAGACCGCCTCAACAATGTGAGGCGCAAAAAATCACAAGAATTACAAACAACTACTTTGAAAACATTCGAAAGACATAGGTGGCGCTCACTGGACCACAAAAGCAGCCAATCAGCACACCAGTCCGAGAAAAGCGTACCTTGAGTGACACATTTTGACGGAGAAAGAGGGGAGGGGGTAGCGAACAAAAAAACAAAACGTCGTCGGCGAAATGAAGTGGAAAATGACACACCGCCCCATGACAAGAGCGAAGACAGGCGAGAAAAAGAACAAAAAAGAAAAGAGCGGAGAAAGAGAGAGGGAAAAAAGTAGAAAGGGAGAAAAAAAATCCCTACAACCAAAAGATGCAGAGATGATTAAAGGGAATGAAGAAAAGCGAAAGAGATGAGTTTGAAATTAACTCCTCTCTTTTCTTCAATGTGTGCGCTCTTTCCTTAAAGAAGAGCTGTTTTTTCTCCGCTCGAGGGTGTTAGAGATGTCACGGGTGACAACATCCTCTCGAGAGGGGGAAGAGTGTTTGTCCACCCCCTCCCGGGGTTGTTTATTGAGCCTGCATGTGAAAAATGATTAGCTTAATTGTTTAACTAGGTAGGTATTTTTTCGTCACCTCTGTTCTCTCTATTAAGAGATTATGTTGGACGATTATTATTATTATTTCTTTTTCGTGTTGAGAGAGAGAGAGAAATTAATGAAACTATCTTGTCATTTTACGCTCCAAAAGGTTCCGTGCTCTTTCGACTCAATTAGACATAAATGGATATGATTGCGATTTAAGCAGAGATGATTTTGGCGCTGTCTGGACGAAAAAATAAGGCTACATTGTTTGATGGTAAATCCAGGAGCATTAGTCTTATAATTGTTAACGACGTAATTTTTTCTTTCTCTCTTTTGTGTTAAGAGTACGGAAGAATGTAAAAGAGATCTCGAGTAATTAGATGACGGCTATACAAAAAACAGTACAAAGTAGAATATTATAATTTCTTCTCATATTTCTTCTTCTTTTTAATATTAGACTAGCTTGCGTTAGATAATTCTTTCGAATCATATTTTGTGTTTTTGCTCGTACAAATTTTATTCTGATTTTGGTTTTAATAACTCAAAAACAAAATTAATGTCACACGAGAGTTGTGAAAAAGGCTTAGTTTAAAAAAGGAATGGGATTCTAAAAGAGTTAATTGTTGCTGACAATTAGCTCTTTTAGAATCCCGTTCAGGAACAATATATAAACCGTACTTAATTTTTTTTTTAAAACTTTCACACTATACTACAAAAGGAGTTTGAGATCCAGCAGCAATTAAAGAACAGAAAAACTGTTTTTATTAAAACAGTTATCTTTAGTAGAATTGAGTAGCCGCCTAGTGATCAAGGTAGGGAACTAGCAGCCGGCAATCTTCCGTAGAGTCGTGGGTTCGAATCCTGATGCCACTAAAACCCCGTCTGGTAGCGGGCTGATGTACCTTAAATATCTCGAGGTCACATGTCTTCCCATTCGTGAGGTATGGGAGTTTGGAGATGGAAGTTCCAGCTCAGGTATCATCCTTGTCACTTGACTGAGGTTCGAAATTACGAGATCCGTTGCCAATAGCTCTCGTGTTGCTTCTAAGTTTGATGCAAATGAACAATCATTCAAAAATTAGTAAAACTGGGACTCAAATCCATGATTCTCTGAGCTATGAAATTCTTGACTATTTAGTTTGGTTGTTTGAGAATAAATGGTCTTAACTTCAAAACATAGGCTTTCATGAAACAGGAGCTGATATTTTAGTAAATACGTCATTGTTTAAAAATCATAATTTAGCGGGGAGTGATTAGAGAGAATGGGGTGTCTGATCATTATCAAATCATTATTCAAAATTATGCGGAACATTTGCAGTATTAAGCGGAACGAACTTTATGTCGGGTAGAAAGAGGTAATAAGGAATATTCACTGAACTAAACTTGACTCATATACACCACTTAAAAGAAATTATTAAAAAGAAAGTATATACATTTTATAAATGGAGAAAAATATTTATTCAAATTTATATCAGTTTAAACATTGAGTAACGATATAAACATTTTCTTATTTTTTTAATCTTCTGTTTTTATGTTTCTTCTATTACACATCACTTAAATAATGTATAAAATGAAGAAAAAAAAAGAGAATCAAATTTACTATTGTCACTCTTACAATAATTCCTTACTATTAAATGTGAAAAGAAAGATACAATACAATACTTTTGAGGCAACAACTCTGGCTTGGTACGATTAAACATCTGAATTTCAGTCCAACTTTTATTTTGGAGCTGGGGAGAAATATCTCGATTCTTCATCGAATGTTGAAACTCTAGAGGAAATCGATGTGCATTTGAAACAAAAGGACTGCAGCATTGTGTGTGTGGCCTCCAGGGCCTGTAATTTACTACTCTTCTAATCCTTCCCTCGGTCCGAGTTTTAAAAATCGATGGAGTTCTCTGTTTAGATCTATTTTTCGAAACACCCTTGGGGGATTTAGAATGGACGATGAATTCGCCCAGAATGAAAAGGCAATAACTCGGAAATGGATGGGAAGTAAGTGGTCAAGAGCTCAACTGGTCGAGAAGTTTCTGATCGTTGATTGATTTTGGCAGTCCCTTACAAAAGTGCTCTTATTCGTCAGTTGAGTTATGTAGTTTTTATTCAAACAAGAAATACTATGCAAGAATACTATGCATATTTTCAATTTGTTAGTTTTCTTATTGTAATTAGTGTTACTTATTTGATAAGACTCACCCATAGTATTTTTTTTTCGTAGTTGAAATAAATTGAAAATATTATAGAAACAAGAATTAAAACTTAAGAAAAAATTTTAATTACGAAAAAATTTACAAATAATGTTATATATTACAGAAAAAATAAAAGGAAAATGAAATTTTGTATGCTAAAACCTAGAAAAAAGGAAAGAAAAATTACACTACCAAACAATTAAGAGAGAGATCAAATACCTGAAAGAATTCCAGACAAAAATAGCAAAAAGATGAATCATATCTTCTTGTTATTATTGCTTAGTCATGAATAAGTAATCGCCAAGGCATGAAAAACAATGAAAACTAAGAGGAAAAAAAGAACAAAAAATGATAATGAAATATAAAATTTATAAATTCTGAATTTGGTTTATGACAGATTAGCTGGTTAAATATGTTTTACAGGTCCAATATTCCTAACAGAAAAAATGTATAAAACAAATTAGAAATCCCATTAATTCAAATGAAACCACATGGCAATAGAAGAAACCAAATAAAAATATATAAAGACAAAGAGATGTACCAAATAATTTATCATGGGAAACAGAAAAAGAACAATCTAAAAATTATTCAATAAAGTTAAAACAGAATAAGAAATTTACTTAAGACTAATGGTCTAAATTCCTGTGACATCATGATCAATTGATTTCCATACCTACCGTTATAAACAAAATCTGTACACGTCTGTTTTGCACTGCTTTTGCGAAATGTGTTACTCATTTTTTGGTTTCAATAATAAAGAATTAGTACTGTTGAATAGCTCTCTAGATTTCCTTCAAAAAAAATTCCCCATATACAAAAATGAAGGCAAAATTCATAAAATCATGTTACGTTTCAACCACTTTGAAGATAAAAACTCGTACTTTAAAAAAAAAAAAAAAAAAAAGAATAGATTCGAACTATCCACGTGAACAAAAGCAAATGCATTTATGGAAACAAGATAGGTAACATGCAGATTATAGAAAAAAAATTGCAGACTATACCATACAGACGTACCTACTTATGTTCAGGGTATATATATATATATATATATATATATATATGTAATGATTTAACTTAATTCCCATTAATTTCTCACTATAATAATTTAATATCTTAAATTTTTTCATTCTCTCCTTTAAAAGATAATGTTCATTCGTATTTCCTGATCCCCTTCCAAATTATCCTTTTATTTATTAGATCAAGGGCTCTTAAAACTGGTTAAATCCGCTTTACCTCGATTATAAATCTGTCAAAACAATCCCTTCAGATTCCCTGTCTGTTATGATATTTCCCCAGAATCCCTCCATCTATACCGCGTATGTCTGACTTTTCAAGTGAATTTTCCCTCGTATATAATCAAAACCACAACGAAAAACGCTTTCTTCATATACTCTTCTTATTCCTCTCTTGCTTTCTTGTGATGTAATAGTCTGTAGCCAATGTCGGAGTGGAAATGGTCTCTCTCTCCGCTTAAATAAGAGTAGTTCCTTGAAACTGCAATGAGCCTCGACTGTGTTATTCTTATGACTTACTTTCAATAGTTGTATGTAAGAGAAAGATGATATTGTGTTACACAAACACACACACACGTTCGCACGCAAGCACGCACACACACACACATATATATGTGTATATATATATATATATATATATATAAATATATATATATATATATATATATATATATATATATATATATTGTAAATACCCTATGTTTCATTCACTCTAATATTCTGCAAGATTTGGTTATAAATTAAATGTCTAAAAATATTCAGACTTAATGAACTCCCAAATAAGGATACTTCATGAATTCAAAAGGAGAAAAAGTTCCTTTCATCACATTGTATTATGTTCTTTTTTGGAAAAAAATGTTTAAATATTCTTCTTCTTTTATATTAACAGTAGTCTGCAATAAATTTTAATACTCTGGATAAAAAAGGTAAGGCATGTTTAGCTTCTTTAATCTAATTCTACATTTCTAATTAATCTTCTAATTCTTAGCTAAATACCTGTTCCATATTTCACGAAATGTGCATTTTAGTTGTTTTTTTTTACGATTACCATCATTTGTTGCAATTCATTAAGCTAATTAAATATTAGAGAGATACATGGAAGATGAGTTGTGAATCCAAGGATGAAAATTTGTAAGACTATCTTATGAAAAATGCGTAATAAATTATATTATTACCTTATGCTAAATGTGGTTTAATTTTTTTTATTTAAATTTACTATAAATTGTTTATTAGTTCTGGTGTACATAAAGTGTATTTTATTTGAATGTTCTCCTTCATTATCCAACGTTTTGTTTTCGTTATACAAATTCCTAAATGAAATTCAGTTAGCTTTATCGGAATAAGAAATACCAATCCACTATAGACTTGCATTTATTATTGATATGAGCATAAATAATGTTTTTAAAAGAAAAGCTTTTAAACACTGTCAAAGTTTTCTCTTTTTTCAATATAATACCACTATACGCTAATTTAATTGAACTACATTTATTCAGATTGATTGATTGATTATTCAAACACATACATTGACGATTTATGCACATACACACGAATCCAATGCAATACTTTTTCTTGGGATACAAGCTCTTTATATTTTGACTGAAAACTCAATCTCGCTACAAGCAGGGCAGATACTTCATCGGTACACGCTGTACACAAGTTTTTCCATTATAAGTCATCAGTTACAAGAAATGAGCTTATCATCTCCATGACTCCTTCATTTTTCATAGTTGTTTTTAGTGCTTTACAAAACAGAAACTCTATTTAATGTCCTCCAAATGATTATATCTCGCAAAAACAAACTAGGAACATAAACTAACATTAGTGGATACGTCAAGTTGAAAAGTAAAGAAAAAGAATGCCTTAAGTTAGATAAAATGTGTCGTCTAAAATGTCTGAGATGCGTCTCAAAATTCTGTTGGAAAATGATATATTATGTATAAATTACCGACAGCATGCACCATTCAAATTAGCGGTTTTTCTCTTTTATAAAGTTATATCTATTTAAAAGTCACGAAACATGTAATAAAAACCACGAACACGAAATTATTCGATTGGATTAAATTATTTGGGCAGTTCGATACTTCCATTACATTTTTTCATTTTCGTAGATCACCTGCCTTTCTGTCAAATAATTTCTTTTATACTTATTTTACTGCAAAGCTTTTTAAATACTCGCTTTTTTAACAAACATTAGGCAACAAGCTTTCAGAGTGTTATAATTAATTCTTATATTTGTATTGGAAAGTTTATAAACACATGGTTAAATATCCAAAGATTGTCCTCCTACGGCTCTGATCTCTGCTTATATATAAGTTGGGAATGATTTCCCGATTATTATCAGCTCGTCTTGAAACATTTCATTTTTACGCGTTTCTTCGAAAGGCAACGAAGTTTCGCAATCCCTGTGTAGTACTCGGCTAACATGTTCCAGTTAGACTTAGCAAAGTATGAAGAGAGGTGCTGTGCTCAAGCCGTCCTTTGATTAATTTTCATATCTTGCTTATTGCCAAGCATATATAAATTATTAACATTTCACATATACCATTAGATTTTAGTACATAATCTTAATTTTTAAAATTGATTGTTGGAAATCTCCAAAAAAATCAAGGCGACCCCCTTGGGGTTCTCGATCCACAGGCTGGGAACCAATGGATTTAAAACGGAAAATAATTGCTTCGATAACTGTTCCTTTTTTTCATTGGTGATTTCAATATGTTAAGATTAAACTAAAGTTTGAAAGAATTGAAAAAATAATCCCCTCTCTATATATACACACTCACACACATTGAGAAACTTAAAAAATTTGTTCTTCGAAATTTAAAGTGGCTTGAAAAGTCGGAAGTTCTCCCTTCCTGATATATACGATGGAATAAAGTTATTTATATTTCCTATAATACATGTATATATACTTCAGCACAATATCGTTACACTCAATTTGACAAAAAATGAGTTTGTTCCAAAGGAAGCTCTCTTTAATTCGGTACGTTTGAGACCTTATGCCGCGCCTAAACATTAGTAATTGTTTAAACGCGATCACTCTAAATGAAAAATAACTCTGATAAAAATTTAAAAGATTAAAGTATTTATTTAATGTATTTAAATACATTATGAACTTGTGTAGTAGACAAATATCGGACAAATTATTTCGTCATTCTGGCAAATACAAAACAAAATTCAAACATTGTTCATTGATTTAATTGAATATTCTTATATTGAAAATAGAAATGTAGCTCAAAAAATTAATAATACAGTACAATGATTATTAAAACAAGTTGAAGCACGCTACTCCAGTTACATTCTTATTTTTATTGTTTTATTAACACTTGAAGAACACTTGTTGGTCTTCGAGAACATTTAATCGTACACAACATTACACGTACATGTTTGTAATATTGTGCAAAAAAAATTCCTCTGAAAATAAGAAATACTATATCGAAATAACCGAGGATTACGATAAACACTTGGCGGAAATACGAGCAGCACTGTGCCGCCTCCTGCGGTTCAAGGCCAATAAATTCCCGAAACCATGCGAAAAAAAATCTAAAAGCAAACGGCTCGATAGGTGTTGGATCACAAAATGCGCCAAACCATTGGATACCGAATTAAAGAAAGATTAGTGAACATGTTTTTCTTGATACAAGTAAAGTGTTTAAAAAGCATTACAAATTAATAACGCTTGAAATAATCTGAAGCTGGTTAGTTGACATGAATTATCGTCACTTTGAAACTACATGAAGGCCAAATATGGCTATGCTGCACCAAACAATGTTCATCTGTGATTTGGGCATTAGAAAAAGAGTATAAAAATGTAATTGGTTGTCAAGGTCGAAAATAGAAAAATATCTTTAAGGGATCCCGGAGGCTTTCCACTCGTATTTACCACAGACAGTAAACTCCTTGGGGGAAAAAAATATCACTTGGGTACCGCGGGGTCATGATGTCCTTTAAGCAATTAGGGAAAATAATGTACTTATCAAGATGTTGATAGTAAATTAGTAAATAAAACTATCTCATTACGATAACGGCATTTGTTGACAGTATTAATAATGGTGATTATAAATAATCTCTGCAGACAGAAGTAATTATTCTGACCATGATCAATATCAAGAGAGATTTAATTATATTTGTAATTAGGGTTGATATCAATGAAGTTAATTAAATTATTATTGATATTTTCATTAGTTTCACTAAGAAGAAAACATTTTAATGTTTCATTTATATAAATCCCACACTTCCAAAATAGAATATGTTACTTTAAAAACTAACTAAAAATCCCACTACATTTTTTATTGTATTTAATACTGGAACCATTACCGTAGCTGTCATTCTTAAGCCTTTTATGTCAGCTCACTGAAATTTCGTGACTTTTTTTTTATATTTTTCAGGTTTTATATAAAGACATTTTTTTTATATTAAAAGGAGAGGTAATGACACCTGTGAAATTTCAAAAGAAGAAGAACACGAAGGATCAAACAATACAGCGACTTGTGTAGAATTTATAAAAAGATGGTGTGTAATATAGAATTTCAAACTACTTCATTTATTATATGTTATTGTGTCTACCGTTTATGACTTTGTCCAACAGATTAGTCACTTTTCTTCATTTATGACTATTTTCCTCCGAATACGATTGTCTTATATGTGTTTTTGAAGATGTTAGCAAAAAGAAGCCCATGACAAAACAAGACGATCATACTCCTAGGACGATAGATGATATTTAAGTATTAAGTTTTGTTACTGCTTTTAATTTTTCTCTTTTTCAGCATTATTTTTCTAAGGTTGAGACGTAGACGCATTCCTTGTGGATATATAAGTATTGAAGAATTCCTATAGTTGGAATTGAGACGGTGAGGTTACCTTATTCCAAGACGGCCACAGATGTAGAACTGGAATAGGCCATCGATTACAGTATTGTAGATGGTGCTAGTGCTGCGTAACACCAGATTATAATCTGGCGAGGCAGACAGAAGCAAACTAGCGAAAAGAAAAGTATGACGTTGTAGGCGACGTAGAATTTTACACTTACAATTGTGATTGCTTTATGATCGTGAATGCTTTGTCCGTAAACGTTTTAATTAAATATTATGAACGTTTGAACGCCTTTGTGTTTTTGGGCATCCTAAACATGATAACATAGAACTTACACACACATATATTGTTTATATCACAATTCAAATAAAATAGGTCATCAGTATGATAATTTTTTAAATATCTTCTCTCTCTTTTCATGGTTGAATATGGCACCGACAAGCTTCTGAACCTTTTATTTCCAAGATTTTGGTCTGAAGAATCTATTTTATAGATATTATTTATCGCAAAATAACTTGATTCTTACAATTTTGACAATGAAAGCCAAAAGAGTGTTTCAATTAATTTCCTCATAATATTTAGATATTTATTTTTAAGGGAAAACTAAAATGCTATATTTTAGATTCGTTGCACCGAGTGTAAAATAGTTTTAAGCAAAGTAAATAATTTTCAAAATGTAAGTACAATAACTCCAAAATTGGTATTAGTTTAAAAATCTGTACTTTTATATATGTATACTAGATTTCAAAAATTATTTCTTTCGTTATTATTAATAATTAATAATTTTCGAAAAAAAATCACTGCAATAATTTTTCTACGCATCATATAATTCCTTAGATAAATTTTAATTCAAAATTAAATTATAATTATAAAGTCAAAAGAGAGATTGCACTAAACTTCCGTTGTTTCCATGCAATCAAAAAATTATGTTAATTTTTTTCAACTTCTAAATTCTTTAAATATGTATATCGTTTACTCTTCGTTTCTATAAAAATTTGTTTCGAATTCGGCTATCCTCTCGAGCAAAATAACCTTCGAAAATCCCTGCATCTTTGATAAAGTCGTGTTGACATTCCATCATTCTAATATACCATGACGGATCTTTGCAGGACACACCAAAAGAGAACATCGCCCCAACTCAAATATTTATTTTTCCACTCTTTTATGCTCACGAAACGTACACACTTGCACTGAGGGGAAAAAAACTGGGCGGCGTGGAGGAAGAGGAATCCCAATTTAATTTACTAAACAGCGCTCGTTTAGCAAATTTAATTTCCACAGCAGTTAAGTGAGTGTTTGCTTAAAGGCCGTTATAATTACATTCTGCTTCGGATGTGACAAAGGTTGGCTTCCGTTAATCTACCCATCCACCCCCTTCATAACAATAATGGGCCGGTCGGTAAAAAAGTAAATATTTAATTTGGGGGACGCAGGAAGGACCCCAAAAACTTCAGCACTCTCTCATCTTCAGATCTGCACTCATTATTTTGTTCTGGAAAGGGTGCAAAAATTAACGCAGTATTTAATCATTGTTGATGTATGAAAAGAGTACTTCCGAAGTCCTTGGAAATGTTTCAGTTTGAGTAAGAAAATGTTCAGATTTTGAGTAACGAGAATTCTTTTGTGCAAAAAAACAATGAGAAAAGTAAATTGCATCGATTAAATATCTATTTCTGGAATTAATAATAACAAGAAAAGAACGATTTCAATAATACAGAACGATTTCAATAATACAGAACGATATATTTCTAAGAGCGTAGTTATTGTTTTTTAAAAAAATAATCCTGGTTCTTACGATACTTGCAGATTGGTTGAAAATTTAATTTATTTCAATAATCTGATAAAATATCCCATTGGAGTAAAATATTCAGTTTTAAAATAATTTTTTCAAAGTATGAGTTCAATTATTAAATTGTGACTTTGGGCTACTTGCGGTTTTCCTTCAACAGTCTTGAAGCCTTTTTGAAATTTAAATTTCGTAAAATTCCACCTCATTTCCAACCAAATGAAGCTTGACTACGCAAATTAGATAAAGGTTAGAAACGTAATAAATTGAACTAAGAGTAGTGATATTTTAGCGAAATCGAGTTGAGAGAGAGGGAGTTTGATAAGTTTAATTAATGTCGCACTAGAAGCAACACGAGGGCTATTGGTGACGGACCTAGTAATTATGAACCTCAGTCAAGTGACGAGAGAGAGAGGAATAAGGGGGATAGATAACAACGAGAAGTCGATAGATGTTTGTAAGTTAATTTTCATAAATTGTTGTAGCAGATTATATTTTCTGTTGATGAAATAAGATAGAAACGACTACAGGTTCGAGTAAGTGGTCATCGGAGTCAAAACCCCTGTATACGAGAAGTGAATTACTCAATACTAGTAAGTTGGTAAGCTTAAAATTTATTATTTAACTCTAAGCTACGACTAGGATTAAGGAGTGTTGAAAGAGATTCGAGAGAGAACGATATTGCATAATCTGTGGAAAAAGTTAATAAATTGTTACAATATTTTTCTGACGTTTCTTCAGTTGGACTTGTGGCATTATTGACTGTTAGATTAGACTGTATCTGTATATTTAAATAAAAGAATTAAAGTGCTACAAAGTCTCTGTGTAAATATTTCGATTTGATTCTTTATTTTTGCCACATCATGTAAATCTGTAAGCCAACGCCGGTCTTTTATCCTCTGTGCATTAATTTTAATTACCATGACAATTTACTAACAAACATTTCCCACAAAAACGATAATAACTCTTTAATTTTCCTTTATAGCCTCTGGGCACGCTCTGTGATGTTTTTCTAATGCATTATGTTGCAAAATACTTAATGGTAGAAACAGTGTTGCTTGGAGGAGAAAGATTTATTTATAGGATCATGTATATATATTATTTATGTTATGGCTCATATTTTGTAATATTTATTTATTAGAAATAGTCAACAAGAAAGAAAAATGGCTTTTAAAACATCTTCTGCGAGAGGATATTTGAAGAATTGATTAAAAAGTAACTACAAAATCAAACCTTTATTTCTACAGCCACTAGTATTTTCAGCGATACAATTATTGATCTCTTTAGTAAGCTGTTAAAGGTATATTCAGGAATCTTTAGATAGAGTTTAAATCTTCCATAGCCTAAGAAAGAGAAATGGTACAGCTACTCAAAAATCGAACTACAGAACCAACGAATTTTTATTTTTTCTATGTAATTGAAGTTTATTTTTTATTCCAATTATATCGAAGAGAATGGCGACTGTATGACCATTCAATTTTATTAAAATGTTCCTTAAACTTGGTCATCGTTAACATTTCAGGGATAAAATAACTGCTGTTTCAAGTGACCAGCTTAAAAAGATTATTTAAAAATTTGTTGAAAAAAAGAAAGAAATGGAATTGTAAATTTTAATCGCAAATGATTAAATTATTAAAAATTAATAGGTAAATAAATCTTATTTCCGGAGGTAGCTTCATTTTATTGCAAGAAAAGAAGTTTGAATTCATTTCTAAATATGACTTCCATATGCAACGTCTTTTTCAATTTTTAATAAATATTGATGAATATAAATATTTGCTTGGGAGTTTCTAGAGGTAAAGATACATGATTTAAACACACACACACACACACACACATATATATATATATATGTGTGTGTGTGTGTGTGTGTGTAGAATCCTAACTACAGAAATAGGGTACATGGTTCATTTTAAAGATGTCTAGGTTTTTTCTGGATTCTGTAACAAAGCGGATTTGTAGAAGATGACATTTAATTAAACCATATATTATTGTACAGTATTTACTAAGTTAAAATAGAACTATTGATTATATATATTAAAGGACCATCAGATCGCCCATCTTTCTCTGTTGATGAGAAATGATCGCCCATCTCACTCTTTCATCTAGCTTGCACTTGCAGTGCTTTCGCCTCTCATGCTTGCGCTTTTAACCAAAAGAACAAGTGGCGCCGTCTAGTGTTGAAAGGCGTCTCAAAATGTAAAAATCCTACATATATATCTATGCAATATTCTTTAAAAATACTCCTAAATTATTTTAACGTCTACCGAATCATACAAAATATTGGACAATTATGCTCTTTCTAGACTGTGTTCTACTTTTGAGACTTTAACTTGTACTATAATATATACTGAGTCACTCGTATTACTTTTTTTCAACGTTTTGCATGCTTTATTCTGTTCTATTGATTTTATATCTTTTAAGAAAACTCCGTTGATATGAACTGAGTTTTGTAAAAATGTATTACTATCACCTTATAGTTTTCTCAACACATGATTTTCTTTTCTTTAAATATTGGAGAGGAGAGATCGTAAGAGACTAAAAATGCGATCAGGAGGTTAATAATTGAATGATTGCTTATTGATGCTGCACTTAAAATCAACAGAAGATGTAACGTCTACTGACTCTTAAGTTAAAGCTTCAGTCAAGTTATGAGGTTAATACCTGAGCTGACTCTTTTCCTAACTTTCACATCATTCCAACCAGGAAACTTTGATCTCTAATATTTTTAACAAGATATAGTTTTCTTTTGAGATAGATAGAATATTTATCGATGACGTTGTTTATAAAGTGATGGTTGAAAAGATTAATTAATGAGAGAGTGAGAGAGAATATACTTGCCCAAATTTTGTACCGTCGTTTGTAATGTGCTTTAAAGCTACTTAATTCAGATCGAAATTCTTATACGGTTTTTTTCTTCTCTTTACTAATTTGAGAATCAGCATCACTCAAATATTACACAATTGCATGATAATCTCGCAAAGAACAAATAACAAAGACCAAACTTCAGGTTTCCACATTATATTAGTAACTAAAATTAAGTAAGCTCAGAATTCTTTTTTTGATGACAACTCGACGTAGAATTTAAATGATAGTAAATATTAAGTAGAGCACAACATTTTCTTCTGTATATATATATATATATATATATATATGTAGGGGGTATCTGTAGAGATCTGAAGAAGAGACTTCTCTGATTCCACTAGTTTGCTTTTACGTGGTAGGCTGGGGTCTAGGGTAAACTTTTCTTCCAAGTTCTATTGTGTATGTACCAATTTAAGGATGAAGCTGGTGTTTCAATTATTCTGTTTATTTGTGAAGAGATGAAGGAATAGTACTTAATAGGAATATTCCATTAAATATTTTGATGTATAATTTGATTTTCTTTAACAAACTATGTCATCAAGATTAAAGATAGTAATTAGAGTTCGTGATATTTCAACGACAGACGGTGGAAAGCGTTTTATGGGGTTCAGAATAACCCCTTTTTTTACGTTCATGTCAATAGAGAAACAGCGATACAGTGCTGCTGAGGGAAGAGCACTGACGAGCTAAATGTGGAAGAGAGAGCGAAGAGAAGAGAGCAGAGCTGAGCGAAGAAAGCTCCGTATTTTTGTTCTAAAATAGAGGGTGATCTAAATAATATATATATATATATATATATATATATATATATATATATGAGAAGGAAAAATGTTCAAGAAACCTTAAAAGAAATTCTGCAATTGGAATATTCCTCAATGTTTTAAAGGTAAATATCAAGTGATATTTTTTTTAAACAATTATATAAATTTGATTATTTGCATCTCAATAAGAATTAACACGAAATCTATTGAAGACGGACTTCAAATTTTGAACCTCAGTCAAGTGACCAAGACGACAATCGAGCTGGGACCTCATTCTCCAAACTTCCACAAAATCGAGAATAGGTGATTCGACGAAAACAATGCCGACCGGAAGTCCGCAACCATGACAACTAATTTACCGATGCCACTTCATTAAACTGGAGTAAATTTTTTAATTTAACCGCCAGATTAAGTTATTTCTTTTTCTCCCCTGAGCGAAGCATATTCTATATATCTTGATCTCAATTTAACCAATCCCTAGTAATGAACATAAGACGGTATAAGAATTGATCAAGCTATATCACGCATCTGAAACTCGTCAGTCCAAAAATTGGCGCATGGTATGGAAAAGGTTAGTCACCCCTGTAGTACATTTTTAATATGAATTAGTAATAATAAAAATAATTTTATGAATAAAAAAATGTTCAGAGAAAGAGGGGGAAAACAGAGATTGGTTTGCTGAGAGAGTGTAATTTTGTTGAAAGGTGATTCATTGATTGTATTAATGCCGACTATGAAGTAACACGAGGGATTTTGACGACATACCTCATAATTTTTAACCTCGGTCAAGTGAAGGGAACGGTATAGGAGTTGGCACTCCTCCCTCACCAAATTTACATACTGTGCTAATGAAGGAAGTCAGAGCAATGGCAGATGTAACGTACATCAGTGTTCTTTCATGTTGGGTCTGTAATGGAATTAGGACTCGAACCTACGACTTGACGAAAACGATGCAGTCCGCGAACTCGCGACCATGACCATTCGGCTACCGAAAGAGGGGATTACATTCATTGATTAAACAGTAATTTTTCATTTGTGAAATAATTTCCATTTATTACTTAAGAAAATGTTTAAGTTATTTTAAAATCAATCGCCTAAAACTTTTCCAGAATAAACACTTCATATATTAAACACTGTAAGAGGAGAGAAATTTTTTGCAAATGGAAACAAAATTTTGTGATATTATTACTAAGAATAATAATATTTTTTTTTAAATTTATCATACATAAACAGCAGAGAAATTGCAACCAATTAGCTGATATTGCTGACCTAATTGTATATGTAATTTAATGGACTTTCTACAATACGAAATAAAATAGAAAGAATTTTTTTTTGAAAATAGTCCTTCAATTAAAAAGAAAGGTTAGTTTAAGTGCAAGATTTTCGTTCAGTAATAAGCTTAAAAAGGGACAATTACTTGTTAATAAATTTTCCTTTCCACAAAATTATTTTTTGTTGAACTTTGATTCTGAATGACATTGACATGCAAATTATTCTGCATAAAAACAGTTTCTATGAAAAGAAGTTTGGCAGATTATAAATAGAATTTTTTTTAATAAATAATATTTTTATCATTTAATGACATCACGTCAGTTCTTGAGATGGGGAAATAGAAAGTTAAAAAAATTATTAAAGTATGAAAAACTGAAATATTCAACTTATTTCGGCGAAGGAATGACACGAATAACATAAGGGATACAAATGAAAAGAATAGTAACATTTTATAAAGATACGTTTCTGTAAAATTTATATACAAAATTAAATTAACATTTTGAAAGTATGAATTAATTACTAATGTAAGAATTTAAAAAGAATTGAAAAATATATGTATGTTTCAGTTTCTGTTCGCCCTTTTTAATTTATTTTCAAATGACATTAGATGTGTTGCTACTGGAATTTCATAGATTTTTTTAAAATTAAGGCAATTCAACAAATACAGGGAAATTAAGATACATCAAAAATAAAATGAAACTAACTATCCTTCGATTCAAATAATAATTTTTCATTTATCAAATTGGGCATTAATAAATAATGAATGAAGAAATACTTTTCTTTGGATTCTTTTGAATCTGGAAAAATATTAATTCGAAAAGGTAATTCATATTTCACATTTGCTGCATTACTTTTACTTTGATAAATATAACTAAAGAATTCATCCGAAATATCGTTTTTATAGTTTAGTTTTACTCTTGAAATAACTTCGAATTTCGAAAATAAATGTATTTTTCTACACTACTTTAGAACCAATTCTGATTCTTTTTATTATTATTTCTTACTTGTTTTCATATGGATTTATTTTCTAAGATGTCTTTTTTTTAAAAATTTGACTTATGTTAATACGTATAGTCGTTAATAACAATCACAGATACATCGTTATTACAAATATTTTTTACATTTTTTTTATCGCCATAGTCCATATGTTACATCATATATTTGAAATTCACTTTTACAATTTAACAAAAGACTTTTCAGAATGAACATATTTTTTTTTCTGATGATTCTATCCCGAAATTTGAGTTTGCTTAAATTTTAATTACTCACGGATTAGAATGGTATGAAAGTATAGGGGATGGGGAAAGTATTGGGCACTTTGAGTTACATTAAAATGACGAAAATGATGTACAGAAAAGAGTGATGCCTTCTGTTTCAAATAATAAAGTAGATCAAAACAAGACATTCGATGAGCATATTACTTCGTTAAAGTTGGGGTTTTTTTCTTTTCTTTCACAAAATCATCACTCTTATACATTTATTTCAATAAGCGTTATCTATAATTCCATTATGTATGTACACTCATGGACAAAAAAATTAGCGCACCAAGAAATAATTGCGGGATCCTAACCAAACTTGGCATGAAGGTACAAGTCGGAGAGATTTGCAAATGATTAGAAATGCAGCGTGATTGCGCATTACGTATAGCCTGTAGAGGGTGTTTAACATCGTTCTCCGTGGAGTATAAAACAGGTAACCAAAGCTTGTTTGAGTGTGTTGAATCGTTTACAAAGGAAAAGCTGAGATAGACATGCCATTACACCGTTTTCGAAGACAATATAAGCAGCTGTCGCAGTTTGACAGGGGGAGAATCATCGGCATGATGAAAGCTGGGTGGTCAGCTAGGCGAGTAACTCGTCAATTAGGCCGCTCTGATTGTGTTGTGAGGAGGTGTTGGGACCAGTGGATCCGAGAGAGATGTCATTTACACGAAGACCAGGCTCAGGACACCCTCGACAGACCAGTCGTCGAGAAGACCGCCACATCGTAAGAAATGCTCGCGTACAGCCAACTGCTTCATCGGCCGCCTTCCAGGCACAGGTAGCCCCTTCACTAGGGGCCCCTGTGTCTTCTCGAACCATAGGAAGACGCCTGTCTGAAGGACATTTGGGATCGCGGCCCCCATTATGTGTGCTGCCCTTGACGCCCATCCATCGAAGTTCCCGTTTGGAGTGGGGCCGCGCGCGAGGAAACTGGACTGCAGCGGAATGGAACCAGGTCGTCTTTAGCGACGAATCCAGATTCAATCTCAGCAGTGATGGCAATCGTGTTCGTGTGTGGAGACCCCGTGGTGAATGCCTCAATTCTGCCTTTGCTTTACAGCGACTTTACCTCCCACAGCTGGTGTGATGGTATGGGGTGCCATTGCCTACAATACACGGTCACCCCTAGTATTTATCCGTGGCACTATGACAGCCCAGCGGTATGTCCATGACATCCTGCAACCACATGTGTTGCCACTCATGCAATGGCTCCCAGGAGCCAGTTTTCAACAAGACAATGCTCGGACTCACACGACAAGGGTGTCACAAGACTGTCTCCGCACTGTTACTGCCTTTCCCTTGGCCTGCCCGATCCCCAGATTTGTCTCCAATCAAGCATATCTGGGATCATTTGGGACGGCGAGTAAACGAGTTTGAACGAACTAGAGGCAAGATTACAGCAAATATGGAACGAAATGTCTCAAGACATCATACAGAACTTGTATGCCTCAATGTCCGATCGTATCGCATTGTGCATTCGAGCTACAGGGGTATGAACAAGGTATTAAATCCTCCGTTCTTTTGCCTTTTTCTCTGAAATAAATAATCCTTTTTCTTTGATTTTCTAATCATTTACTTATATTAAAGTAGTCATTACGTATGTAAATTGTTTCATTTTGACTACTCCTACTTGGTGCGCTAATTTTTTTGTCCATGAGTATACATAAAAAAATATTTTTCCACTTAATGAAACAGTTCTAATTAAAGGCCTCATTAAATATTAGTTATCCAACACTTTAAAATACTGATTGTCTTACTCACTAAAAAAATTCTCAAATTCTTTTAATTATTTAAGTTATCAAACGTTCTCGTTCCTCACCAGACACGTACAAATTTTTTCTTCTCTTTCGATATCTTCCGTTAAAACAAGAAGTGTTTTATTGCTCACTTTCTCTGTCTGCTTTCCAATTCTATTTATTTTCAAATTCATAATCAAGCTCTGGTTCTATAAAGAGAGCGTATGTAATAATTTCACCTATCTACTTTCTAATTAGCTAGAGCTCAACGAATGTTCATATGACATAAGTACTACTACAGGTCTTTAACAAATAACCACTATATTTTTACATGTTTCGGAGCTCTTTTCACCCTTAACTCTCGCACGTGAGTACAGATTGCGTTTCCCAAACACACCGGCAACAAAGGGGAAGGTACCACAATTTTCTTTCGCCAACAAGCGACATATGTACTATACTAGCTTTCTGAACTCCTATTCCTATTTATTGTTATTTCCATTCCACATGATGTGTGGGTGGGAAGAAACAGACAGTAACACAGTAATTAAGGTGGGCGATAAAAAATACTCAAATCAAATCATATATTCGAGTTTTTATTCCATCAAAAATCTCTACTGGCCTCGTAGAGGGATGATCAAGGTTGCGAACTTGTGGCCGACGTTGTCTCAATCGAGTCATAGTTTCGAGTCCTGATTCCACTTAGTGTAGAGGAGTTTATGTACCTTAAGTCCATTGAAGCTTCAAATCCTCCCTTCAACTTGGTGTGAAAACTTAAAGAGGGGAATGCCAGATCAGATATCGGGTTCGTCATGTTATCTTGGTTCAAAATTATGAGGTACGTTTCCAATGGCAATCGCCAAAAAAGTTTTTTTCTTGCGAATTCAAATGCTAATATTTTGCCCTTAGCTTGTATATTTCCAACTCGGTAAAAGTTTTGGAACTGACCTTTTTATTTTTAAATTATGTAATTTCTTATTTTATCTGTTTGAAAAAGGTCGTTTACTGATGTAAAGTGATGTAACTATCGCAAAAATAGATTTTTGAAAAATCAGTAAATGCACAGTGTGAAGGTAGGTTTTACTTGATGAGCCATTCTGTAGTTCTGAGCCCTTTTAGGTGGTCTCCTTGGGTTTTTCGCTCGTATTCCTCGTGTTTTTTCTTAGTAAGCAATCAATCCTTCATCCATCAAAGATCTGTGAAATAACGAGATAGTTGATTGTTCAGTGGACCTAAATCCTGTATAATCCTCACGTATTATGGAGAGTTCTGTTGAGATATTACCATCATCACTTGAGGAGACATATATATGTTGCCTCCTTTATATAAGTAGTTTCAGAGTAACATTAATTCAAAGCCAAACCGTAGTATCTCCTATTATTCTGCAGAATGGAATTTCAAAGGAGGCAGATTTGCAATCCTCAAATGAGCTTAAAATTTCTGGTGTTAAATTTAGGAATCAGTTGGTTGTCATAAATTAGCTATTCATTTTCCTTTTAGTCGTGTCCACGGAGTCAGTTATTTAAAGCCATGAAATTTTTTTAAGAACAGTTTTAGCTATTTGTATGATTTTTTTCAATGTCCAAAATTTCATCCAGAGATTTGTCCATGTATTGCTACGTTCTTAAGATTGTTGGATGTTTAAAAAATGTGGTTTGATGTTAGTTCAATATTTGGGCAATTTCGACAGTCAACTTATGTCCATTCACCTTCACAATCAAATTTCATACCTCTAAAATAATACGTTCCGAGTCTAATAATTCTTTTCGTCACTGCTCTATCTTCTTTAATTTTCACATTTGAAGATTCTTTTTAATGGGTAGATCTCTCAGCTTATACTCGTATTTTTCGATCATATTCGTGTCAAAGAGAGTGGCAAACATTTTGATTGGAAGCTTTCTCATCGAGCAATTTTGCCTCCTTGATCAATTGATCCGCCATCTCATTGCCTTTAAAGCCCACATGTGCAGGCATCCACTGTATGACAAAAATCTTTCCCATTCTATCTAGATTTCTTAAATGAGTATGAAGGCCTTCGGACAGTCAAGTGCTATCACGTTAGAAGACCTCCATGACAGTCCTTAAATAATAGAGTTACCAGACCATGAGCCATATTTTGGTTGACCAATGACAAATATAGTATGAGGACCTCCGAAATTGTTATTAGCTCTCCATTAAAGTTTGAAGCGTTAGCTCCAGCGACTGCTTTCCATTTTTGAAAGTTTTTGTTTGGTAAAACAGAACCGTCATTTGAAAGTGTCTCGCCGGAAGAACCATCAGTGAATGCAAGCATATATTTCTCCTAACAGCATGGTTCTATTATTTTAATTTTCTTGGCTCTGATGATAGCAGGTAACTTAAAGTAAAATTTCTTGAGTTTCTTATTTCTTTTACAATCGTCAAGGATTACGTATGATAAGTCTTCATTCACACAGCTTTTTATCTTATTTATTAATTGATTGAGTCATGCTTGTATCTCTTGATAAAAGCTTACAGGCAACATTCTTTCACAACCTTTTCATTGCTTGAGGGAGGGGGGAAGAGATCCTAGTATAATTTTTAACATCTTTGACCTGCACAATTTCCAAACTTTCCATGGGAAATCGAGAAGCATTGGCCCAAATAGAAGATGCACATTCCATAATTGGCCTTATTAAGGAAGTATCTGTGCTTCTAAGTGTCTTCGAAAAGACATCCTACTATATTCCATATATGGTTCTAGTTATTTGTAATTTTTTAAACCTCAGTCGGGGCACTCTTCATATGCTTTGTAAAACGAAATTCAGTTTACGAGAACAACTCCCGAATACTTCGGATTTTCTTTCTTTTAACTGTGTAAAAAGTTTCAAAGCTAGTTTTGGAAGGTTTATTCTTAGCTTTAGATCTTTTGTTCGTTTCAGTAAATTTGCGGATGTTCCATCAAGATACGTCTCAGCGTCATCAGCGTCTCTCAAATTACGTCATCAGCATAATATGCAACTTTTCTGTCTCTGACTTGGTATAGGTGAATGCTATTTACATAGATTAGGAAACCTAGTATAAGTCGTTGTTTTTCACTTTAATTTTTTTGTTTCTCATAAAACTCGTTATCGATATAGTTCTCCACAGGTTATCGGTAAAGCTCCCTACAATTTTCCTCCACTGTAATGTGATGACGATCTTAGGATTAGAAATAATGAAAATTTGTTATAAAGTTTCTATTTCTAGTAGAAATAGAGCCAGACAAATAAATATCTACTTTTGAAATTTTATTTTTGAGAAATTTAATTTTTTAATCTGATTTACATATTCTATTAAATCATCAATCATAATCATATTGTCATGTAATTAAAAAAAATTCCATCGCTTATCTAATTTCAAGATGGTCACAAATAATCAGAAAAAAAAATACCCGCATAATGATTCATAGATCAGAGTTTCCTCATATTGTATATTGAGAGCAAACAAATTATAGTACCGTTACTACAAGAGAACCAAAATATACTGTTATTAGTTTACATGATAAAAATCTTAACGTCTCTCATTACTTAATGTCAAAGAATATGTGTGTGTGTGTGGCCAAATATTTGACAATTTTCACTCATAAAAATATTCCAATATCCACATCATATTCTGACTCTCTACCATTAAAAGAGCAACACATTTTAAGGTTCTAGCAGCCATTTTGAAATTGTTTTCAAAACGTTAAAAGTATGGAATATCTACTTTCATCAACAAATCTAGATTAGAATAAATAACTTGAATGTAACAATACAAACCCGAAAGAGGAAAATTTGATGAAGGATTTGTGGAATTGGCTTTTCCTCCGATCTTCGAAAACATTTAAAAATCTTTTTAAATGTCTGAAAATGCACAAAGGAATAATTAAGTTATAAAGTATTTTCAAAAATTTAGAGAAAAATTTGATTTTGAAGAAATCTAGAATTTATTTCTTGCACTTTCAAACGCATTTTATTGTATTTAAATAAACTCACTACTCTAAATTTCAGAAGGAAAGTAGAAATTCCATAAAATTACCATTATAGCAATGAATTTAAATAACTGTTTTGAAGACTGCATTAAATATATTATTTATTCTTATTCTATTCAATAGCGTCTGTAGGTGGATGAAATACGTATTAGACTTTGCTTTCTAAGCATTGTAATTAATGAATTTTTAACTTCGTATTTGTAGAATATTTTCCTTACATTTTAAGGCTACTTTACGATAAGTAGGAATATGTAAAACAACCGTACATAATTATGTATAGTAGAGTTCAATCACAAAGTTTATCTTGCGTTTGAATTCTGTTTTTATCACTTGGCAATGAGATTGCTTTATAAGTTTCAACCTTTAGAATATTAAGGTATTCGCAGTTATAATTCAAAAATTAAAGGTAAATAGGGTTTATATTGTCATGCTTCAATTTAACTGATTTCTTCTGAAAATTCCCCCCTCTTTTTTCAATTTTAAAATCATTAAGAATACCTTAGAACAGAAATAATGTTGCAAAAATACACATTTTTGCACTTTGTAAAGACCAAAAGGAAAATTTCAGAATTCAAGAAACTAAATCGCACTTTGAGGTTTTTAACATCCATAAATTGTTGAAAAATGATTTTTCATTGAAATAGATTAGTGACTCTACTTATTACGACTAATGTAAAAATTTATGAATTGAAAAAAAAAAAAAAAAAAAAAAAAAAACAAGTTGACATTTAGGAAGGCAATAAACAATATTATTGACTGCAATTATTTTTTAAAATTTAAGTAAATGTGCATCATTTTTATATTATTTTAAAATAAACTGAGCTCTTACGAATGAATAATGAAACTCATTAAATATTCCAATTTGTTAGGTTAATTTGAAATAAATTTCAAAAAGGAATAACAGATTACTGGAGATGGTTATAGAAATTCCTAAGCCGAATTGAAGCATAACATCTTCGTAGTACTCGTAGTTTAATTTCGTGACTTTCACGGCATGATTTGTGATCTTTGAGAGAAAATTGAATTGAAAGTTATGTCGCTCCTATTATGCCGTAATAGTCCTCCTCGAAACAGAGAGCCGAGACAGCCTAGAGAGTTACCATAACCTTTTAAATCTTCTGAGTAAACATTAATTACTTAGTACTTATACGTTATAGTGACCTTTGAGAAAAGTCACATTGGCTAAATGAGCCAATATGGTAACCTTACTTCGACATGTAACTGTAGTAGGCTCTAAATTTAAATAGAGCAAGACAAATAAATGCGATCGTTTGGCAGATGAAATACTTTAACTTTATTAAAATGTAAGAACTTTCTGATTGATAAACAAAATAGTTATGCTGTTGTGAATTTTGAAACATTTTTTTTTTAAATTTCTGCTGTCTATATTGCTTGTAATTTTTCTAAATTTTTCTTGACTTCCTTTAAATATAAAATATTGGAGCTTATTATAGTAATGTGTGTTGTATTAATGTACATTGTATTGGTTAAAAAAATTTACTTAATCGCATTGTGTGTTCTCAGTCTTCTGTACAGTACTCATTACATTTTTCCATCCATAGATTTTATTTATGAATTTGTTATTCAATATCTGTATCGACAAAAAATTCTTATGGAACAAGAATAAATTTCGAGTATAATTTTAAAAGTTTTTCTCGAACTTAATGCATTAGTTTTTTCTATAATTGCAATTTATCGCAACTTACTTAAAAGTTTTTTACTTGTGGGATTAATAACATTCAGCACATCGACTTAAAAAACAAAAATTTCACTTCACTTTTCAAACATGGATTCATTTTTAATGTAAGTGTAAATGTTTATCGAGTTTGTTTTCTGAATTGCAAAACTTTTTTTTTTTTGAATTTCATGCACAGTTTTAAAATGCATAGATTTTCCTCTATTCAAATCGTTATCCTTCAATCATTCTAAATTAATCAACATAAGTCATGAATCATTCATTCTCGTATTAGAGCGAGATTTTTTTTATTCAGCAGCATATATATATGCATGTATGTTTGTGTGTATTAAGATATGTAACGATTTCAGTTAAATTTAATTAATTTCCTATACTTTAACTTTAACTACCATAGTGGGAAGTTCCTTTTATTTTATGATACAATTCCCCCTGATCTTGTAATTTATTTCATTATGCGCCATCAATCTGCATAGGTTGTTATCTTCCCCACGATCTAAACTAATAGGAAGATTTCCCGATCGACATTTAGTCACCACATAAAATAAGTAAAATTCCCTGAATCTAACACCACGTGATTTGAATAATTCTTGCAATTAACTTCCCAAACAGGGAAAGTACCCTTCCCTTCTGAATTAGCTACAGAAGCAAAATTACACATGTAGATTCCACCACCAATTTCTAAATGTAACATTCTCTCTGTTTCATTGAACGTAAAATAACTAGACTTTACTCTGAGACTTCACAACTTTTCAGCCATGACTGTGACTAAACGTTATACTATTATAAATACCATTTTTTTGGTACTTCTTTAAATTTTGAACTGAAATATGCTGTACTCAAGTGGTAGCACAACAAGATGGACTTTAAATCCATGAATAATGAAATTATTTTATAATCACACGAGAAAAAGAGATATACATCTGAATAAGAAGCAGATGCAATACATATCTACTCTATCTGGTAAATATGTGAGAAGTGATAGAAAATTTTCCAAGTTTGTTTCTCCAGGTAAGTTAAATTAAGGATTACGCAGATCACTTGGTAATAGATGTAGGAATCATTAGGTAATTTATTGTGGAATCTGATAGTATGGTAAGAAATATTTCTATTGTTTCAAAGCGTGAGAAATACTGATATTAGTATTTTCGGTAACGACGTGATCGCATACATTAAAAGATGAAAAAGAATGGGATCTCGAAATTACAATGAAAGCATTACTACGGTAATTAAAATATAGGATAAATTAAGAAATTAATTAAAGTTAAGACAAATTATTACACACATACGTGCACACATGCACACACACACACACGTACACACACGTGTGTGTGCGTGTGTGTATGTATTTATATATTAGCACCTTTAAGTTTTGTCTATTTTTATTTGACTTCTAGGTATTTTTAATACACTTTGTAATTTTGAAGCATGGGTTCAGATGATGCGGTTTATTGCTATCTCTCAGTCACTTTTATGCCACGTCAATGAGAAGACTTTAAGCCATGATATATTTGATGTACATCAATCCTTGTCAGTACATCGTTTGTCATGTACATCAATTGTCTTCCCATTGGTCTATGTTTGAAATCAAATGACCTGATCCCAGTAATCGGTTATGAGTCTTAAGATCTACCAAACAGGTCATCGTGTAACTCATATCTCCCTATAAATATAGTAAATTTATATAAAATATATAGGGCACGAGCTATCAAAACTTCAACTATACGATCAAGTAGTATCGCCAAGAAGCCACTGCAATGCGTTATTTTCCAAATTTTTGATATCTTTGAAAATAATAAGCAACAGTAAAGTAAGATATTTTTGATATAATAATGGTTCTTAGGAGATACTAAATTTTGTTTGAGACGAAAACACATACCTCATACAATCACATGTAGAATCAGGTTTTGTTACGTGTATTTTTTAGGTTAAGCATTTATGTAACTAGATTTTCTTAGTGCAATTGTCCTACAAGAACTTCCATTCATTTCGGCTCTAAGCCATACAGCTATATACCTAGGGTGTTATATATTTTCTTAAATTTTATTGATTATATGGAAGCATCAAAATAATAAATATTATGGTAACTGCTTATCTACTTAATACTACGTACTATGAATAGATCGGAATAATCAATCAAGTTGCGTGGGAGCTCCTAGTATATTCTCAATTATGTAAGGTAAAGCAAGGTCTACGAGAAATAGAAGTTTGATTTATTAAAATGTTTTTTGTGTGTTGCTCTCTCGTCTTACTTGTAATGTTGGCTTTTAGCTTCGTATTTGTGTTTGTTTTGATTTCTTGTGTGTATTTTGCGTAAATTGTCTTGAATATTAATTAAAAACAGATTAATTGCCAAAAGACTGAAATTCTATTTAACAAATACTACATCACATTAAATTCGAAAGGAATGTATCATATATAGAGGGTATACCAAAACAGATCACTTAAATTTGGTGTAGAGGTAAGTAGAAGAAAAAGAAACAGATTTCACACAAAAATGATGCGCAAACGAAGGCATACCATTGTAGAGGGTGGTGTGTATGTACAACTTGTATTCTTGAGAAAAACTGTCTAACAAGTACAGCTGGTTATCATTCGACAGTGTGACTTTGTAAACGTAGCATAAATCGATGTTCGTTCTCTGAACTTGCAGATATGCAATAAACTTTTGTTGTGGAAAACGAAATGGATAGGTGAGTAGAGAAAATGTATACGAAACAATGCCCCAACCGACGCATTCCGCAGTATCACGTGTTCATCGACAAATGGATGTGCTGAATAGCATGTCAGTAACTGACGTGATACAGGAAGGTACCAATAGACCGAACAGTTGCAACCGAGAAAGCTATCATACAGTTTGTTGAAGAACAACCAAGTCTTATTGCACGATATATTGTTCCCCCTGTTCTCTTCATCAACGCGGAGTATACTAAGTGTTTGCTTTTTTCATTTAAACAAAAAGTGCAGTTACTTTAAGCAGATATAGATGACAATGTGTTTTCTTAACATCACCTACTGGACAAATTTTGAATTACTTCTTGATGTCTGCGTCCATACTTCCCCATGTGAAATCGTCTTCTTTTACTAACTCGTTTCTCTCTATCAAGTTTGAACGATTGATTCTGATACATCGCGATACATTAAAATGCAAAATGTCTATTGTTCCTTACGAGAATTGAATCTTTAAGCAATCAACAAACATTTTTTTTTCGAGATAAATGGAAACGAATGACTTATCCATTGCAATTTCTTTCTAAAAGTGATATCCGCTGAAAGAATATAAACTTTTTTAAAAAAATCAAACTGAAATAGCTATTTAGTATTGTTATTCAAGGAAGTTTTTTTTTTTTTTTTTTTGTTTGTTAAAACGTACCAAAAACATTTCTCGTGATTTTGGTCGACGGCCTAAGAATTATGATGAAAATATTTTAACTCCTTCTATGATGAAAAAAAGGATTCCATCTACAAAAAAAGAAGAGAAAATGTTTCAGAATTAATTATTCTTTCGATCCGTCTTATCCTACCGTCGAAATGTCATAATCGAAAAATTCTTCCTCGCCCCGAACTACAAAAACAAAACAGATCCGACCGTTGCCAGATATTAAAGGGAAAACCCAACTGCTTATTAAGCAAAAACATAGAACATGGAACAGAGAAAACAAAAGTGGCATTGTACATAGCTGCTTTTTAATTAAAAAAATAGATAGAGAAAGAATGCTCGCCGAAGAGAGGCCTTTTATTATTAATAAAGCTTTTTCCCATCGTGCTTTGCGCATGCAGGATTACGTATAGCAACCAACGGTAAAATCCGCGCTATTTTCCTCCTTTTTTCCCTCGCTTGTTCGTATATGGAGAAAAGTGGAATTTTTCATTTTTACTCGAGGGGTATTTATTAATATTTTTTCGTCGTTCTTTTCGATGTTCGAAATAGGAGTAGGTAAAAATTTGATTTCCTGAGAGAAAGCAGGGGTAAGGGGGAGAGAAACTCCTTTTATTTTTTCGAGAGGAGGGATTAATTTAAATCTTCTTCGGAACAAAAGTGAAAATTCGCCCTAGAGACCACGGGAGAAGATTTTATACGTTAATAGCAACGGCAGGGCGTAGTGCCGCGAAAACTGAGAAGTAAAGACAGAGGAAATAAAAAGGACAAAATTTTGTGTCGAGGTATTTTCGTTTGGAGAGAGACATACGTTTTGAGGGATTATTTTTCACTTTTTTCTCTTATTTTTATTGTGAGATACTTACTACGATATTTTTAAAGGTATTATTGATTAATTTTCTTTCTTAGGATTGTATTTGCAATCTAAAAGCTTTGATGAGTTTCTCTTGTTTATAGAATTCCATACCTAATTTTAACGTATTATATGTATAACTGAATCATTTTTAAGTAAAGCTAGGTATTTTAAATTTCATTTTCTTATATAAACACAAGGAAGATAAAATTAATTTCCTTTTTTAATTCAATTTATACGAAAGTAAATACAAGAAACAGCCGTTTTCGTTATTTTTTTTACAAAAAAGAAATAAAGAATAGTTTTAATATACTCTAACGTAATGTAAAGCTTACAAAATGAGCACTACCAGTAGTTATTTGTGCATATACAGAGAAAGTAAATTTAATGAAAATGAAGATCATTTGACAAAATTACGGTTATTTTAAAATAATAAACAGCTTATTTCTTATTTTTAGGGACATTGTTACTTCTGAAATATTCATGAATGACGAATGTAACAATCTCTGTATTAATAAGAAATTTAAAATTTTCTGTATTTCATCTTAAAGGTGAAAATATTCATTTTTCTTCTTTTCACGTAGAAATAAAATCCTAAGGGAGAAAATACTTTGGAATGGAAAGAATATTCAGAGAAATAAAAGGAATGCAAGAAGTAATGATAACTCAAAGCGTTATCAAAACTCTTTGGTTATTTTTTTTCCTCTAAAGGAATGCCAAATTAAGAAAAAGCATGAGAAAAAAAATGACGGCTTCATAATTGAGTTAAAAATTAATGTAATACAGAACCGATGTGTATCTTTGTTTAAAGAGAGAGACCTCTTTTAAGTTATAAAAAAGGTAATGTAACAATACGTAAATTGGAAAAAAAAACCTTTAAAGCTTGATGTAAGTTTTATTTAAATCCAACAAAACTTGGTATGTATTTCCTTTATTATTTAACTTTATAGCCATCTTAAATCTAATTAAATAGTCAATAAATTCAAAACTCCAATCGAAGATTCGTAAAAGAAGGACAATACACTTTATTATCAATCAAAGATTATACAAGATCGCTCTCTCATCCATCTTAACAAAGTTTTTCCTAGTATATGTTCTAATAATAAAGTTTTAGTTTCTCACATCACTTGTTCCGATTCACGTATTCTTGTTTATAACAAATTCACTCTTATTAATTAACTAGGAATCACATTAAAACGATTAATTACGTTTATTTACTCCAAGCTATACATCTGTCAGCCTGTCGTTATTCTCTATCTCCTTTATGTTTCCTTTCAGTTCTGTTTCATTTATATAATATTATCCTTAATTCAATTAATTATACTTCTTATCTTTATCTAATTTACCTAATCATGGTTCATTTGGTTGGCATGGTTCATGATTCATGGTTCATTTGGTTCATGATTTGTATGCAATTCAAATTACCATAAAGTCTCTGAAGTTAGTGAACAGAAAACCGTGAATAATTTTGCACCACAAACTTTTTTTATGATACATTTTATTTTTAAACCAAAATTATTTAAGCACACTGCGTCACATATTATCATCATCTTCAAAAAGAATATCTCCAAAGAGTAAAATATTCCTGGATTTACTATAAAAGGTGTAATTTTTCTAAAATTCTTTATTTCATTAAAGTCTTGCGATTTTGCTTAAAGATTGATCTGCACAGAATGCGTATTTGTGCATGAAGATGTCTGTATTTTGTCTTTTTATTAAAAATCTTTGACTTTGATTTTTGAGAAGTTGTATATTAGACGAAATACAAATGAATTATAATATAATAATAACCGAATATCTTACAGAACAATCAAACATGACTGATTCTTTCATCTATTAAAGCATATTATTACTATTTTAATTACGCATATGAGAATTTGATTAGGTCAAAATATTTTTCATTCTTTCATAAATTCTATTTTAAATCTAGTAATTTTTGGAATCTGGGTATATTCGCATTAGCGCAAGAATTATATTAATCAAGATGTGTAAAATATTCATTGATTTATGGGGGATAAGGTGATCCAGACAAATCTTTATAAATTCAAGAAAGAAAAGAAACATGAATAAAATTTTAAACCGGCTTTGCTAATTTCATTTTAATATGTGCTAATATTCTTTCTTTTTCTGTTAAGTTCTCCAAAAAGTTATTATTAAATTATTGAAAAGGAAAATAAGAAAGTGTACTTCCAGCCCCAGCAGTTACTATAGAAAAGAAAATACTTTCTTCAAATTCCTAATGCAGTTTTATTTTCTTATGCAAACACGCTAGAGTACTAAAACGTTACTGATGATAATCACCAAAAGAATAAATCAGATGATTCTGTCATAAAAATCAATTATAAAATTAAATATTAAAATAAGAGCAAACGATAAATTATTAGAGTAGACAACAATATTCCGCTTGGATATTGAAATAAAAGCAGACATTAACACATTAAATTGAATGCATATCTTAGTAATGTAAATATACCTTAAGCAAATTAAAAGTTATAGTTATCGCAATGTGTTACAATGTTAATCTTTTGCTCCAAAAAACATGTGTCCTTTATATATGGCAAAGCATTTGACGCCTTTTTCTCAAAACAACATGTTAGCATATGTTAACAAAAAGCCGAAAATAGGAAAATATCGCTGTGGAATCCCAGAGAACGTTATTCTTGTTTACTAAAGTCGGTAAGCAACATGGGAAAATGAAAAGTTCATCTGACCACCTCGAGGTCGAAAAATCCCATTCTTACTGAAAGAACAAAAAAAAGGGCTAAAGTTGCAACCGACAAGTTATTAAAGAACACTGGGAACTTGCAGGGGCAACAGAAAAATATAGAATATCTGTTAATTTATCAAAAGTAACAATTATTCATAGAGTACATTTCGTTTCTACACAAAGGCAACTTTATAAAATATGGAAATGAATTGATATGAAAATATTTGTGGTTGTACTTGAATCGTATTCTAAACTCGTTTTACTTTAGAAATTAGGCGCAGTACACTAATTCTTATAGATTGCTGGACTTTGCCAGAAAAGTAGGAAACGTACTTTACCATCAAGAACTGTTACTTTTATAAATTTTCGTTTCTCGAAATGTCAACTATATAGTATTTCTTAGAAGATCACTTTAGAAACTTCTGACGACTTTGTCTTCAGAAGCTTATGGCCCGTTACATTCTTTTCAGAAAATATTATTCCAAATGCTCACAAGGTCATAGTATGTAAGTGGAACTTTTATGCGTAACTGGTTCAGAAAAACTGAAAAATCTTGCAGTTTGGAAAAGAAACGAAATGATGGGGGAAGGGTTGACGGGGTGGAACGAGTTATTGGGGGGAAGGCAAGGAGAGAGAAAAATGTATTTCATTCCTTTCTCATCTCTCTGTCTTTGTCTTTTGATGACTTTTTCGAGGTAATAGAGTTTTTCGGCAGTTCAAATTACAGCGTGGGAAATCGGCGACCATCATTCAAGGAGTAAAAGGAGTGGGAGAGAGAGCAGCCCTAGCACTTCCCCGCCCCTCTCCGGTTTTCTGTAATTTAAGCCCCGGCGCCTTTTCCCCGAATGTTATTAATAATGAAAATGGGAGAAGTCGCCCGCGCGGGGAGGGATGATGTCTTCATTCTTTTTCGGGAGAAAAGAGTTTTTCCTTTTAAAAATACCGGAAGAAACGAGGAGAAAAAAAAGGAAGAGAAAAATAGTTTCAGCTTCAAAAATGGAAATGAAGGGTTTGGTGCTATTTTGCGGAATAACATCTTTCGCAAAATATTGCAGAAAAACGGCCATTAGATTATCACTAAAAGAAATACAGGGAATTTCACAGAACGAAATCGTGAAATATATTTGCCATTAGGTCTAACATTTTATTCGTTTGGACAGTCTGATGTCGGCTTTTCTATCAGGTACACAAAATTTACTATATATGTCTGTCTGTAATCCTCAGACAACTCTTGCGTAATGTTTATTCGATAAAGAAAAAGTGATGCTATATGTACTTTCAGCGACTGGACTCAGTAAGTTTGTTATTTGATTTTCTTATCAAAACACGTCTGGAATAGCAAAAAGCTTTTACAATAACAAGCTCATAAATATGGAAGTGTAAATGTCAGCAAATGGTATAAATTTTGTGGGAAAGTTCTGTTGAAAAGGTAGGAAAATTCACTCGATTAACTTTTAGTGAATTTTTTAGTATTACATGTAAGAAAACATTTGTAAAACCATCGAGCACATTTTTGAGTTTTTAGTACATCCAGTTGCTTATACAAAACATAACACTCGTTGAAACAAGTTTACAATCATATAAAAACAAAATTGCTTTTTCTTTCAATTGAATTAAAAATTTACTAGTTATATAGGAGAGCATTATTATTTTCAATATCATTTTGAAAAAGTTTAAGAATAGATCGCTGATATTTGAATGACGCCAAGAAAAAATTAGAAAGGATCCAATACGGCTAACTAGATGATGGCGAATAAAATACTAGTTTCAATCACTTTTAGTGTTTTAATTCTGAAATACTGAAAAAAAAAAGAAAAGAAAGAAAGAAATTCTTGTTACAATTTCTTTTTAACTTTTCTCCCAAGATTTGATTTGCGTGTGAGAAGTGACATTGTGTAATTAAGTCGCACAAGAACTATAAAATAAATTATTCTGAACAGATTTTAGTTGAAATCTAAACTGGTTGAATCAGAAGTTGAAATCTAAACTGGCAACTTGTTCACCAATGTTCTACGTATATTACGTAAAGCGGCAACGGTAACTTGGTTAGTAAAGAAATGGACACTTAACCAATGGATAGTGCTTTCGATATCATACTTCCAAAAATCGTCACGTAGGAGTGCGTAGATGCCCAAGTTGTGGAACTGACTTGGAGAAATGTAATGAGTAGGATGCTTTATCAGGTGTCTCTGTCACTTTTGATTGCGACTTAAGATTTTGAGGTGTGTCGTCAATAAACATCATGTTGGTTCCAATGAGACGTTAATAAGTGTTAAACCATTTAAACTACCATGATTTTTCCATCGAGCTACCCACTTAAAATCTTTGTAATTTTTATTAAACTAATATTACGATGAATAACATCATTTAGAAAAGTTTCTTTTAAATAATATATTTTAAGACAGTAAAAACGATTCAAGAAGTAGTTTTCTTACTGCAAATGAAATTTCTAAAATATTAACTTCTTTCTATCCAATAGGGAAATGATTAAATTTAGTGACCAGAGAAAAAAAATAATTGGAATTTCACATCATTACACTCCAGAAACCGGGTGGTATATAAAAAAGGAAAAATTCCAATTCTAGGGCACATTCCCATTAGAATCTGATTTTGCCATATCATTTTTGTATATACCGATAACTTACAGAAAAAGTTGCACACAGTATGAACTTATGACTCCATTTGAGACAGAATGTTTAATTTAGTTAAAGGAGGAAACATAATAAAATCAAAGGATCCCTCGTTATTTGAGTATGACCGATATTTGTATATACTGATAATTTACGTAATAATTTGTACACAATATGAACTTACAACATTATTTGAGAGAAGATGTTAAATTCAGTTATAGGAGGAAACATAGTCAAGTCGAAGGATTCCTTGCTATTAGGATATGAGCGATTGTGACATTCTACGATGTTTGTAAACGTGTCAGCAAATATAGAATACAGCATCAAGAAGATAGATGTAGACATAGAGAGTTGAGGTAACGGGAGACAGCTAAGAGATTGTAAGAAAGCATGTCACATCAACTGATTCATCATTATTCAGAATACGGTGTTGAGACACCAGTGACAACATAGATAAATGCACACAAAAGAACGTGTTTTCAGTGTTTCCAATTTTGTTCAGTGATTGTGGTAAAACTGGTCTCGGAAATATAAGTTCCGCTTGATGTACAAAGACACATCTGGATATTTCTAGGACAATGGGACAAATATTAACCTGGATGTCACTCACCACATAGCCACCAGGATTTATGGGTTGGTCTGTTACCTCATTTAATAGCTCTTTAATTATCTTTTGTGATACATTTATAGATCTGAAATTCATTGCCAATATTGGACAATATTGTACTCTAAATTTATGTTGCTCTCTATATTCAGTCATTTTAAAGTTCATTTAAAAGAGGTTAATGCCTAGCCTCATACAGGAAGAATTTCTCTCATAATCTTCATGTTTGTCAAGCACTTTCCTGGTCATGTAAATGATCATATCTTTTCCCAATATAGCACTTTTAGCTTTTATGAAAAAATCGCTTCCGGCCGTCCATGGATCCTATAGGTCTAATTTGATAGTTGGTGAATGTTTAATAAGATATCCCAATGAGAAACATTCGCCATTTCTAGGAATTCATACTAGGGCGAGTTGTATATGCTCAAGCACGACTTACTGGCTGAATATATGTAACTATATCCTGTTACTAAATTATTCAATTACTCTTCAGTTTTTAATTCCTTTCTTTTTGTATACAATGAACATCACGGTTACAAATTTTCTTCTTGAATTCCTTGGTGTGATTTGTATGTATGATGTTAACTATATAAGAATATTTTAGAAAATACTTTCGTAAAGTTTAGCTTAGCATAGTAAATAATATGACTACAGTTTTAGGCCTTAAGCTTTTTCATTCCAATTGATACTAGTAAGACGTAAATGCCCTCTAAAAGATAAGCTAAAAACCGATAATGGAGGCAACCGATTTTGTTGCTGGTATTTATACTCAAGCATATACGCGTTATTCCTTCAATCCTAAGACAAAGCTACAAATTAGATCTGTAAGGATGCAGAAGTTGATTGAAGCACCAAATGCAGTATCGTACGCATCATCTGATACTTAGGGTATGCATCAACAATTTACGACAGAAAAAACCAGTACCAGTACTAATGATTTTGGAATATAAACAAAATACAATTTCTTCGGTTTTAGGGGAAATAATACACAAGAAAACTAGATACTTGGACCGCTACATTTATAGTGATTTTCATGTATAAGAGAGAACTGTCTTAAGCCCTCTGTGTTGTATGTAGGAAATTATTAAGCAAAGGTTCAATGGTACCTCATCAAATTGCATTTACATACCAAACCTTTCAAGCTAAATTATAAAACTGCTATGTTTCCAGGATGTTTGCGACTTCAGAATTCTGTATACGTGAAAACGTATTAAGTCTTATTAAAACTACAGTAGCCTCCTACTAAATTAGTTACAATTATGTAACGTGATAAAATTCACACTACATAGGTGAAACTTTAAACTCACCATGCATCCAAGACGCTGTCACTGAGTAAATGCAGCATGCTTGAGGAGGAATATACCCCCACAAATAACACGAGGTCTTGAAGAATACAGGACATAATAGAATATGCTGAGAGCTCCGTCATAGGCCATTCAAACATTGTGAATATTTTGCTATCCATGTTGAAGAAAGTATCAACGTTGTGCACAATTATGTACTATTGGTAATTTCTAAGTGCTTGAAAGACAGAATTCGAAGAAAATATCCATATTTGTTACCCGCTGAAAGGTCGTGCGATTGGTAAAGTCGTAATTGATGCGATTGATCATTACTTCGTTGACAAAGGAATTCAATGGTCAAATTGTGTTGAATCTCTACAATGGGGAAAAATCCATAGAATGCCTTTGTACACGTGTAAAAAAAGTTGCCCCCAAAATTAAATAAATTCCCCGCTGTAATCACAGATATAGCTTTAAATCGAGACATTTGCCTCCAGATTTGAGAAACGTACTCAAAGAAACGGTTAAATTTAAATTTATCTGGGGAATCCTACCATGTAAAATTGCTTTATGAAGACATAGACAGCTTTTACAACACTTAGATTTTGCACACAGAAATAAGATTGGTGTCCCAGAGTAAAGGCTTGATGTCGTTGCTTGAATTTCGACATGATCTAGTCTCTTATTTTGGAAGAGAATCCTTCTAAAGATCTTAGCTCCAGAATTCTTGAACTTGAATGGTTAAAGACCTTGCACATTTGAGTGATATTTTCTACCAGATCAATAAGCTAATCATCCACTTCAAAAAAATTATAATGATTTTCAAGTTGACGGTAAAATTGAATCCAAGAAAGGGCTGGGCCAATAAGATAACCGATTATAAGATAGTTGAAGACTTGTACTCTCGTTTAGAGGGACAAAATCCTCTTTGAAATTTTTTTCATAGGGTGATTTTTTCGGAAATGGGTGATCGGTAGATATTTAACCGTTTCAAAGAAGAGTGTTGTGAAGGACTTCATTGGTGATTCCTTAAAATGATAAATTTCTGGAGTTCACGTCATATACCAATCTGTACAGCCTTTTCAATTTCAGAATGGTAACTGTAGTCAGTCTTGAGGCTCGTTGCGTTGGTAAATACAATGAACTTTTTAAAATCACCATAATGTATTTTTTGCTGTTTGCTGACATAGCTTTGTCCTTGAAATGTTTGCTATTTCAAAAAAAGAATTATGACTATGTAAACTCTTTATTTTATACTATTTCGAATAATATCTTCCCTTAAGCATTTAAATACTTTTGCAATAGAATTACATAATGGTTATCGAAGGTAATCCTGGATCAAAAAGATAGTTTTCAGACGAGAAGAGACTTGCCTATTTATATTACTAGTTACATTTAAAGTATAACCGAATTCAATATCCAGTATGATGTCGTTCTTATCCAGACTTGAGCCTACGCCACTCCAGTCCTTAACCCGGAACTATTGCTAAGTTATCTATTTTGTCGCTGAGATGTGTGGTTTTATGAGGAAATATTCAAATAATCTTTCTTTCTTTAAATCGAATAATTATTACCTTTGGATTATGTGGTTTTCAGTAAGCTTAAGACCCAGGAGTAATAGAACCGACACCATAAAACTCTAATACAGCTTCAAACTTTCGCATTGGAGTGATGTAGATTGCGAGAGTAAGGTACTAGATTTTGAGTCATTCTAGCCACTTGATCGGGGTTCAAAATTTAGAGTTCTGTCGCCAATAGTCTTCGAGTTGTCTCTAGGCAATGTTAATTAGTCATCCAATCATGCTATCGATACGACTCTTAAATTGAGCTTTATTATTATTATTAAAGACACACAAAGTTACTTTTTTCTCCATCAGAGACAATCAGTCAATTCTAAAAAAAAATGAGTGGTCCTCTCTATTGAATTATGAGACGAAAAACACAAAGGAAGCTACAGTGCCTTTTTCAAAATATACATGTTCTTCAATATGAAATACCGTTTTAAAACTGAATCTGGAAGGATTTTAAAATGAACTTTATAATAGTATATTATTCTATGCATACTAATATCAACTGGAAGTTAAGAGTTACAGTAAATATAGGTTTAAAATGTGCAGGGTAATGGTTGTTTTCTGGGAGTGAGAAAGAAAGAAAGAGATTTGCATTAGGGAACAATATTTTCAATAAAGGAAAAATATATAAGTGTCAATTTCTTATTTGTTACATGAATTACATATTTATATTGTAAAAGGAATAAATTAAATTAATATATAAATACACGATTATGTGGTAAATTATACAGTTTTCGGTATGGTACAAAGACATTTTATATTAATACAAAAAGAGTCTATTTAATTTTCGTAAAAATAAGCGATTCGAAAAAATGGCCCCCGCAGATAAAATTCGAAGTACAAAAGGGAAAGTATTTGTGTTTGAAGACAGATGGAATCATTAAGGTAAATTGTTGTTACCATTGGAAGCTACCTTCTATTAAACGAAGCCGAAATAAAATTTGACATTGATTTATAAGATTTTATTTGGTAGTCATTAGAAATCAAATCAAAATTTCATTATTGCCAAATCAAATTGTTAACGCAATTTTGTGTAGATTTGTCACCTGAATTTACCTTATAAAACCTGAATTTATCGTTACACACCGAAATCAAGGAACAATAAAAAAAAATGGGATGCTTTCGGTGAATCTGCTCAAAAGAAAACAAGGATGATCTAATCGACCGAAAAAGTTATGACGTAGAATTTTTGTAACACGAAAGACATCAAGATCACGAAAACGAGTAACTGAGACTTAGACAGCTGTCTAGTGTGGAATGATGCTTACTAAAAATATACCATTTTCGATGCTAAGAGCGTCATTTCTTGTATTTTCTAAGGACTATGAAACGACCCTCTTAAAATGTTTGTAATTCGGTGTAAATACTGTTTATATACAATATTTGTCATTTCAGCTACGGTACTGGCTAAAAAATACTTTTTTTTCCCAATATTTATGAAAAATCTATTATTTATCTACTTTATTGTGACAAATTGGTACTCTCATATTGATTTACTCTTATTTTCAACCAGTCAAACGAGTATTGCAAGTCGTTTTTAAAATTTTTTAATAGAAGTGACGATTTCGTTTTAACAGCCTTCAATAACTTAAAACGGACTCTTTTGCGGTCGTAAGATTACGATGTAGGACATCACTAAACCATTGTCTATTCAAATCAGTGACGTGGTTTCCTCGCATTCAATGCACTTTGAACCACGCCACTTGGTGTACATAGGCAACGTTTCAGTGACGTCATTCACCACAATATTGCCATCCCCAGGTAACGACTCAGCGTTCCCACAAAACCATAGATTTACCAAAGACTTCTTCACGGAGAGTTTTACGGACAAAGGAACATGACCTTGATTCAGAAGGAGGCCGATTTATCAAAGATTTGGGGGTTCTTTCTTTCTTTCGGCTTTGTCGTAACTTCTTTGTAATAATTCTTGTTCACTGTTTTAGTACCTTCTCTGTATGTTGGTTCTCAAAGTTCCCAGCCTCAGAGAATTCGTAGTCTTCCATTTCCTCACAAACTTCAACAAACTTTCGTGCCACTCAATCACTTGGGTACTCGATATACAATCTTTTCCACGACTCTGAATATCTATAAACTCTCTGTTGATGTTTTGTTGAAGTTCGCCAAAAACTTCCAATTATCACAATTTGCGATTCCAGAACTCAACATTTAAATAACAAACATGTGAAATAAAAGCACACTTAATCATGACTGGAGAGAGTTCGATAGTGACGAGATTTGCAATGCAAGTTCAGACACGTCTAGGCTCATCGTCCTCAGACTACCATTTAACTTTTGTTGAGTTTAAATGGATACTCCCACCCCATCCTGTTATTTTATTCACAAATCTAGAATAGTTATTAAGATCTCTTTATAAAATACGAAGATGAAGAAGCACGTAATTAATTTGTAGATCTTAAAATGTGATTTTCTCCTAAGAAACCTCACAATTTCGCCATTTCCCCTTGAAACCTTCTGCTCATGTATCAATATACCAAGTTTGTAAAAAGCTATGCCTCGAATATTTGAACTCTCCCGATTTCGATTGGCTTTTTTTTCCTCGCGCAATTCTGTTGCACAGTTATTTAACTCATAATGCAATTTAAAGCATGCATTTAAAAAAAAATTTGAGAACGAAGCTATGAGTATAAGATTTTACATATTTTTCAAGATCTTACCTAAATATCTTATGTGCGAGCTCACAACCACTAAGCTACCTTGGCCACTTAGTGGCCTCAGAACTGGAACTTATGATTCCGGAAACAATGTCGGCCATTAATTTGCTACCGTGACTACTCGGATACCACAACCTATGGGAAACTGAAATTATACCGTTACTAAAAAGTGGGAAAAATTGAAAATAAATCTAGGGTTAATTACTTTGTAAAACCTTAAAGGTTATTATTAATTATTTTTATAGTAATACTACAACACAAATTCAAAACATTTTAAGTTAATTACTACAATTATTCATTTTTCCAAACATTTCCGCATGAAATCACTTTTTTAAATCTGTTACCACCAGGCATGTAATACGGTTACAAACAATTTCATCTACATCTTTACTATAGCTCCAAATACCTAAAAGCCCATTAAATATTTGAAAGAACTAAAAGTCAAGAAACTATAATAAAAAAGCTATAAATTCTTTAATCATTAAACTAAAATTTGCTTTCCAATGTATAAAAAAAATATAGAGATCGTAAAAAAAAAAGATTATCATCACAAAATCAACAACTTCGTTCTACAACGAAAGCAAACATATAATTAACATTCTTTCTGGAAGGAAAAATCAACAGGAAAATAGTTTAAATTCTAACGAAGTTAAGACGGTGTCGCAGGAAAAAAATACGCTAAGCTATGCAAACTACCTTCACCAAATTAAAAACTGAAAAAAAAAGCAGAATATATAAATAAAATTCCCATCTTGGTAAAATTCCGCGGCTCAACGATTTTACACGCCATTTACTTTGACTCAGAGATTTTAAAAAGGGAAAAAACCAAGTTACTCTTTTTTTCCCCATCTCCTCCTTTTTCTTTACCTTATTCTTTAAAACCGCATTAGAGAAGAAAAATTTGTCGACGAAATTAAGGCATTTCTTAAAATCCAAAATTGCGGTCTCTCTTTTTCGCTTGCCTAATCACAAGCGGTGAAAGCAGCAAGGATGAAAATAAAATTACAAAGCATGGATCATATTTCTCTGCCTTTCAGAAAAGATGGAGAGAAATTCCTCAAAAGAGTTTTAATTTCGAACCTCGCATATTTGAAGATGTCAGCAAGATTGCCGAGGTAATACTGATAGAATCAAAGTAATGGACTGATAAAAAGGAAAATTAGCATTCATTTGTAGGGAAATTAGTAGTTTTTTTTTTATCAGAGGGCTTCTAACATTATTTCTGATGCAGCATTTTGCGCCGCAAAAGTGTTTGTTATGAGAGATATTATCTTTATCAAAAGTAATGAATTTTATGTTTTAATATGTAAAAGTAACAAAGTTTTGTTTTAGAGATTCATTATCTTTTTATAAAACGCTTAAAATTGCTTACGTTATCTTAACAACCATAAAGAAATTATTTGATTATTTTCTGAGCATTAAAATGGTATTATCAAATTTGGCATAAACAAGTTATTTAAATATTGTCTGCTTATATTTAAGTACATATTATTTTGTGAACATAATGTTTGAAAATTCATCGTCTGCACATTCAAATACCTTTAGTAAGTACACTTTTTGTCAAAAGAAGTTGCACCTTCAGGACAGGTTAAATTGGAACGACATTCGAAAATAAGTTAGAACTTACCATCAAAAAATGATTGAAAATTAAGTATTGGTATGAAAAAGTTTACTGGACAAAATACAAAATCATTACTCTCTCAATATTATATTGGGCCGTAATTATTTCTAATGAATTCTGGCTCACTTCGTGGCATGGAATCTTAGAAGCTCTTAACGGTATCTTGATTCATCTAATCTCATACAGACTGAAGTTTGGTATGTGGAGTTTTCAAATTTTGAGGCAGCGATGGAGTCTTAACAGAACGGCCTATAGCATTTCATAAGTTTCCTTTGGGCAACAGGTCCCGATATAATGGCTGTATCGGGACAAGCTCTTGGAATTACCGCGGTAGGATTACAAGCATTGTTCTGTTGAAAGAGAGCATGGGAGGGGCGTTCGCAAAAGAAATAGCTGCAGGTTGGTTTGGTTTTATTAACGTCGTCCTGGAAGCAACACGAGGGATATTGGCGATAGACCTCGTAATTTTGAACCTCGGTCAAGTGACGAGGACTACATTTGAGCTAAAATCTCCCTCTCCTAACTTCCAAACCGTGACAACAGGAGGATTTTGAGCCGAGACAAGTAAAACGTGACAGGACTTTTTATAGTGTCATTAAGTAAATTACAATTTATTCCTTTATTTAGATATTTATGGAACAGCCAAAAAATTATTATTTTTATTTAACTGTCATCATACAGATGGAAGAATTAAAAATTTATTTTTTACTTGGGCTTCGAAATTTTCAATCCCAATGAAGTGACGAGGACGATACCTGAACAGGTACATCCCATTCCAAATCTCCACACTAAGCTAACAGAAGGACTTGGGACAGGAGGACAGCTAGCAGGAGGACCTCGACCAGATTTAATGTGCATCAGCCCCGGCTGGGTCTTTAAAGGCATCAAGGCTCGAACCCCCGTCTCAAAGAAATAAGTCGGTTGCGAGTCCGTGACCATGACCACTAAGCTACCGCGGCCACGCTACTGGTTCAAAGACCGCACTAACGTACCTTCGGAAGGTCAAAGGGACTCTGATGAAGAACAACAGTGATTGGGCATTGTATAGAGAAATTGCACACTGTACCATTACACCTTATTTTCTGGACAATAAATCACCTATTGTGGAGCTGACTGCGTTGGCTCTACATACGGGTGCTGCTATCATTCTCACCAAGACAAAAACGGAACTATTGTCTGAAGATGACCCACTGCCATTCCGCAAGGCACCATGATGTCTTTCGAGAAGTCACGGACAATTCTACGATTATAATCTCCTTGTAGTTCGTGTAACATTCCCTGAACTTATTGTGATCAATAACTTCCTTGCACCTAAATCCGCCAACAGAGGGAAACTGTAACATCTGCCCGACCGATATGATGCGCATTCCAACAGAATGACCATCCACTTTCACGCAATCTTGCCATGCAAACCGCCTTAAAAGCTTTCAACTGTTAAAATGGCTAGCGTTTTCCACTCAAAGACATTCTAAACTTCCAAGTGATACATTAAAATTAAATAGACTAATTAGAATCAAAATCACGAGTTTTGGGAGAAGCTTTTAATGGGTCCTCAGTGTTTTCTGACATCAATGACACCAATGATGCTGACACTTTAAGCTTTTGCATAGTTAACAGAGAAGAAGCAATTTCTTAATTTGCATTTACGTACTTTACTTCCATCTGGATGCAACTTTCTTTTGACGATGGGTGTACATGTAGTAACGATTAAAAAGATTTTACGATAAACTGGACTGAATTAACATACATTACTGCGAGGTTTGTAATTTTAAAATCATCTATCTGACAATTGATCATTTATTATTTTTTTCTTACTTTTTGTCTTTGAATTTTATGTTCTAATAATACACGCGAATACCATTAGTAATTTTTCTTACGATTTAATTATTGATATCCTGTTTCACCTCTCCTCATAATATATGTGTTAAAATGATTTCATTTAACACTCTGCTCATTCATTTAATTTGCCGCATTAAAGAGAGATGGAAATGCTACAACTTTTATAGTTAAAATAGAACGAAGAGTATAATATTATATATTCTTCTTTGTTTAAAAATGAAATCATCTGGGGTAATTCAGCTTAAATTTTGAGTTTAATTTAGTTTATATTAACGTTGCACTAGAAGCAACACGAGGACTATTGGCGAGAGACCTCGTAATTTTGAACCTCTGTCAAGTGACGAGGACTACACCTGAGCTGGCACCCCCTCTCCTGGTAGTCTTCCCATTGGCATGGTGTGGACACCATGCCAATGGGAGGACTTTGGTCCCCGACAGATTTAACATGCACTAGCACCGGCTACACGGCGGGTCTTTGGCAGCCAAGGATCGAACCCGCGACTGAACGAAATCCTCCGGTCATGAATCCGAAACCATGACCACTAGGCTACTGCGGCCAGCTTAAATTTTGAATTATGATTAAGTTCGACTAATATAACAAAATATAGTTCCACACAAATTTGTTCAAATCACATTTTCCTCTTTATTTTTTTGTTTGTTTTCAAACAGCGACGCGCGTGTGTGTATGCACTTCTAAACTTCCAAGATCTTTTTTTCTTGTTCTTCTTAAGACCATACATAGATTTATTATGTTCCAAATTCCTGAGAAAAATATGCTTTAAAAATGACAGTTTTTAAAAGTTTATCGAATTTACTTATTGATGAAGGTCTTTGTAATTTCAAATCACTGTCAAGAAATGTGGGTGAAATATGAACTAAAACTTCGTTACCCGTTTCTCATTTCACGCCACGTGAAAACTAATAGGCCTAATTGAACCTGATGGGAAAAAACCAGTTAAAAGTTTCTGATTATCCGCCTTCTTGGTTTCAATCTGGTAGCATTAGGATGTTTCCGTTTATTTTCGAGTATGCAAGAAACAATAGCCAAATCATACGTGGGAATAACACGTACATGCTTGCGTACGTGTTTGCCAATAAACTTTATATGATTTTGTATAGGGGGCGCTTATACAAGTTGAATACGTCGGGTTCAAAGTTCTCACCGTGGAGGGATGTACAAAGCTGGGTGCCTTCTCAGATAGTTTCTGACTCTAATTCAAAATTAAGAGGTGTACTGGCTGCTGCTCTTGGTTCTTTGCTTCTAGTAAAAGAGGAAGGTGGGAAATGTTACGTTTAGTAAGCAAAAAACAACAACGGGTCATTTTAATGATCAGAGGCTTTTATATCCATGCATTTTGTGAAGCTTATCTCTAACAAGAGAGAGAAAGAGATAGAGATCAAAACCTCACAATCTATAAAACTGTACAACTAAACGATTAAATTTTGGGGAAATTAATTCCAAAAGCTACAAAGAAAGTGAGAGATAAAATGTTAAAATTCGTTTGAAAACTTTAAGTAAAAATATAAATGACAGCTATTTAATTTTTCTCAAAATATAATTTTTTACAAATGCTTCTGTCAGTACTTATAAGCCATAAAAATAATCAAACTAAAGCTTTTTGTCAATTCCTTCACTATGTCACATTTAGAAGCAACACGAGGACTATTGGTGACGGACCTTGTAAATTTGAGCCTCGGTCAATTGACAAGGACGACATCCGAACTAGTATATATCCGTCTCTAAGATACTAGACCCCGCCAACGAGTGAATTTGGGACCTCAACCAGATTTAACAATTATCAGCCACCCTAACACTGAGGGTCTTTAGTAGTCAATTCAAACACTCGCTACATAGTTGGTACGATTAATCAGAAAGTATCACTTCTATTACTATAACGGTTGGTTTTTAATCCATGATCCGTAAAACAATGATGCTCCGTGAAGCCATTTGTGGAAAAATCAATAACGCAATCAAAAAAATTGTTGCCAAAAAAGATCAAGGCAATTTCGAGTATTTTTTTTTTTTTTTTTGTAATCAGCAAACATGAATGATATTTATACTTTTTAGTTACCATGGTCGTTCAATACCACCTAAGAAAATCCAAGAGATGGCGCTCGTAGCACCAAACTCGGATTTTTAGTAAACTTCATGACTCACTGAATCTCTCTCTAAATCTCAGTTATTTCCACCGCATGTTTTCATTTTTATTATCGATTGAAACAAGAAATTTGTGTTTATTTAGAAAAAGGGGGAGTGAGTTACGAGAAGTGATTAAACAATTATATTTAAAAGGCTGAAAGAGATCAAAACTGAGTTTGATGAAGTTTATGACACATCTTCTCCTGTGTTTGCAACTATTAACTATTGGTTAAATGAGTTTAAACGTGACCATACATCCATAAAAGATGAACGTCTTCTGAGATGTCCGTTGGAAGTGACTACTCCCAAAATGATTGACAAAATCCATGATATGGTTTTGAGGAATCGACGAATCAAACTATGCGAAATTGTAGTTGAGATCACTGGCATATATTAAGGTACAGTGTTTTAAATTTTGCACGAAAAATTGGACGTGAAAAAAAATCTTAGTAAGATGGGCGCTGCCAGCGGAAAATAAACGTAATCGTGTGGTCGACTCTGAGGCTATTTTGCGGGTTTTTGCCACAATTCTGACGAGTTTCTGTGTCGATACACAACTGTGGACGAAACAAGAATATATTACTACACTCCAGATATAAAGGAACATTCAAAGTAATGGGGTTTTGAAGGCGAAAGGGCTCCAAAGGAAACAAAAATCGGTGAAATCGGCTGGCTAATTGGTCACGGTCTTTGTCATTTGAAAAAGAAAATGTTCTTTTATCGAGACAATGCTTTGGTGCACATCTGTAACGTTTCGATAACCAAAAACAAGGAATTAAAGTTCGAATTATTACAACATTCACCGTATTCACTGAAATTTGCTCCAGTGACTTTTTTTAAAATTTTATTTCCAAACTTTAAAAAAATAGCTAGGCGGACAACGGTTCACATCGAACGAAGAGGTCATAGCCCAAGCAAATATCTATTTTGAGAACCTTCTGAAATTTTTTTTTATAAATGACTTAAAAAAAGTTGGAGAAAAGCTTGGAAAATTGTACTAATGTAAAAGGAGATTATTTTTTTTAAAAAATTAACTTTAGACACTTTGTTTTCCTATCTTTTACTAAGGAATTATTCAAAGACCCTCGTATATATGTGGTATCGTAAACTTAATGCTTACCTAATTTTTATGAAAATGATATCATATACAAGAACGATTGGTATAGAAAAATCAATTTACGTCACAATGATAGACTTGTATCAGTAAAAAAACTCTACATAAATGCATTATTATTATTTTCCATGTCATATCCTTACAAAGTACGATTTTAAGCAATGGTTAATGTTAAAACAAAGAAAGGCTAGTGTGGGATGAGTGATTTTATCGTTATTTCTTTCCAATCTTCCCGAAATCTACAAAGATCACCAAGTTTTTGCATCGAATTAATTTTGAAGAATTTTTAAGAGTAATTTTAAGTTATTTTAAATAAATATATTTGCTTAAAACATACCGATATTTTATTCTTTAATGAATGTAACATTAAGAAGCAGGAGGGGCCAGTCCCGCTCCTGCAGACAGGTGACGCGATTCTTTTTTCCCACTCTTCAGTAATCGAGTTATTTTTGCTTGAAATATCCTTTTTAAAATGTGCTAACATGCTGTTTTGAGAAAATGTCGTAAAAATGAAGGATACAGGGGCATAAATACGTGGTTATAAGTTCAAAAGTTGCATTATAATCCATTATGATTATAATAATAACATTTAGTTCGTTTAAAGTATATTTACATTGCTAAGATATGTTTAATTTAATTATTGTTATAAATAACTGTCTGTTTTTATTTCAATATCCAAACAGAATATTATTTATCTACTTAAATAATTTATTGTTTGATCTTATTTTTTTTTAATATTTGATTTTTATGTCAGAATCGACTGTTTTTATTCTTTTCGTTGTTAACACTACGATTTTGTACTTTATACAATTTTGTACTTTATAGTGCTTTTCTGGTGAAAATAAAAACGCATTAGGAATTCGAAGAAAGCATTTTCTTTTCTTGATAGTAATCACTTTAGTGGAGTCTTGGGCTCTGAAAAACGCTTTCTTTACGCTAATTAGTATACATTTTGTGGAACCGGTGATATACTAGGAAAATGATGGCTACCAAATATAAATACTCGAAACTTTCATTGTCAATGAAAGTCTTTTAAGCTAAAAGTGAAAGCCTTTTATAACTCGAATAATTTTTTTTAAAAGCGTTAGTATATGTTAAAATAAAATTAGCAAAGCGAGTTACAATTTTTAATACTGTGCTTTTGATTTCAAAAAGTTTGAAATTAAAGACACAATATAAAAATTTCTTATTGTATTTTAAGTGTTCCGATAAAATAAATAAGTTTCTGTGTTCAACGGCCTCAAAATGTTTGAGAATTACTGCCCTGTAAATGCTTTTTGATGTCATTTAACCTTTAACTCTTTGCATTACCAATAGAGCAATTTTATTTTATTTTAGACGGTCTTTAATATTTAACATTATATACACCGCTAGAAAAGTTAAATCACGCAATAAAATAACAACGCTTATAGGAGGTAGAATATTTGAAAGGAATATAATATTTCTTAAGATGAAAAATGAATATATTTATTCCCCTTTTTTATCTTTACTGACAATTGGATACATTATCCTTCATAACTAATTACATTGCGATATCAGTAGCAAAGCCGGAGAATCATTCTGCTTAATAATGCATTTGTTAAAGTAAATTTTATTTTAAAAATGCATCTTTAAGAGTTATGAATTCACATAATTAATTTCCTTGAACGTTACTTCGCATTTTTTAACATGTATATTTCTAAAGCATTGAATTGGTTAAACATTCATGATACTTATTTTATTAAGACCTCCTATCGATGTATGACACAATAATGTATGCAAATATTTTTGTAAGAGAGATGATTTATTATGCAAAAATGCCTTTTATTCAGTAGAAGACTGCGTTACAATGCTTAAAAGATGAAAGGCAAAACTTCAAGATTAGGCGTAGAAACATTTTTATAAAAGATTCGAGAATATATTAGTGGTATTAAATACTTTGCTATTATGATAAATTTTATAAACATTGAACTTAATTAAATTCCATGTATCAAAACTTATTTCCTGCTCAATTATTATCAGGTTTTGAGATAGTAAGTTCATAAGTTAGAGCAAGTGAATTTTAAGGAAGAATACAAGTATAAATTAATGTAATGAATGAATTTATTATTATAAATAAAATTGATTTTAAAAATTTATTTAGCATGAACTTTGATATTTTATTTGCCTGTTTTATTTTCTTTAAGGTGATTGAGTTATTACCAATGAGATGGTTTGGAAAGTATATTAAATTCCATCGGGCACAAAAGAATCAGAAAAATCTCATTTATGAAATATGCACTTCTGATGTATACATGGTCAATGGTATTAGGTAACTTAATAATTTTTTTTATTTTAAAGATAATTTAATAAAATAAGATTACATGATCAGTATAGGATGTATTGGGATTTTTTTTTTTTTTTTTTTGAATAATTTATATTTTAAAGCTAAACTATTTTCATTCTTGGATGCATTCTCGTTGTATTTTGTTCGATAAATATGCAGTACATCTTTTTGCAAGTTTTGAATATTCTGCTATTGAAATTAAATATATAACATATATATATATATATATATATGTGTGTGTGTGTGTGTGTGTGTGTGTGTGTGGGAGTTGAGAGAGAGAGTAGGTGTGCGATGTGTGCGTGCACGATAAACCAAATTTAAATAACATACATTTTAACAAATCGTGTATCTCTGAATTCTTATGATAAAAAGTATCATCATCTCTTAGTGATTGATAGTTTATGCTTCGATTAGAATTTGGAGTAATCAAATCCTTTTTGAGTAAGATACAATTCTACTTTAAAAACCTCAATTTCCTTTAAGACACTTTTTGATAAGCGACAATATTTTTCTGTTAACTCTACAATAAAATATATGCCCAATCGCAAAAACATCGGTGGTAAAATTTAAACTATAGACACATTCACAATTTTTAACAGTATTCCCTTATAATTTAGTGAAAAATCTTTATGTAAAAGAATTTCAATCTTTCAATATATATATATATATATTGGTTTAAAATAAACCAAAATTTTTTTTATTAAATATTAGAAATGCACACACACTTTATATATATGTATATATATATATATATATATATATATATATATATATATATATATATATATATCTCTAATTTACTGTATAATTACGAAGTTTTAAGTTCTGATATCATTCATTTATCAATTTTAATATACCCTCACATCGCATTGAATGTTATTTATTTTTTATTCTGTAAACTGTGTTAAGTTGTCTTCTCATTTAAAAAAAGTTTCAGTAAATTCAGATCAGTAACTTTTCTGGGTTGTAACCACTTTCCTTTTAAAATGCTTTTTTTTTATAAAAAACAATTATCTGTTCTGTAGGTGGATTGTATTATACAATCTACGAAAATGAAAAAAAGATTTCGTGCCTTATTGTGTTTGACTCTATAAATCTCTATATACTCTCCTTATATAAAAATCTAAAAAAAATTAAGACGTTAGAAGTATTTCTTTGATATAACCCCTTCTCGAGAGAAATTTAAAGCCTCAGCAAAAGTTTTTTGTACAACATTTAAAGAATATTTAACTATAAATATTTATTTTTTTTTCTTATTACTTTGTGTTAAATTATTTATGCAGCGAGAATAACCAAGAGATAAATAATAATCTAAACAAAAACGGAGAATTAAGAGCAAGCTAACCACTCTTTCAAATAAGATTATTTTTAAAATCAAACTTTCAGATTATTATTATATATGTGGGATTCGCATTCATCAGCAAGGGCTTAGACAAGATCATGTGGAAAGGACCTTTCAAGATGGCCTTGGCTTGGAAAGCTTCTTGTCCTCGATCTGCCAATGAATGCTCTTAGTTTTGAGCCACATTTAATTGGCGGGTTTGACATCTGAGCCAGCATCTCACACTCCTCTAGTTCTCTCAGAGACAAATATTTTCAGAACTGACTTAAACCGATTATTAACATAATAAAAATAAAAATCTAATGAGTAAATGAAATTTAATATCTGAAATATGCCATACGTAAGTGAGCCTTTTTGAAGCATTAAGCTCACTCTTTTCATGCTTTGTAAGAACGCAAAAATATGTAAATCTGAAGCATTAAAATCAGAATAAGTTCATTTATTCGAGGTTGAGAGGTTCTTTTTGGAAATTACTAAATCATTTTGCATGATTTTATTCTTTTTTATCGATTCTATTTCTTAAAGTGAACCCACGTAGATTTTGCAAAGTTAATGCAAATAAAATTCGAATTGAACTGTATCTTCTAGTTTTTTTCTCTATATGATTCTCCCTAAGCAATCAGGAGAATAGATAATGGAGATATAAGAAGATATAACGTGAGACTGAGTTTACAACTCTGCTCGCGTAAGAAATATATCAAATCAGTTGACGATGGAAATTTAACTTAAGGCTAGACATTGATTTCATGAAAACTGCAACATGCATCTAGCCCCCATCCCCTTTACATTATATTTCATTATCATCTGTTTCCCTCGAGGAACGTTTTCTTAGTATTAATCATCTCAAGCTGAAAGTTACAATTACGCTTTGTTGAAATGAAAGGGAGGTTAAATTCTCAGTCTTAATTTTTTGTGAGATTTTATTCTGGTCCCTTTAATTTTACCAATGAAACTTCACCAGGATTCTGCAAGGTTACATATCAATCAAAATTATTTAATTGCAACTGCTGTCAAAAACAAATAATATTTAGGAGAAAAAATTGAAATAAGTTTTGCTATTTTTATTTTAAATGCACTAACGTGATTTTTTTTCTGTGAAATTTTCGGAAAAGTAAATTTATTCAAAATGAATATTAATTAGCATAAAGTAATCTTACTTCCGAGCTTCAGACTCTACAGATGCAATTACTACCAAGAAAAAAAATATCTTCTTCAGATTCTTAGAGTAATTTAATTTTCACAGGTAAAGATTCTTAGTTGGAAAACGTTGCTAATGTTAACAACAAAAAGAATAAAAACAGTCGATTCTGTCATAAATATCATTTATTAAAAGAATTATTAAAATAAGAGCAAATGATATTTTAGTAAAATAGGCAATAATATCCTGTTCAGATGTTAAAATAAAATCGGGCGATAAAACATTAAATTAAATATACCTTAGCAATATAAATATAATTTAAGCAAACTAAATGTAATTTTTTTAAACATTATTTACGAGAGCCACTTTTTTTTTTCAACATCCGATGGACTATAAAAAGAGACGAGAGAGCAAAATAAGATGATTTTCTTACCAAAAGTTATGTACAAACATGATTATTTTTCAACATCACCGTGAGGATTCGCGGCATTTGTCAAAATTGTTGCGTAAAAGTTTTTGTTTATATGTTTGATAGCTTCTTTTACCGGTAATGAACTTCATTCGCAAAAATTTGTCATAATAAATTCTTCCTAAATTTCTTATTGGATTGAAGTAAAACAAAAATTAACTCTTTTTACGGTAGCAATCCTTACATTTAACTTAAAATATATTCAATTTAGTAATTTAATATTTGCTTTTATTTTAATATCTGAAAATAATACTTTTGAGTAATTCAATAATTTATCTTTTGCTTTAATTATTATATATATTTTATTAAATAATTTAATAACATTAAAAAGCTGATGCCTTTAGAGGCGAAATCTGTTCTTCGTGTCACATTGCATTAAAATAATTTTTTTTAATTATTTGTTTTTCGTTCTTTAAAAATATTTTCAATAATCGAAGGGGGGAAGGCAATTCAGTAGAAGCTGTTATTATTGTACCTTCGGATGCACTTAATTGAATTCAAGTATAAACACTAATTTAGATTAAAGGAATAAAATAAAAATAGTATGTGATCCCAACATGACACTCATGTTTTCAAAATACTGGAAAACAAGAGCTTTAACCACTTTTTTTTAAAGAAAAATAAAACGGTTGACATGCTGGATTCTGGGATTTTATAATTACTACTTTTTTGCCAGAAACTCTCCAAAAAATAAAAATATAAATGAATTTGTTAAATAATTCAAATTAAGTATAAGTAACTGAAACTGAATCCTGTTACAAATTACAATAATATTTTAACTTTATTAAATGTAAATAAGCCTTTATATGTAGCATAAATTGTATAAACTTCTTTGTAATGAAATAAACAAAAAAATCATCTGAGATTTCTGTGTTATTTATGATAAAAATAGAGGTGTTTGAAAATAGTTTTGTCAGTTACCTAATTCTATATTATAACTAAAATTTTGTAGTACCTTATAGATTAAGACTACTTCTATAAGCCAGAATGAAATTCTAATTATGTTGAATCTATAGTCTATTGTATAAAATTTAACGAAATCTCTTAGAGTTCTTTTTTTAAAGTCAAATTAAGCAGTATTGTTCAGTAGTAACGAAATGTGTGCACATAACTAAGAATAATACTTGAAAAAAAATTTAGATAACCTGCTTCATATAAAAGTAAAAGCTTAATACTGGCAAGGAGGTTAATTATTCTCGTTTGAAAACACTGGTTAAACATTAAATTGTATCCATAAATCAAGCTCTAATAATGCAGGGGAAACCTTAATCGAAGAAAGGTGCAGTTTTATCCCTAGATAAAGAGTCGACCCTTTTTAAAAAAGTTCCGGGGAACGAAGTAATAAACTGAAAATACGACATTCCCCTTGGAAAAGCCAGACAGATTTTATTGAGTTACTCTAATTACGAGGGCGAGTTTAATAGCAAGCCAATTAAGTTGCAGGATAGGTAATTTCAAGCGGCACCCACTATCTGCGAGACCCAATAAATCGTTACCGAAATCCGCTGCCCATCCCCTCCCTTATTATTTTTTTTTTCAAACAAAAGCAAAAAGATCAACATTTTTCAGATTCTACGGAATACGAAAGAAGAATTTGTAATTAATGCTTTTGGGTAATTCACAACATGGATCAATTTGGCATGTGTGAGTCACTGTTCTGCAAAGAATGTGGAGCGTGCGTTCCATTATTAATCAAAGTGAAGTATCAGGTTGAAATTTGAAGTGTTTGCGCACGTTTGATGGAAAAGAAGGGTAAGGAGGAATATCGATGAATTTATTTAGCGATTCGATCGAACTTTTCATTACCTTCTTACGTAAATTTGATAAAAAGTTCTTAAAATGAAGGGAGAAAAAAGAAAATTAGAAATGTAAAACGAAGAATTCGAGTTGTTTCCAAGAGCACTGATTGCATGATTTAACAAAATTAATTATTAGTTCAATGCTGAATTTTAGAGATATTTTATTTAATTTGCAAAATATACAAAAAAAAGCACACATGGCAAAATAAATAAATAAAAAAAGAATAAACATTTAGAAGGAATAAATTCGATTTAAATGAAAGAAAAAAATATTTATAAAAATAAACTTTCCTCTCTATAATTTAGTTTTAGAGCTATATTAATCTAAATAACAATTCATCTAATTTGTTTGCATTACAGAAGCATTTAAAAATGGAGTTGTTGGTGACGACAAGTCACCATGTGCAGGTCATAATTAGATAACGAAGGCAATTCCTGAGTTGGTATTTCATTGTTCCAGCTTCCACAAGTTTGAGGTCAAATTCAATTCGGAAAAAAAAACACTTTCAGTCATTTGAAAAATGGTATTTTCTTTAATTCTATGTAATTAGCCTTCTAAAGGGCTATTGTTTTAGGTGGCGCGTTTTTGGCGTACCAGATCATTTTTCAATTTCTTTTCGTGTGCTACAATTTTAATTACATTTAGCTTAAATATATTAATTTTAATAACTTTCCGTTTGTGCTTTAATTTTAATTACATGTAGCTAATATAATATTCAAATTAATAATTTATCGTTTCCTTTAATTTTAATATAGGAAAACTTTACTATTATCCATTCCTTGATATTTCATCGTTTACTTTAATTCTTATTTTTAATTGAGTACTTTAATAATAATTATAAGGAAACGCGCACCTCTGGTGACTAAATCTGTTCTTTGCAAAACTTTGCATATAACTTTTTAAAATTTGCTTGATCACAGCTTGAAAATTATAGTATTTTATTTCATTAAAATCTGGCCAGGCCGTTCATAATCTGATTGCTTAAGAATAGAAAGTGAAAGAGGAATCTGTTTTTTTCAAAGAACAGAAGAATCATGTTCTCGGTTTTCACCGAAATCTGTTCTTTGTTTGTATCTTCAATTGATCTTTACTATTCCACCGATCAAGCAAATCATCAAAACATTTCTACATACAACTTCAACATGTTCATATACTGAATAACTTCTTAAATTCCTATGTTACATAGTTTCGTCTCAGCTAGTTCTTATGTTCTTTGTACATCGTTATCAGCTCATCTGTTCTTTAGAAAATTCATTTTTCCTTTTAACTCTTCCATTAACGAGCCTCGCTTTTTTTTTTTAAATATTTCATCGATCAAATGTAAATAGCTAAGCTTCAGAAAATAATGCAATAATTTTCAACACGTTAGATGATTTTGGAAATTTGAATCAGATTTTTGTTATATTTTATATGTCGAAATAAATGAGGATATCCAAAATTAATTAGAAAATAACTAAAAACAGTATTAAACCTTCATTATAAGTAGCATGAAAAATATTCATATGCAAATGATGCGAACTTTCTTAATGATATGCAAGCTAACACATTTGAAAGATTTATGTATACAATTATTAATATATACATAAATCATTCAATTATTAAGTGCAAGCATAAGTGTATACATAATATCATTTACAATTATTAGATATACATTTTGAATACAAATCATTTTTTACCGAATGATATATTTCAATGCAGCTAATAATAAGATTTTATGCCTATTAAGATTGTAATGTTCTGAACAATATGAAGATAAAAAAAATGTCATATTATGCTTTAAGCATTTAATGTAAATTACTTATTATTGAAGCCATTTTTAAAATAAATAAAGTGGTAAAATATTTGTTTTTGTAAATACAGTTTCATGTGTTCTTATAATCAATATATTTAAAAATCAGGCAAAATTATTTTAACCAAAATTAAAATATCTTATATGAAAGAAAGCTTTCTGCATTTTAAACCATTCTATGTGTTTTTTGAGTGTATGTTTTTGAAATTCATTTTTGCGGGTAAATTTAATGAGAGAAAAAGTAATTACACTGATAGTTAATTAGCAACGCGTTATCTCCGACAAGTAATTGTTGAATGGAACCTCCATGAACAATAATTTTTAATTATACATTTTAAAGTAACTGAGACGCCATCTACAGGGGAAAATGAGCTTAATTTATTTATAAAATTTAAATAATCTTCACTTTTTAAAATTGAAAGCACAAGGGAAATCAAATTTTACCATTGAGATATCTGCATATTTAATTATGGAAAGAAAACCACATTTACTAACATTAATTAATATGTGCGAGCAATTTAGAATCTATAGTTGTATTTAGATTAAGTCATGTATTTTCCGTTAGATACATTTCGGTATGATTAAATACATTCGGTTAGATTTTCATAACATGTTCGGTATTTATAACTTTAAAAATTTCCACAGTGCTTATAAATATAACATCCTATACACTGAAAACCATGATAATTTCAAAAATTAAATTTAATAAAATTTTAAATTTTATGATTCAAATTTTCCTTAATTTCATACAACAATATTTGTAATTTTTGTATATTTATTAGGAAAAAATTCAATGCATAGGAAATAACTTCTTTTCATAATGTGCTGTAAAAATCAGCCCCATGAATAAAATTGATTTTGAGAATAGTGTACCGGGGTCCTAAAAAATCATATTTTGAGAAAAATGCAAATACAGATACTTTTCTCTATGCACAGTGCGTGTGTTTACAGTTTTGAAAAAATCAATTTCTTAATATTTTATTTATCAAACTCTCATAATTAATGCATGTATAGAATAAGGAAAGTGCTCTGTATTTTTCATAGCTGAAAAAAAAGTAAAATTTGAAACATTTTAGAGTCCCATTTACCTAAGTCAAATAAAATTTCAGGTATTTCCTTATATTTTCATTAGTATTATTCTCTGACTCAGGTGTATGAAATTTTGAAAATTAGGGAAAATTGTACAAACTGTAAAATTGTACAAATTGAAAATTGAACAAACTGTACAATTTTACTAAACCCAGTGTTTAATATTTTTTTTTTATTTATTACTTAATTTTCTTCCGTAAATTCACTTTACGTTATCGAACATCTTGGCTAATATATGAATATAGATTATTCAAGTTAATAAATCTCTTTAAAATTAAGTTCAAGTTTTTTTTTAATCTTGTTTTTTTTAACTCAAAAGTTCATAATTAGGATAGGATTACAACTACGTTTCTCATTTCTAAGGAACGTTATTTGATAAGAGCACAAGCGACGATATATTTTATTTATTTCTCGTAAATCACTTCTACGATAAATTATTTAAAAATGAAATGCGATACGACAGCATAAAAAACAGTTGCATTTTTAATGAAAACTCCTAGAAAATTAAACTCCGGTTCTCCTCGAGAGCGAATTTCGTTATTTGTAATTTTCCTTCTCCGCAATGAAAACCATCTCGTATCAAAGTTATTAAGAATTTATTACAAAGCACCGAGTAGCTGTCCAATTCTAATTTAAAATGTGTTTAGATTATTATTTTTTTCCTCTTGATCTTAAATAAATATAATTATTTTCCTGGTCTGATCTTAAGATATGAGATTACACGCTACGGTTTTCAACCTATAAATTTAATCTCGAAGAAATATTTCACAATCTGCATTTTTTTTTTTTTTTTTGCTTTTAACTATTATACTTCTACAATTTCTGCGCCTGTTTTTGCGAAATTATTAATACATATAACCATCAGCTCCACATTTTTTATGAATCGGGGCGAAATTCAATCTTTTTTTTCCTTATCCCATTTGTTTCTTTTCTCATTGTTAATTTTTAAGAAGTGATTAAGTTGGAAAAATAAAACGCTCCTTTACAGAAAAATAAATAAGCGCAATAAAAATGAGCATTTTTACGCATTTGAAAAATAATTGCTTGTTTAACTGCGTTTCGCGGGGGAAAAACCCGAAGGGTTTTAAAAATAAATTAATTATCAGTAAATTTTTAATTCTTTCGGAATACAATAGATTATATTTTTTTTACTCTTTCTTCATAAATCTGATCTTCAAATAAGCGGGATATAAAATGTTAAACAATTGATAAATTGAATTCCACATCCAAATAACAGCCAATGTATTACAGAGAGGAATGGAAAAAAAAAAGAATTCATTCTGCCAAGATTAATCCAACGAATGGCTGTTAAAAAATTAAACTAATTAGCGATGATACATACTGACTTATCTTTCGCCGAAGGCTGTGGAGGTGAGCTGTATACTCCCTTCTTTTTTTCTAAATGAGAGAATTTTCCAAAGACGAGTCTAATTGGCTCTATGAAAGGTAAACAGAGTGAGGAATCACAATTCGCTTTGTTTCCGCTCATAGTTTAATTCAGATGCTATGATTGTTAATTAGAAAGCAGCATTTATAATCCATCACAGCGAATGATTACATACGGAAAAAAATTCGAGCAATATTGAGGAAAGGCAAAAGAAAGGAAAAGATAAAAAAAAAAAAAAAAGATAATAAACGTAGCACCCATAAAATAATACATGAGCTAAATGAAAAAAAAAATTAAATATTCATTTTAAATTTGGATCGATTTTGTTACTTTAGCATCTAATTAGAGGAAATATTATATTGGGTTTATTGTACCATATAATCTATATTTATTAAATATTTAATGCATGAAGTATTGCCTTTGCTAGTTCGTGCATTGTCACTGCATACTTATTTTCTACAATAATGTAAACTATATATACATACATACATATATATATATATATATATATATATATATATATATATATATATATA